>CAWUFW010014850.1:0-392385 GCA_963921515.1 Calotriton arnoldi | reverse complement strand
GGAGATCACCCTACATATGCCCTAGAGAGACTTCAATTTCAGAAACATACTTACCTTCGTAGGCTCGATTCACAAAAGTAATCTGAGACAAAATCTTAACTTTACGACTTTTGGTATTCACAAAAGGCATTTAGGAGTAGTAAAGTTAGGATTTTGTCTTAAGTTTGACATAAGATAAACTTAAGACAAAATTCTGTCTTAAGTTTGTCTTAAGTCAGACTTATAGCAAAATCCTAACTTTACTACTCCTAAGTGCCTTTATGAATGCCGAAAGTCGTAAAGTTAGGATTTTGTTTCAGATTACTTTTGTGAATCGGGCCCATTATTTTTATGGGGGTACAGGAATGCGAGGTTTACTACCCGCCACGCAGAGGGCAATTGAGGCCTGGAAAGGAGCGGTGCGTCAGATGAAATGGAGCAATAGACTAACTAAAGCCACAGCACTATGGGTGGGGAGGCGACTGCCTGAGCTGGCGAAATTACAGGGCTTTAAGGGTTGGGACATGGTTGGGATCACAACACTTGGCGATATAATTAGAAAAGGGGACCTCATTACCTTTGCAGATCTCCAAGCCACATATCAGCTGTCGCACACAACAATATAAATATTTACAATTACAGCATGCTTGGAGGTCGCAAAAACTTGACGTTACAAATATCCCCGAGTATGCACCATTGGAAGGCAGACTACTGCAGGAAGAGATACCCGCAAAATTAATTACAAAACATTGATAAACAACATCCCCGACAGATTGTTAGCCCTCAGAAGCAAATGGGAGGAAACCACGGGCCGCAAGAGGACATTGATTGGGAGGGAGCGCTGATACTGATCCAGCGGGTTACCAACCTGTGACATTCATACATCAAATACTCACCTGGGCCCATAAACACACATACATAGGTTAGTAATTACCGCTGGGGGTCAAGTTTGATAATTGTCTCCTTGTGAAATTCTTACCGCCTTAACTAGTTTACCTCTAATTTATCGAATCCTTTCCTCTGGTCAATGGACCTGTTAGTGGCAGAATTGGTGATATGACATAAACTTACGAGTTTCTTACTCTTTGAATAACCACAGACTCGGGAAAAGTTTTAGGATTTTATCTAGTTAAATTCATATGAGCCAAATAATTTACAGTCGAACTCCGTTCACCAAGGAAAGAAATAATATTTTATCCAGACCAATAATCATCAGTTAGGACAAGATCTTCAATGACAGTACCCAGAAAGAAGAGGATAGAGAGAGCAGCACAATGACATACTACACAGAAGTATATTTACCTAAGATGGTGTGGTAACCTTCCCCTTAGCCAAGGGATTGGAAGGGCCCCTGAGACAGTTCAGGGAACAAGGATCTTCAGGACAGGATTCAGGACAGGATAGGTGACCTCTTCTAGATACGACGCCTGCGTCGCACCCCTCTCTGGCACTATCTTCCTCCTCGATTTTTCCGCAGTCTTCGTCTAAGTATGTACCTCCTCGACTCTTCCGCGATCTTTTTCTAAGTATTTGGCTTAAATTCTAAGTTTGCAAATGGATTTTTCTTCAGCATTCGCTCAGCTCTCGGACAGCATCCCGGTCTCTCGTGTGGTCTCTTCGTGCATGTGTTCTGTCTGACTAACTAATCTACCTCAATTATATCTTTCTATGCTCATGTACTACCCCTAGATGTTTCAACTTTATGAAACCCCTAATTCTGATTAGACAGGGCAAGGGGGAATGATCATCACACCATGTCGGGTTCTCAATAATTTCTTTACTTCTTTGTTTAATGATTCCGCCGCTTAGTTCTTATTCCCAAGCTTTATTTCCCACCCGCATTCACATCTTTATCAAGGAAAAAATATACATTTATTATTCATTTTCATTCATTGTGCAGGATGTCCATCAGGTTCCCAGGGCATGTAGCGAAGATGGCCTTGGACGGGTTTCAAGAAACGATCTCATGGTTTTGGGCTTGTCATTACTACGCATGTGCGATGATCACATGGACTACAGGCTTCAGTCCCACTCGGAGGCCCAAATACGAACTAATAGAGAGGTCAAAAAGAAAACATAATATAATCAAATAAAATGTATTCACTGTATACCACCTATCTCTACTCTAATCCCATTTACTTATTTTAACTCTCCCGCATTAGCAATTAGTAAACAACTTGTTTTAGTTTTCGGCAAAGCAGATGCCTAGCATGTGAGCTTTCAAGCGGCCATTTTAGAGCAATTGCGCAGGTGCAAAGAATTCCCTCCAAACAAAAGAACGTAATTCTGCGTAGATGCAGCTGACGCATGCGCAGAACATTTTCCCGCGTTTAGCAGCCATCTTAAGTCCACCCGGGTTACTTGTTAGTAAAACACATAGGCAAGCTTCTTCTATCTAGAAATGTCAATTGTGTGGGGCGTATTAGTTCACAAAAGAAAGTTAATAGGACATTAGGAGTTATACGAGAGGATTGCTTCCGAGCAAGTCTCTTTTATATGAGTCCTTGCTCCATCAATCCCTTCTCTGATGGCATTTATGCCATCATAAATTTACCCATCACCTACTCAGATGTCAACTTTAGTACATCTCTATTCCCCTTTCAATCCTTTCATCCTTCCCTTCATTCTTATCTATAACATTTTTCATCTTTTTGTATAGTTCTCCTTTCATTTCTTCTAATTGGATCTCTTCATACTTTCTTTTCTTACTCTTCTCATTCACTTCATCTCTCTTTCTCTTTCTACAACATTTGCACCAGGCCATGATTACTAAGACTAATATTATTATCACAAGTATAGGTAATATTATTTGACCTACAATACTTTTACCTATATTAGAAAACCAAGTCCCTATTGAGGTAAAGCTATTTGTTAGTCTTTTCCATACACTGTCAACTTCTAGTGGTTTCAAATCCTCTTCAAGTTTTGTAATATTCTTAATATATCTTCCAATTTCGACACTTTTGTCCGGAATATAGGTGCAACAATGTTGCGCTTTCAGCATTTTACAGACTCCGCCCTCTTTTGCCAATAATATATCAAGAGCAAGTCGATTTTGTAAAACCATTGATCTCATTGCAACTATTTCTGTATTGATCATTAAGAATACCCCAGTAGTATCAGTCGATAGACGATCAACTACTGTCGATAACTGAAAATTTTTCCGAGAATTAAGAATGACTCCCACTGAAGGTATCAATGCACTGAATACATCTCCTGCTATTTCTGAAAAACTAGCCCTTTTACTACGTGTTAATCCGTTATCGTTTTCATTGTTTCCAGTGATTCTTTTCACATGGTAGACTTTAGGGAGTACTATTCCAAAATAGCAACTCCCATACCATCTTGCAGGCAGTCTAAAATAAGCTTTATTCCCGCATACATAATAAATTCCAGGAAAAACTGGATCTGTTCCTCCTTTTAGTCCCCATCCTACAATAATCAAGAAATTATGTTCACATTCACTGGAACCAATAAATACAATGTTATAGTCAGTTTTTAATCTATGGAGGCAGATTTTCCCTTTCTGTCGAAAATCTAAGGCCATTGCAGCATGAGCCTTGCCAGCTGTATACATTTCCTCTTTCTCAGCCCATTCAGGAATCTGAGGTTTCTTTTCAGAGGCTTTCCTTTGGAAGTCCTGTCTCCTTTCTTCTACTAAATTCAAAAATATCTTTTCTTCTTCACGTAATAAGCATGTTAAATTGTGTTTGTGTGCTTCTGCTATATCTATTGCTTTCATTGTTAAAAAGTATTCACCCATAAATTGTGAATCTCTAGTACTAAGAACTGGGTTTATACTTTTGCGCTTAGGAACTTCGGGAAATATCACATCTACATTTGAATAATAATACTGTAATTTCCCCGTTCTATAAAATAAACTCGCTAATACACTACACATAATACCATACGTTAAAGACAAATGGTGATAAGTAACACCTTCTGCTACTGACGCTGGTAATTTCATACATACATAACAATCACTAATCTCCATTGTGTCTACATATTGGACTAATAATTTTGAAAAACATTTAAAGCTGTTTCATTATTTGCTACAGTGTGATGTGAATCTAACTCATCTGGTGCTTCTAAATCTACTCTACTTCCCTTTATGTTAGCCACCTTTTCTTTTGTATCTGTGTTATTTTTCTTTTCCGTCACCATTAAATAAGGAATTGCTAAGGTCAATAATAACCACATTATTAGTACTAAAAATATGCTGCATATACATAATTTACAACACTTCTTTATATAATTTCATTTTGATCTTCCAGTAACTCTATCATCAGTCATTTTGATTTAAGAAGATTTCTCTTCTTTTCTTGTCTTACTCTGTGAAATTTTTATGTTATTGAATCTTCAAGGAGGTCTCACTTCTCCTTCGTCAATCTGTTCAACAACTAATTCCTCGTCACTGTCTTCATTCAGATCTAGATTCTCGAATTCTTCCAGAATCACATAGGTCCACTCAGGACCCTTGAACTTATTATTCAAAATTCTCAATCTTTGGCTTCTCCGCCTAGGCTTCTCAGTCGATTTCCCAGACTGACTAGAAATTTCATTTACCTGTTCAGGTTCTTCACTTATGGTTTTTAGGCGATACTTTAATCTTTTAACACCAACTGGCCAATTTTCACCTTTCCTGACCCTTTTGGCTTGTACTGCACTTTCACTATCGTCGTCTCTCTCGATAACTTTTATTTTCGTTATGTTGTGGCACAACTTGATTTTCCTCGTCTTCAGAGTCCCTCTCTGTCTGACCTGGTTCAGGGCCTACTGTAGTGATTTCATTTGACTGAACGTGTTCTTCTTCCCTTTTCTGATCCTGTTCAGGAGTTATTTCGAACTGCTCTTCTTCTCCCTGAACTTGTTCTTCTTCTCCTAACTGGTCCTGCTCAGGTCTTATTGCACTTTGGGCTTCTGCAGCATGAACGTGTTCTTCTATACCTGTCTGTCCCTCCTCAGATTGGTAAATGTTTTCGTTCACCTCTGTCTGAGTATATTTCTCTCTCCCTGTCTGATCCTGCTCAGGGTCTCCAACAGTTATATTTACTTCTTCCTGACCTTGTTCTTCTACACCTGTCTGGTCCTCTCTAGTTTCTTGTCTTTCTAATCTGGTTTTGCTTCTTGTTGTAATAGTCACTTCAGGTATTTCAACCACTGGTACCCAGTCTTCCTGACTTGTGCTCGGTTGTTCTTGGTCAGCTACTTCAGAATCTACATTTCGAGATTCCTCAACTGCAAAACCTTCAGCACCCTCAACTGCTTGTGTCAGTTGCGGTTCACTTTCTTCAGGAGCTGGTACTCGTCTGGTATGACTAGCATGAATCCAGTTAGGCAAACCAGCACATTTCACTGCTGTTGTTGTGACCAGTATGACTTGTCGAGGTTTTTCCCACCTGGGTGCTAAGCACGATTCTCTGGTGTGATTCTTCACTAACACCCAGTCTCCAGGATTTAGATCATGCGCTTGATCCGACTGCCTGGTAACTGCGTCTTCTCCAACCTGATGAGAGACAGAACGCACTAGGTCAGCCAATCCTTTGCAATAATCTAGTACTAGATCATCAGTTATACTCAACAATTTATGTCGGGGTATAAATGCTAGCCTCATTGCTCTTCCCATGATGATTTCATGGGGACTCAGCCCTGTGTTTCTGACGGGAATGTTTCTGAGTCCCATCAGAACAAGAGGTAATGCATCTGGCCAACACAGAGATGTGGATTCATACACTTTTGCCAACCTGGTTTTGATTGTGCCATTCATTTGTTCTACCACCCCAGAAGCCTCTGGGTGGTATGCACAGTGCAGTTTTTGCTCAATTTTAAATGCTTCACAGATTATCCGAATTATTTCATTATTAAAGTGTGACCCTCTATCTGATTCCACAGTTACTGGAAAACCAAACCGTGGAATTAACTCTCTCAACAGTAACCTGGCAACTGTTATGCTGTCACTTCTTCTAGTAGGGTATGCCTCCACCCACTGTGAGAATAGACAAACTATAACCAGAACGTACTTCAATTCCTTGCATGGTGGCATTTGAATAAAATCTACCTGCAACCTCACAAATGGTCCTTCTGCCTTTCCAATTTTTCCCCAGCTGACCACTGTTTTCCTGCCGGGATTTATCTGTTGACAAGTTAAACATCTCTGGCAAAGGCTTTCTGCAACAGTCCTAAATCTTGGATTATTCCATATCTGTCTAAAAAGCCTGATCATTGCATCTCTGCCTATATGTGTGTCTCCATGATACATTCGGGCCATTTGAGAGAGTAAGCAATTTGGCATTACTGGTCTGCCATCTGGGTAAATCCACACATCATCCTCTGTTCTTCTCTGACATCCCACTTTTATCTATTCCTCCCTTTCACTGTCTTCTGCCTCATCCTGCAAATGCCTCACTTCATCCCATGTTTCTGGTACAGAGAGTAACATAAGTTGACATCTAAGTTCGCATGTTTCAACCTTTTTATTTATTGCCACTCTATTTCTGGAACAATATTGGGCAACCTGGTCAGCGTACCTATTACCAGCTACCACATAGTCATCTCCTGACTGATGTGCAGCACACTTGACCACTGCCACTTCTTTTGGCAATTGTATTGCTTCCAACAATTCTTTTACAAAATTTCCATTTTTTATAGGGGATCCTGAGGAAGTCATGAAATCCCTCTGCATCCAGAGCTGGCCAAAGTCGTGCACAACCCCGTAACCATACTGACTATCAGTATAAATGGTTACCTTCCAATTTTTCCCAATTTTGCACGCTTTAATTAAAGCTATCAATTCAGCTACTTGTGCAGACTTGACTCCTGGTAAATAGGATGCTTCCACTATTCCAGCCAATGTGCATACAGCGTAAGCTGCACTCAAACCTCCTGCCTCATGACGCATGCACGAGCCATCTACAAATAGCTCATGTTCTGATTCTTTCAAAGGTTCCTCTTGTATGTCTGGACGTGGTTTTGTACAAAATTCAGTAACATCCAGGCAGTCATGTTCAACCTCATCTCTTACTTCTTCACCGTGTACATCTGGCAATAGAGTAGCAGGATTTAATACAGTACACCTGACTACAGTCACATTTTCTGCGCCTAAAATGATTCTTTCGTATTTAGTCATCCGACTAGGAGTAAGATACTGTGTATGTGTTCTGGTCAAAAGGATTTCCACTGAATGTGGGAAAAAAACCTTCACCGGATGGCCCATCACGATGGACTCACTTTGTTCAAGACTCAAACAGGTAGCAGCTACTGCTTTCAAACAACCTGGCAATACAGATGCTACTGGATCCAAAGTAGCAGAGAAGTATGCCACTGGACATCGCATTAGACCATGTCGTTGGGTTAACACTGAAAGGGCGCAATTTTCCTTTTCACAACAGAATAATGCAACTTCTTTTGTATAATCAGGCATTCCTAGAGCTGGAGCTTCACACAGACAGTTTCGCAACTTTACAAAAGCTTCCATGCTCTCAGCATCCCATTCTATGGGATCTTTTGCTCTCTTTCCTGTCATCTGTATCAGGGGTTTATCTAACAGAGAAAACCCTACAATCCATTGCCTACAATATCCCACTACACCAAGAAACATCCTGACTTCTCTCTGAGTTTGAGGCAACTGCATTTGTTTTATTATTTTTACTCTCTCAGGTGTAACTTTTCTCACTCCTCTTTCTATTTGATGACCCAGATATCTTACTCCAGTTCGACAAAACTGTAGTTTTTCTGGAGACACCTTGTGTCCACCGTCAGCCAAATGATTCAACAAAGCAATCGAATCGGTAACACAGTCATCTCGTGACTTTGATGCGATTAACAATTCGTCGATATACTGTACTAGAACCAAATTTCTGGGCATCACTAGTGTTTGTAGACACTTTTTCAAAATCTGATTGAAAATGGAAGGACTTTCTGTGTACCCTTGAGGAACGTGATTCCATACTAAAATACGGTCCTCAAACTTAAATGAAAAGAGATACTGACTATCTGGATGTAACGGGATTGGCATAAATCAATTGCAGTGAACCATCCTGCGTTCCATGGTATTTGATACAGAATCACTGCTGGATTGGGCACCACGGGACAACAAGGCTCAACAATCTTATTAATCTTTCATAAATCTTGCACTATCCGGTATTTTCCACTAGGTTTCTTAATGCCAATTATAGGTGAATTACAAGGGCTACTCATTATCTCTTTCAGAATGCCTTGGTTAATCATCCGATCAATTTCCGATGCAACACCTGCTTTTACTTCGGGACTCATTTTGTATTGTCTTGTATTTGGGTAAACGGCACCTTCCTTTACAGTCACCTTTACTGGATCTACATTTGCCATTAACCCTACATCCTTTCCAGTGAAATTCCCACACTTCTGGATTTACGGTCTGTTTTAATTCATCCGGTAAATAATCTTTTGTCAACATTGAGTACATCTCGTCTACTTCAGTACCCTGTTTTGCTACCATAAATTTATATACACTGTCTTCATCAGGGGTCTGTATTGCAACACCATCCGGTGTGCAATAAATTGTGCAGTTTATTTTGCACAATAAGTCTCTACCCAGCAAGTTTACTGGACTAGAATCTAGGCCTGGGCAGTAAATTCCGTTCCGCTCGCGGAATTCGCGGAATTTGGGTAATTTCGCGTTCCGCGGAGAACGCGGAATTACCAAAAATTCCACGATCCGCGGCTTCGTTGAATTTTTTGCTTGTTCGCGCTTTCAAAGTGCGTGTTCGCAAGATATTTCTCCCGAGCACGCAAACAGCGTTCGCGAACAGGAAAAAGCATCGCGAACGGGCGGAACAAGCAATTCCGCGTGTTCGCGGAACTTTTGTGTGCTCGCGGAGATTTTTCACCGTTTCGCGGAGCTTTGCGTAGCGCGACTACGCAAATTCCGCCCACCCCTACCTGAGTAGAATCACACACCAAGAATGTGTGCATTTCTTTAAAATTACCAATTTGTACCTCCATGGGTTCTGTGATTGGGGTTCTAATCTGTTTATTAGAAATGCCTACTACTTGGATGGCTTCTCCCGAGAGGGGTAGGTTTGGGATGTCTGCTGTTCTCACAGTAGAACGGGTAGCACCAGTGTCGAACAAAAAGGTAATATCTTTCCCTTCTACCTTCCCGTCAATATATGGACCTGACTGATCTACCGGCAAGGATGCGCCAAGTACGCACTCCTCTTCCTCCCCTCTCAGGCACCATCATTGATCGGCCTCCTGTATGTAAGGATTCTGAAAAAGAAATTGCGAGGTTACAAAATTTGTCTTACCACTTTCTCCTGGGAATCCGGTGTCCGCACTGTACTTTGTCTGATCCACAAAATTTTGCATAGGAGCAGATGGCAACTGACCCTGCTGATTAACAACCTGCTGCAGTTGACTCATTATCACCTCATCGTGCGTCTGTGGATTTATATTTTGATTTGGGCCATTATTATTCTGAATATTTTTACACTCGTTCTTCCAATGCCCCAATTTTCCGCACCCTTGACAAGGAAATTTCTTCTTCGCTTCCTCTCTACTCATTCGTCCTCTTGGTTTTCCCCCATTATCATTTAGACCTTGCCCTTTCACTTGTTCATTAGTCTGATTGTTTAATTTAAGCTCTTGTTGTTCTGCTAATTTCACTTGTGCCCATATCACCTTTTCTTCAAGCTTTTATGCCTATTCTCAATGTCATCTCCGCAATACTTAGCGTACTTCAGAATTTCATCAACAGGCTTTCCTTGCCAGCACAACATGTGTTGTTGAATCATTTGAGAAATTTCTGGTCTTAATCCTGACACAAATCTATACACAAAATGACCCATACCTTTGTCTCCGATGGTTTCAAATCCGCTATATTGCTTAAATACCTGTAAGAGGCGTTCATAATAAGCATGCACTGATTCGTTTATTTCTTGGGTTGTTCTATCTATTTTTATCCAATCTGTTTCTTTTGGGGGAATTTTCCCTTTCAAGAATGTGATCACCTGATGATACTTCTTCATTACCTCCTCTGAGGGAGCTCCTGTTTTCTCATCCCGGGGTACTCATCACTAGGCCAATCAACTGTGATCTTGCATTCTGTCCACAAATCAGCAGGTACCACTATATCAAATAGACCATCCAGATCTTTCAATAAAACCTTTGAAACCTTCACAAACCTCTCAACTTGCCTGTACCATCCAACTGGTTTTTCTCTTAATTTTGGGAAATCATTAGTAAATGACAAAATATCCTGTCGAGTCCACAGGACATGTACATATCTCCCTCCGGGGACTTCTCACATTGGACACAATCTCTCTGTCTTCCCTGATTCTTTCAATAAAAATTCAGATGTCACCCGACTTGCCTGTGCCTCTTCCTTCTTTTTCATCCATATAGCTTTCCATCTGTCTAAGTCTCCCCATTTCTGTAAAATGGTCATTAATTCTTTAATCTGTAATTTCCTTCCTGACACATTCATATTTTCCAAATCCTTCTCAGTAAAATCTGCTCTATATGGTTTCTGCAATACTTTAGATCTCTCAATTTCAATTCCCATTTCAGTGGCAAGATCTGTCAATCTCTCATGAAATATTTTTGTATTTCTAGTGATGCTTCTACAAATAAACAATAATTCTTCTTCACTGTAAGTATTTAACCTATCCAATCCCACATTTCCGGCTATCATTTCTTCTAATTCCACTTTTAATTTGTAAATGTCTAGAATCTTTGGGGGTTGTTTCGGTTTATCTATATCCTGTGCCCATCTCTCTAGGTCTTCTGGAGTTACCATTGTGGCATTTTTAGTTCCTGTGGGGGTTTCTAATCTTATTTCTTTCGAACAACCAGGCATAACTCTTCTTGGAGTTTCATTTATTTGTCCTCTTATCAGTAAATCCATTAATGAAATTACTGAATCACACTCGCTAACATGATCCTCAATTACTATGTTTTCTTTTCTAGGTTCAACTATGGGAGTAGTCATAACTGGGGGTTGAGGACAGTTCATTTTATTCCCATACAATGGGACGACAGGGCCTATAGTTATGGGTATTGTCAAAGCTTCAGGATGCGTATTCAATTGGGTTATCTTCTGTATCAAATTCAAATTCAAATATACTTTATTCGATTTTTAACATTAAAAATCATAAAAGTAACATGTTAAAAACTTACATAATTAAAAATACATACTATTCCATCTATACAAAAATCTCAATCCTAGCAATTCCCATCAATTAATTCTAATAATCATCAGGAGGAAATACTAAAATTATGTACAGTAACCAGCTTCATACCATGATTTAACCAGTTATATTTTTCCTTTTTCTCAATATACCTAAAAAATCTTCTAATATAGTTCAGCCAGGTAATCTTATTTGCGTGACATAGACACATAGCATCTCTAATAATTTCTCTATTTAACCCTGTAGTAGTAGATGTCCAGACTCTATACCATAATAATAAAGGTTGCATTTTTATCAGGTCAGAGATGTAAGGGATCCCCAATTCATTGTGGCAATTAAAAACTGAAGAACTCTGCGGAACTGCTAAAATATACCTTAAAAATAAATTTTCCACAATTTGTATAGAGGATACGTCATGGTAACCGCAAATTCCTGCCCCATACATCGCGATACTCATACATTTCGCTTGGTAAATTTTGAGAAGGATCCCTGGAGGCTTTTTCCCCAATTTTTTGCAAAATTTACCACAGCCCCAATTGACCTCTTGAAAAGGAGGGTCCTACTCTTAACTGCCGGGTTCCAGGAGCCAGTATGTTCCAATAAGATGCCCAAATAGGAGAATGTATTAGTTGAATCTATCCTATCGTTCCCCATTTGCATACTTTTGCATTTATTTCTCCCCTTCCCACATGTCATTACAAAAGTTTTCTTAACATTAAGTTTTAACCCCCAGCAATCCATAAATCTAATATATGCTGCAAGGGCACTCTGTAGGCCCATCTGGGTTCTGGCCATAAGCCATACGCACTGCATCATCCGCATAGAGCAGGGAAACAATAGGCTTGTTATTATACTGTGGTGGATCTCTTGTCCTGGCCACCAGTTCTTCCTCTAAAGCATTAGTATATAAAGAGAACAAGAACGGGGCCAGGACACAACCCTGCCTCACTCCCCTCTCCACGGGGAATGGCGCAGTGCATTCGCCCTTTAATCAATGCCTCACCTTAGCAGAAGCCCCAACGTACATTTGTCTCAAAAATTGTACTAATAGTGGGTCAATCTTTAAATCCAAAAGGATTTCCCAGAGCCTATTATGTATGACGCAATCGAATGCGGCCGAAAGGTCCACGAATGCCACATATAATTTCCCCTCCTTGGCTTGAGTGTACTTTCCCATTAAAATAGTAAAATTTAAAACCATATCATTTGTCCCTAGCCCTTGTCTAAAACCATATTGTACCTTACTTAAAATATTATTGTCCTCAGCCCATGTTTGTAATCTATTCAAAACAATCCTACCCACTACCTTTACTAAAGAGTCTAACAGGGAGATAGGTCGGTAGCAGGCAGGATTGTCACGTTCCCCTTTTTTAAAAATCAGTATAATCACCGATTCAGACCAGGACTTTATAAAACCCTTCGCACAGCAGGCCTCTAACACCCGAGTCAACAGAGGGGACCATAATGGTGGAGTGGACTTAAATAAGTCCATCGGCACACCATCTGGTCCCGGGGCTTTACCTCCTTTACTAGCATTAACTGCCGTTATTACTTCATCCAATGTAATATGCAGCTCAATAGGCGTAAATCCAGCCATGTCTCCCTGTTCTAATAATTTAATGTCAGTAGGAGATTCTTCATTCCCCTTGATACTATATACATTCGAAAAAAGTAAATCCATACTTTTTCATCAATTGCAACCTCAATCTTGGCTCCATCATTATTGGAAAGGAATGGGGCATTAACTGCTTGCCAAAATGAAGTGCAATCCTTCCTCAGTGATGCTTCATAAAGCGTATCCCATGCCTGGTCTTTTAATTCTTTTTTTCTATTTTTTCTGGCCAGATTATACACCTTCCTATATTGTTTAATCTCATCTTGGTTTCTCTCTATCTTATGGAGAGCATCTTTCAACTGAGTATAAGCTTTGGTACACTTTGAATCAAACCAACTATTAATCTTAACCTGGGATGCCTTATTTTGTACTCTTAGAGAATTTTGAATCTCTAACGTAATAAGAGAAAAAGCCCTCAAAGTGTCATCATGATCTGTACTGTCTTGTAGGCACGCTACTATTTGATCATAGGCGTTAACTACGATCCGTTTATTAATCTCCTCGGGGTTTATCTTCCCCAACGTAGGGAATAACCATTTTGACGAACTAAGTCAATATTTCGTGTCCTTGCCAAAATATTATTATTAGGTCGAACAACTTGTTTGGGGATTACTAAATTAATACTCAGGGGCAAATGGTCACTCAGAACGTTAGAATGGATCTTGAAATTATCAACCCATGTTGCATAACGGTTGGGGACAATTATAAAGTCTATTAAGGATTCAAATCCTCTGCCAATAAACGTATGGGTAAAATCAACAGGGGGAGAGCACAGCATGTTTGCACAGCCCAGATCGTGTAAGGCCATTAAATCATTAAACTTCACTCCCCTCTCGGAATGCACAAAATGCAATATAGGATCCTTTTCTTCCTCATCTACACCACACAACCCACATTCAGCATGAGAACAAATACTAGCATTAAAATCACCACCCCAAAGAGTAATCATATCGGTACCATTTGGGACCCTTATTTTACTTAATTCATCACTAAGTGAGTTTATAATATCACCCATTTGTCCCTTTTCAATATTGTTATAGAAATTAACTACACACACTACTACATCTAAATTCAGGTGAATAGTCAAAATTTGGTAATAAATTGTTGTTTTTATCATTTCAATTTTTATAACCTCTATCAGATTCGATATATATACACAAATCCCACCTTTCTGTCTTCCATATACTGACTGTACTTCTGGTGAATGAAAGGTCTTATAGCCATCTATATTTACTTTATCCAATAACCATGTCTCCTGGAAACATAAAATATCAAAACTATATATAAATTCAGTCCAGATAGAGTTATTTACTTTCGATTGTAAACCAGCAATATTCCAAAAAAGAACCTTAATTCTCCCCGATACAGATGCATTTAGGGTGTCAGCAACATGATCATTCTGAACCTGTCCAATCATTTCAACCCCTTCTGTTACATTAGTTATACATACATCACCAATTTCTACAATCAATGGTTCTACCATTTCATCCCTAATATCCGTTATCTCTCTTTGAGCGGAATTATATTCCCCAACATTAAACATTAGCACATTCTCCCTACGATTTCGATCTACACCATTATCTACACAGATGTGATTATCACTACTATCAAGGAGTCAATCATTCTCATCTAAGGACTGAAGTGGCCTAAATCTATTTGTTACCTCTACATTGTAAATCGACTTATCACTGGGTTGTATAGGGGAATACATACCCATATGCCTATTGGAAGAGCTTGGCTGGTAAAAATAGCTCAGGGGCAAAACCTTTATACCTACTTCCATGTTCATGTTATTATCGCCTATTCGGCGAAAAATTTCATGAACCAAAGATGGAATCCCTAAGGAGAGGACAACACAGTCCCCTCGAAAGGATTTCCTGGTCGTTCCCACCCACGGGACACATCTTACCATCTTAAAGGCTGAGAACATCTCCGTTGTTAACCCTGTTCTAATCCCCAAGCTATGAATTGCCCTGTTCCTCAAGGTAAACCACGTTTCCTTTCCCACCTCTAAAGATGGGGGAACGTTTGCCAGCACAACTGTGTATGGTAACGCAGCAGGAGGTAAATTTAAAATATGATTTTTTGGTGGATGTTCGTATGTTTTAATATTAGATGATCCTACATTAGAACACACTTCCCTTAATTGCTTTCCACCCTGTTGTAATTCGTCCTTACCATTTTCTGTCTCAATAAATTCTGTCCCATTAGTTAGGCCACTGGTAAACGGGGTTTCATTAGGCTTCTTAGAGGCTACAACTGTATTTATCTTATCACCCCTATTCCTCTGATTACCGGAAGACACAGAGTTAACCAAAGCGATCTGGCTATGGGATTTAGATACCTCACCAGCACTACCAACTACATTTTTGTTAGTTGTACCTTCCATGTTGAGACACCTATTTTGATTCTCAACTATTATTTCTAGGCCCGATTCTATCTTAGCTAATCTTATTTCCATGGTCCCGATAGATTGTTTAATATATTTCATTGAGTCGGTTAATATACTCAATATTTTATTTATTTCAGAAGTTGGGGGCCATTAGCCTTACTTTTACTTCTTCTTGTCGCTCCTTTAACTTTATGATTTGACAGGATGCCTTTTCCCGATTTGTTGATAACTAAGGATTTCATAATATCAGGCTCAGAAGAAGCCTGATGTATTAAAGGTGGCAAGTTTCCAAGGGTATCCTTGGACTTAGGCTTACAATATCTTTTAGTTGGAGGGAGCGGCTCTGTATCTTGGTCGCTAATAGAAATCTCATCACTAATAGCCTGAATACAACCATTTAGACATTCCGCATCTGTATTAATTATAGATCCTGATTCCCCTGTCTCCGTTTGGTATAACACAATGGCCTTGTTAGTTATTAGGGAACCCAGCGGTTCCTTATTCATGGACTCCTCTACCGTAGTTATTTGCTTGTCCAGTGCTCCAACTGCTCCTGTAAGATAATTCAGGGGGGTCATATTTGCATGTTTGGGTTTGCTACCTCGTTGCCCAGAATTAATGCTTTGCAATTTTCTCTTACCCATTTTAAATATTACCTGCACTTACGACAGAGACGAAAACACACCCTTTACTAAGCAGTACCCCAAACGTGCCTATATCTATCAATCTATTGTATGATATAAGCCCCTCCTACTTTTTAACAACCCCGCTGTAGGCCCAATATATTTCAATATTAAATATAGTCACTCAACCTTAACTACCTAAGAGACAAACATGGTCGTTAGTACTATCAAATAGCAACTACAACAGTATTAGTACCAATGATTTGACCAGCACAACACACTACAGAAAATAAAGGTCCAAAAAACCTGGCCCAGCCCAGCCTCCTCCAGTCTCTGACGGGCTCAGACGGGCCCGCCCTTGGCCCGGGCTTAGTCCGGGCGCAACCCGCACGCGTCCCGCGTTGCGGGAGCCCTGTGGAGCTTTTGAAGGTGCCTCCAGGCGCATGTGCTCAGCTGCGTCGGTGTCTGTTTCCCCTTCTGTATCAATTCTTCTCTATTCTTATTTATTGCTTCCCTTTCTGGTTCCTGAAGTACTCTCCCTGTTACGGGTTCATGCAAAACTTGTGGGGCCAAAGGTGTTCCTAAACCTGGGGCACTTGGGGTAATT
This sequence comes from Calotriton arnoldi, assembly GCA_963921515.1. NCBI lineage: Eukaryota > Metazoa > Chordata > Amphibia > Caudata > Salamandridae > Calotriton > Calotriton arnoldi. Next base: position 376,004 of record CAWUFW010014850.1, on the reverse strand, counting down.
CTATTTGGTCCTTCCTGATACGGTGGTGGATTCTTGGTTAAAATATCTTCCATAAAGTCATCTTCCGATTCTCCACAACCTGTCATTGTTAAATGCTTAGTTTTTTCTGTGCTTTTTCCTCCTGACTGATCCTCAGCCATTAATACAGGATATAATCCTTCCGTAATCATTGCTTGTCTCCATTGTTTCATCTGACTATCTCGTGAATCACGCATTTGTCTGGGGAAAAATCCTCTATAACTTCTACTACTTCTGGATCTATCGCGCTCAAATGCCTCAGTCTCCCATTCCTCTAATGCTTCATACTGTGTTAATCTAGGTCTGGGTTCTAACTCATTCATCCGTAATCTTAAATTATGAAGAATCCTCCCATTGAACGTGCCATTTTCTGGGAAAGCTAATACTCCATCATTCTTTGTATATTCTATCCAGTTTTCTAACCACACACAGGTATGGTAGCCTCTTTCCATCATCATAAATGAGGCGGACGTCTTTGGTGGAGGGATAAGAATTCCCTCTCTAGTCTTAATGGGTTTGTCTTTCTTGAAGTAATTTTTAATTTTCTGCAAAAATGAAATTTTTCTCTTTTCTCCATACATTTTAGGTAATGATCCCTTTAAATATTCGTCTCTTGCAAATCCTAGATATCTCCTATCTGGCCGATTCCCTATTAATGTTGGATCGTATTTCTGCATATAAACTCCACTATCCAATATTATCACAGCATCCACTTTTTTTTTTTTTGAAAACCAATGAGATTCTTGTTTACACTCGAAGTTCGACCAATCTCAGCGCGGCTTATTCTTTTGGACCAATCAGATTCAGGCTTACTCTATCCCGCAAGCCAATACTAGCGCGGCCTCTTCGTGACGTCTGTATCACTCCTTTCTACCGACCCCTCCTTTACAAATTCACGTTAGTCACCCACCCGCTGTATCAACCATTCCCAGCGCGGTCCTCTGTGACGTCAGTGCGACTCCGGCAACTGACCCTCCCTTCACAAGGTAACACAAAAACTTATTTTCTCACAATTTGCGTCAAAATTTTGTATTATTTAACAACATAAAAACATTCGCTACTCTGTCTGTTCCACTAAAACCAAAGGATAGCTTATTTCTTTTACTGCGAGTAAGAACCTTCTGCTTACTCTTCACACACTACGAGTAAAACCCTTCCGCTTACCCTTCACTCAAGCTCAGATGAACCTGTTACTTCTTCAGTATTACCCTTTCTAGGTGATATAAGACCAAAGTTTCACCAGCGAACTCTTTTGCTATCAATCACTCTCACTTTTATACGAAATAGTCCCTAATTTAACACTGCCAGCCCTGCATAGCTTCTCAGTGCTATTCTAACAAACGAGTAACCTCACTACAGAGTGGCTTCCATTTACCACCTGCTATTCACTTCCCGTGAATTTTCAAAACAACATAAAACAAAATACGAACAATTTTGTTAGAACATAAAAATCAATTAATCGATATTTATCACCAAACTAAACCATAACAACCATGCCTCTGCTACCAGAAAACTGATCCAGCGGGTTACCAACCTCTGACATTCATACATCAAATACTCACCTGGGCCCATAAACACACATATATAGGTTAGTAATTACCGCTGGGGGTCAAGTTTGATATATGTCTCCTTGTGAATGTCTTACCACCTTAACTAGTTTACCTCTAATTTATCGAATCCTTTCCTCTGGTCAATGGACCTGTTAGTGGCAGAATTGGTGATATGACATAAACTTACGAGTTTCTTACTCTTTGAATAACCACAGACTCGGGAAAAGTTCTAGGAGTTTATCTAGTTAAATTCATATGTGCCAAACAATTTACAGTACGAACTCCGTTCACCAAGGAAGGAAATAATATTTTATCCAGACCATTAATCATAAGTTAGGACGAGATCTTCAATGACAGTACCCAGAAAGAAGAGGATAGAGAGAGCAGCACAATGACATACTACACAGAAGTATATTTAACTAAGATGGTGTGGTAACCAACCCCTTAACCAAGGGATTGGAAGGGCCCCCTGAGACAGATCAGGGAACAAGGATCTTCAGGAAAGGATTCAGGACAGGATAGGTGACCTCTTCTAGATACGACACCTGCGTCGCACCCCTCTCTGGCACTATCTTCCTCCTCGATTCTTCCGCAGTCTTCCTCTAAGTATGTACCTCCTCGACTCTTCCGCGATCTTCTTCTAAGTATTTGGCTTAAATTCTAAGTTTGCAAATTGATTTTTCTTCAGCATTCGCTCAGCTCTCGGACAGCATCCCGGTCTCTCGTGTGGTCTCTTTGTGCGTGTGTTCTGTCTGACTAACTAATCTACCTCAATTATATCTTTCTATGCTCATGTACCACCCCTAGATGTTTCAACTTTATGAAACCCCTAATTCTGATTGGACAGGGCAAGGGGGAATGATCATCACACCATGTCGGGTTCTCAATAATTTCTTTACTTCTTTGTTTAATGATCCTGCCCCTTAGTTCTTATTCCCAAGCTTTATTTCCCACCCGCATTCACATCTTTATCAAGGAAAAAATATACATTTATTATTCATTTTCATTCATTGTGCAGGATGTCCATCAGGTTCCCAGGGCATGTAGCGAAGATGGCCTTAGACGGGTTTCAAGAAACGATCTCATGGTTTCAGGCTTGTCATTACTACGCATGTGCGATGATCACATGGACTACAGGCTTCAGTCCCCCTCGGAGGCCCAAATACGAACTAATAGAGAGGTCAAAAAGAAAACATATTATAATCAAATAAAATGTATTCACTGTATACCACCTATCTCTACTCTAATCCCATTTACTTATTTTAACTCTCCCGCATTAGCAATTAGTAAACAGCTTGTTTTAGTTTTCGGCAAAGCAGATGTCTAGCATGTGAGCTTTGAAGCGGCCATTTTAGAGCGATGGCGCAGGTGCAAAGAATTCCCTCCAGCAAAAGAACGTCATTCTGCGTAGATGCAGCTGACGCATGTGCAGAACATTTTCCCGCGTTTAGCAGCCATCTTAAGTCCACCCGGGTTACTTGTTAGTAAAACACATAGGCAAGCTTCTTCTATCTAGAAATGTAAATTGTGTGGGGCGTATTTGTTCACAAAACAAAGTTAATAGGACATTAGGAGTTAAACGAGAGGATTGCTTCCGAGCAAGTCTCTTTTATACGAGTCCTTGCTCCATCAATGCACCCGAGGGAGGTTGCGATCAAGCCCCGTCTACGGTTAATACAATTTAAAGTCCTGCACAGAGTATACTACGACAGTGCGCGACTTCATGCAATGGGTAGGGCAGAAACGCCCATGTGTTTGCGGTGCAAAATAGATCAGGGTACCTACATACACACAATATGGGAATGCCAGCAGATACAAAGATACTGGTCGCGAATAGTACAGGAACTGAATGACATATTAGACCTACAAATTCCCATAGACCCCAAATATATTCTCCTGGGTATTCTTACAGAGGTAGATATCCCTAGATACAAACTCCTTCTGTGCAACCTGGGACTCATAGTTGCGAAAAGAGATATCGCCAGGCGTTGGGGAAGAGAAGACCTGCCCACTATGGTGGAATGTCGTGCCTGCATGGACCTATATATGGGGGCCAAGAAAACAACATACACGGCCAGGGGATGTCCCAAAACATTTAAGACAATCTGGCAACCGTGGCTCAGACATTATTCTTTAGAAATGGAGGGGGTAGAGATTGATAATATACACCCCTGCACGCAAGATCATAAATTGTCGACACATCACTCTATCCTCTTAAAACTATGTAACAAAGGGTGGGTCACACCTAATCCGGAGGGAGAGAAGAGGGAGATTCACTGGAAGGAGAATTCCAATTGGGTAATCTGTATATCCCTGAAAGTAACAACTGATTGTAGCAATGTTCAACATGAAGTTTATATGATTCACCTGCTAATGTTTTGGCTGCTGTTTAAAAATAAAAACAGTTTAAAAAAAAAACATGGCTTTTGTGGGGCATTTTATGTAAAGTTATAATTAAGTATCATGGCCAGGCTTTCACAGAATCTTGAAACGTGAAAATATGGCCGGAATTTTTCCCCTAGGAAGGTGGTAAATCCTACAAGTGGTGCTTTGCAGCAGCCACATTGACCCTCTGCACTACTTTATAACAAGACAATCCTGTGACTATACAACACATAGAGCTCACCTGCTAGTAAATTAATCACCAGATTTCTTACCGCTGTTTATATTCCTTGACAACTACTAAACTCGCAGACTCAGCACATCAGCAGGCTGGTGGACGGGCTCACCAGTAACCGGATGAGCTTGACTCTGTACTCCAAGGCCCGCTCATACCACGAGTAAGTCAATAAAGATTTGTAAACAGACCACCCTCCACCCCCCTACCACTGCCCAGACAACATTGGCTGAGTCTCCCAGGGGCAGGCCAAAAAAATGAACCAGGGCTGTCATAGGTAGTGCTTTCGCGCTACGAATACTTGACGCCCCTACTAGAAGTGATTTACAAAAAGGAGACTGAGCCAATGTAATATTGCACCTATCACTATAGTTGGTTATAGTTATGGTCTAAAAACAGTGGTGCACGTATCTGGAAGACCAGTCACAGTCAAAAGATCTTGTGTGATCAGAAATGGAGAATAAATACAATTTGCTCCCAGTTCCTTGGCATTGATCACTTCCAACACAGGGAAGATCCACACGACTACTGCAACACTCAGAATACACATCTACTCTAAGCCCTGAACTCTTGTCCCTGCTTGGGACCAAACATGTTGACTACGACAAAATAAAAGGTTTTATTAAAAAGAGAAGATCACGAATAAAGAAACCCCTTTTTTGGAAAAGTGAGATGGGGTCTGTGCATTATGTGATTTGGTTGTGATTTAACCCTGGAAACTTTGTCTAAATGACTTGTATACTATCAGAAATTGTGACCATTAGTGGGTGCTGAGTCATTGGTTTTGTCCATACTATAAGTGCCTGGGCTAAGCAGAGCCTGCATTCATTTTGCCGAGTGTCTGCTGCCGATGTAATCAATTCTGTGCACAAAGGAACAAAGATTGCCCAATTTTGTCCAGCCCACCTGGGTGTTTTTCCCGCACAAATGGGAAAAAACTCGTCTATTAGTGTGAGAAATTTCCCAATCTGGCAACACTGGCACTGAGGCTGCAGGGAGGCTACAAGGAGCACTGAGGCCACAGCGTGCTCAGAGGAGCACGGAGGCTGCAAGGAGCTTAGATGGACACTGAGGCTGCAGAGGGCTCAGAGGAGCACTGAGGCTGTAGGGGGCTCAGAGGAGCACCAAGACTGTAGGGAGCTCAGAGGAGCACTGATGCTTCAGGGGGTCAGAGGAGCACTGAGGCTGTAGGGGGCTCAGAGGAGCACTGAGGCTGCAGGGGGTCAGAGGAGCACTGAGGCTGTGGGGGCTCAGATGAGCACTGAGGCTGCAGGGTGTCAGAGGAGCACTGAGGCTGTAGGGGGCTCAGAGGAGCACTGAGGCTGCGGGGGGCTCGGAGGAACACTGAGGCTGCAGGGGGCTCAGAAGAGCACTGAGGCTGCAGGGGGCTCAGAGGAGCACTGAGGCTGCAGTGATCTCAGATGAGCACTGAGGCTGCAGGGGGCTCAGAGGAGCAGTGAGGCTGCAGTGATCTCAGATAAGCACTGACGCTGCAGGGGCTCAGTGGAGCAGTGAGGCTGCAGGGGGCTTAGAGGAGCACTGAGGCTGCAGGGAGCTCAGATGAGCACTGAGGCTGAAGGGGAGTCAGACTAGCACTGAGGCTACAGGGGACTTAGAGGAGCACTCAGGCTGCAGGGAGCTTGGGGGCATGGCTAACCACCAGCTATGATGGCTGCACAATGAGTAGGCTCTGCAGCCACCAGTGATTAGGAGCACTGAGACCGCAGGGGACTCAGAGGAGCACTGAACCTGGAGGTGAGGTCAGAGGAACACTGAGGTGGCAGGGAGATCTGAGGAACACTGAGACTGCAGGGGGCTCAGGGGAACACTCAGGCTGCAGGGGGCTTAGAGGAGCACTCAGGCTGCAGGGAGCTCCGGGAGTGGCTACCCACTAGCTAAGATGGCTGCACAATGAGTAGGCTCTGCAGCCACCAGTGATTACTCCCCGGACATCCATCCACAATCCGAACAGTAGTCACTAATCATACACTTAGGTGGTGTATCGGTGACTTTGGCTGAATGCTGCAAGAATCCTGACTGAAAAAGATGCAGAGAGTGCAGAAAATGAGCTGGGTGCCGCGTGCGAAAAACATGGCGGACAGCAGGCAGAGTTCTGACACGAGTGCGGTGGGTCAAGAAACTGCCTAAATGCTGGTTGGTCCCCCTTTTGTGTGGCAATTGCTGCCCAGGTGGGGCGTGGAGTTAGGGGGAGCGATGTGGCCATTGACATGGGTGGGCGCTGCAGTGGCACCCATGGTGTGGTGGCAGAGGGCCTTGAGAGGATAGGCTTGATGTGTCCTGCCATTGTGCTGCAGGAGCAGGTGTCTTGGGACTGCCGGGGGCGCCGGCAGAGATTGGGGGATGGCGATGCTTGGGCGCTCAGCCCATTGTAATAGCGATTCAGGAGGGGGGGCTGTGGTTGTAAAAGAGGCTGGCCCAGCCCTCCCTCATCTGGGGCCAGAGACCCAGCAGGACCTGCTGATAGTAGTTGGGCCTGGGGCCCTACCTGTCCCTTGCACCCTGAGAGGGCGGAAGCCCGCAAAACTCTGGCTGGCACCCTGGCGTAGGGGAGGCCTTTCAGTGGAGTGTATGCAGCGGGGACCTCCCGAAAAGAAAACTGACAAACCTGGGAGGAAGGAACTGACAATCCCCCTTGGTCCACACTTGCTGGATTGAGGAACTGCTGGACTGGCCCCCTCCACTGGTATACAAGTAGAGGAGTGACTTGTGGGTGCTGTCCCGCGTCCCGGGAGGAAAGAACTCAGAGTGCCCACTGGACTATCTGCCTAGCACCGAGGGCTCATCTCCCCTCTGCCCGTGGAAGCACACGTGGAGATGTGAGGCAGGGGTCGAGGGACTCACGGTCATAATACAGAGGCAGTGGCATAGGGGAAAGGGTGAAGATCATGCAAAGGCTTCTTGCTGTGGGGGTCCCTGGACCATCCTGGCGTCATTGCCTGCACGGGTCTGCGATCTACATGCTGAGCCTCGAGTTTGGGGACCGGCAACTGATATGCACTGCAAGGCCCCTGCTGTGACCCTGGGGAAAACCCCACTTACTTCTGTAGTGAAGCTATAGAGACAGCTGCCTCGGCCTGAAGCCGACGTGCCTTGGAGTACCTGGGGGCATGGTCCGGAATCAGGGCCCTAAACCCATGCGAACCAACAAACTGGATAAGTAAGCTGTCCTCATTGCTACATCTTGCAGGGCCGATGGGGGGGAAAAGAGCACCAATACTGACCACGAGACTCACCCTGCGAGCGACCACTCATTGCAGGAGATAATGGCTGCCATCCAAGAGGTTCAAGGTACAACTGAACATAAACTGGATGCTGTCACAGTGGATGTCAATCTATTACGAACAGACATTAGGAACATTACAGAGAAAGTTACTGCGGCTGAATTTTAAAAAAATGGTCTACACTCGAAAACAAATCGATTGGAGGAGAAAGTCAAAATGCTCACAAAACAGAATGCCCTCATCACTGTTCGACTGGAGGACCCAGTAGGGCAAGCCAGACGAAACAACATTTGCGTGGTGGGGGTCGCTGAGCGGGCAGAGGGACCAAGTGTTGACCTCTTCTTAGAAGATCTAAGCCTAAAGACTCTTCGCCCAAGAGACTGTCCAATTTATTCTCAATGGAGAGGGTGCACAGGGCGTTTGGCCCCCCTGCTGTGCCCGGGGACCCCTCCACGAACTACAATTGACAGAATATTTAACTACAGAGATTGGAATGCAATCCTTCAGGCAGCTTGTACTCCTGGTGACCTTCCCTTCCAGAATTCAGGTCCTGATTTAGATTTTGGTAGAGGGGAATACTCCATCACAAACATGATGGATATCTCATCAGCCGTATTACGATCCCATATGGAGATCGTAATACGGCAGATGGGACAGCCATCACGTTTGTGATGGAGGATTCCATCCGCAGAGATCTAAATAAGTCATTTGTTTTTGCCAGACTTCACTCTTCAGGTGCAACGGCGGAACTTCAAGGCAGTCAAAAGAGCGCTTGGAGACAAAGGGATCAATGACATGACGCTGCATCCATCCAAGCGTCGAGTGCTGGTGGATGGTAAGAAGCAGGACATTGCCTCTCCAGTGGAGACATAGGACTGAGTAGAAGGATGGCAAGTAGCTTGCTGAAAAAAAAGCATGAATCACAGTGTCACGCATTTGGACAGGGACCTGGAGACGAAACGCTATAATTGCTTTAAAAAACTGCAGTCTCGAGACCCTCTCACGGACACATGAGCGAGTACCTCGACTTGGGCATGGAAACTGGTAAAGATTTTATAACGCTGCGTGGGTGAGAGTAGCAGGATGTCACAAAACTGAGAATTTGAATTGGGGTGGGCACATCTGGGGAGGATGCAGCCAGCTTACTGGGAAGCAATGGCAGGCACAGGACAGTTAGCTCATGTTGATTGCTCTATGTTGGCAGTTCCGCTGGACATATTGCTGCATACAATTATACTGAATTTATTCACATTGGTGGTAGTAGCACACCCATTCTGTTAGATGCTACGATTGGGGCGACAGGCACTCTGCAAGTTGGGGCAGTGGGTGGTTTTAGACTCACTATGCAGGGACGCAGGGAGGCGGGAATTTGGGGGTTTGAATTGTCTGTTTTTGTTATTTAAACTGTTGGCTCATCTTTGTTGTTCCACATCTGACCGGGGACTAGGAAGTGGGGGATTACATCACAAGAAAGGGGGAGAGACCGAATGAGATAGATCCACCCTTGGGGAGCAGGAACTTATCCACACCATACCATCACACCAATGGCAGGTCCCACACGATGAGAGCTGACTGTCTGGACATGGAACATAAACGATCTGGATGATAAAATTAAGCACACGCTGGCACCTGCTTCAGCACGCCTGGATCTAATACTAATACAAGAGACACACCTTAGTTGTAATCAGTACAAGGCCACCGATCGCTTTGGCTACAATTTACTGGCATATGCAGATTACACTACAGATTCGCGAGGCACGGGCATACAGGTCAAGAAAACCCTGCCATTCACTCCTCATTGCACATGGCTCGACACGCAGGGCCACTATGTGGCCTTATCAAGAAACTGGGAAGGCACCATGCTGAATATCTGCTCCCTTTATATACCACACTAGGGCTTCACGCCATCTATGGAGCACCAAATGAGTAGAATCCCAAGAAGAAGTAGGAGACAACTAGAGGAATAATTAATTTTGAAATCCTTTCCTTCCCCCCTTCATCCTTATTTACTCTCCTCCCAACTTAATCTTGTTTTCACTATATTACAAATAGTCATGGCTCACACAGTCTCACGGGTGTGGTGAAGAATACTATCCTGATAAAGTCTAAAGGAAGTACATTTAATTATCGCTGCCCTCTTGTTCTTTGACTTTGAGCCTCCGGGTGACTCCCTCCTGGGCGACATGGACAACCTAAATGGAGAGAGAAGAAAGAAAACTTGAAAGAGACTGTTTCCTTGGCGATTAAAACATCCAGACAACCCCTTAAACTGTTATAACGATAAAATATGCCATCATTAAGAAACACCTTCCGCCCTCTTGCTTCTTTTTCCTCCCATCCCTTCCACAGTTGGTGTCAAAAGTGGGATCAGAGGAAATGGAGGCAGTAGATCTCAAAATGGCAGAAAATCAAGAAAAATTACAAAAAGTAATGGAAAAATTCCTGGTGGTGGCTGAAAAAAACAGAGAGAAGTTTCATAAAGCTTTAACTGAGCAAAGTCAAACCCAGGAGACTGTTATAAGGACTCTGGCTGAGACCCTCGGTTAACATAGGAGCCATGAGACTCTGCCCTCAGTGGTTATGCAGACATATGTCACCGGGAAGGATCCCGAGTTTTTTCCTCTAACTTTGAAAGAATGGCAAGAGCTGCAGCATGGCCCATGGACAGATGGGTACAATACTTAGGTCCGCTCCTTTCCGGTGACCTCCAGGCCGCATATCAAGCTGCCAATGCTCTAGGAACCACCTCATACGATGACATCAAGAAGAGTATTTTGGAAAGAATGGGGGTGGATGAGGAAACATATAGAATAAGACCCAGACAAATTAAGGAAGGCCCGCAAAAAACTCCTAGAGCTCTATAATATAGAGTGCGAGATATGACAGATCGGTGGCTAAAAACCCTCACCTCTTCCAAAGAAGATATAATGGAGATGATTTATTTGGAACAATACCTTACGTCATTACACCCTCCCATTCAAAAATGGGTTTGCCAACATACTCATCTCACCTTAGACAGAGCTGTAGAAATAGAAATAGAAATAGAAGCGCTTGTAGCCGAGCTCAAGAATTACAAAAAAGTTGAGAGGAAAGTACTTGGAAACATCCTGGGGGAAATTTGCCTTAACTCAGAAAGCCCTTCCCCTGTAAAGTCAGAACAAATAACTTTAATGCCAGGACCCCTGCCTGCACCTCCTCGTCCTCCTCCTACTCCGGGCCTAGTGTTTTCAATGTAGCATGTTTGGACACATTGCTCGTTTTTGCCCCTAAAAGGAAGAACCCATGGATTTAGTACTAATCAGATCTCTCTATTGTGCGCGGTCAGGGGATAAACCTCCTTATCATTGTCAATTATTGGTAAATGGGGAACCACAGACAGCATTGATCGACACAGGCTGTTTACAAAGCATTATGAGACCCCAAGCTGTTCCAAGAGGTGTAACCCACACGTCAGGGGGTGTCAACATCCAGTGCGTCCATGGAGACAGTAAACAGTATCCCACTATGGAGGTGTGTATCCAACATCAACCTACATTTCCATCAGTTCCTTTGAGTGTCGGATTGATTCCACGGCTGGCAGAATCTTTAGTTGTCATGTAGTTCCTAGGACTCCCCAGGACCTGCGCGTTTAGGATGACCTAAACTGAGGGATTGGTGTACAAACAGACTCCGGACACCCCCACCCGTTAGACCACCTAGCTCTACAGAGCCACTACCACCCTCTGTATTCTAGAGTGGTGTAGGTAGTTTCTGGCAACAACTGAACATGACAACCCTGATTCCTCAGGGATTGTGGAAAACTGCGGAGGCTGGGAGTGTCGTGCTGCTGAGGCTGGGACTGTCGTGCTGCTGAGGCTGGGACTGTTGTGCTGCTGAGGCAGGGACTGTCGTGCTGCTGAGGTAGGGACTGTTGTGCTGCTGAGGCTGGAACTGTCGTGCTGCTGATGCTGAGACTGTCATGCTACTGAGGCTGGGACTGTCGTGCTGCTGAGGCTGGGACTGTCATGCTACTGAGGCTGGGACTATCGTGCTGCTGAGGATCAGACTGTTGTGCTTCTGAGGCAGGGACTGTCGTGCTGCTGAGGCAAGTGCTGCTGAGGCTGGGACTGTCGGGCTGCTGAGGCTGGGACTGTCGTGCGGCTGAGGCTGGGACTGTCGTGCTGCTGAGGAAGGGACTGTCGTGCTGCTGAGGCTAGGACTGTCATGCTGCTGAGGCTGGGACTGTCATGCTACTGAGGCTGGGACTGTTGTGCTGCTGAGGCTGGGACAGTTGTGCTACTGAGGCTGGGACTGTCGTGCTGCTGAGGCAGGGACTGTTGTGTTGCTGAGGCTGGAACTGTCGTGCTGCTGAGGCAGGGACTGTCATGCTGCTGAGGCTGGAACTGTTGTGCTGCTGAGGCAGGGACTGTCATGCTGCTGAGGCTGGAACTGTCGTGCTGCTGAGGCTGGGACTGTCGTGCTCCTGAGGCTGGGACTTTCGTGCTGCTGAAGCTGGGACTGTTGTGCTGCTGAGGCAGGGACTGTCGTGCTGCTGAGGCTGGGACTGTCGTGCTGCTGAGGCTGGGACTGTCGTGCTCCTGAGGCTGGGACTTTCGTGCTGCTGAAGCTGGGACTGGTGTGCTGCTGAGACTGGGACTGTCGTGCTACTGAGGCTGGGACTGTCATGCTGCTGTGGCTGGGACTGTCGTGCTACTGAGACTGGGACAGTTGCGCTGCTGAGGCTGGGGCTGTCAGGCTACTGAGGCTGGGACTGTCATGCTACTGAGGCTGGGACAGTCGTGCGGCTGAGGCTGGGACAGTCGCACGGCTGATGCTGGGACTGTAGTGCTACTGAGGCTGGGACTGTCGTGCTACTGAGGCAGGGACTGTGGTGCTGCTGAGGCAGGGACTGTCATGCTACTGAGGCTGGGACTGTCGTGCTGCTGAGGCTGGAATTGTTGTGCTGCTGAGGCTGGGACTGTCGTGCTAATGAGACTGGGACAGTCGGGCTGCTGAGACTGGGACTGTCAGGCTTCTGAGGCTGGGGCTGTGTCGTGCTACTGAGGCTGGGAAAGTCGTGCGGCTGAGGCTGGGACTGTCGTGCTACTGAGGCTGGGTCTGTTGTTCTGATGAGGCTGGGACAGTCATGCTGCTGAGGCTGGAACTGTTGTGCTGCTGGAGCTGTTTCTGATGGTCGGAGAACCCCTGAAAGTGCGAGTGTTAGCATTACTGCTACCACTCCCTGCACACTATGCTGGTGGTAGTATGGTTTTCTTCGCTCTCCTGCCTCCTTGCTATCTATCCCATGTCCCTGTGATGCTGTTGTGACACCTGCTCTCTTGCAGTGTAGGTTTGCCGCTGCTCTTGCCTCGCTTTGTTAAGGCTTTCTCGCATAAAAACTGCCTGTCAAAATAATTGACCTTCTGGTCGGTAATGTCTGGTGAGTGGGATCTGAGAGACGGGGGTGCTGTCAGGAGGCAGCCTCTTGCCTTCCTGTCAGTCGCCCCTAGAAGGTGTATGGATTCCGCACCCTTGTGCTACGCCGGACTACCCTGCCAGTGTTTTGATTGGACGGAAAGGCGGTCCGAGAGACGCCGTTTGAAGCATAAACATAGATTATGACCATCGACAGACCGCAACTCGATTAACGCTGCTGAGAAATATTTGAACAAATGTGACCCACATTGGAACCATAAGACCTGACATGAACTTGCACAAAGCCCTGAGGAAGCCCTGGTCCGAATGACCATGTAAGGGCGAAACACGTGTTGGCTGTTTAAAAGCTCCTTCTGCTTTACAACATAGTGAATATTGGGCTGTTTAAAAGCTCCTTCTGCTTTACCACGCAGTGAATATTGGATAAATGAAGAAATGTAGATGTACAACCAGGACCTTGAAAGCGTTTCTTCAATTATAATGAACTGAGATAAGGAGGAGGAGGTACTCACTCACTCCCCACCTGTCCGAAAGACCATGAATCGGGAATGCCACTGTCTGCTTGGAGTTACACGTGCGCCCTCGGCGTCCGGGCCATGACACGTTGTGACAAAGCAGGTTCTTTGTGAAATGATGATATGAAGATCCAGGATAAGGTAAAAGCAAGAAGCTTTTATTTGGAGGAAAGAATCCCATCCAACATCCCAGTCAGGGGACAGCCAGCAACTGCCAGTCCCTTCTAATGACAACATTCCATCGCCTGAGCCCAGCTCCCCTAAGACATCACGGAGTTCCAGGCTCAGGCAAAGTAACCAAGGACAACAGCTGGAATGCCAAACACGTCCCTACTCACTAGTGCATATGATCCTTGTGGTGTGCTGGCCTCGAGCATCACACCTGTTCAGAACATGGAACAGCCGACCCCCAAACAGGCATGTCCCACCATACCTGCTGTTCATGAAGTTTATGAAGAGGACTCTCTCCAAGAGCGCTTTAGGCAAACTGTATTTCGAACCGGGTCAGCATTTTGTTGTTTTAGTGTTAGTTCCCCTAATGCACTGAGAGGTTGTCTCCAAGTGCACAGAGGGCATTATTTGTGTTTTTTCCTGTCTGCAACCATCAGGCCTTTTATGGCGAAGAGCAGCATTGGGACCCGCCCCCTTAATGGGCAGATTTGCCTTCCTAAAGTTCCTCTACCATAGACATGATGGCATTGTGGTGGCTGCTGGGCAGGACAGGTCTTTTTTCGATGGGGGGACTAGCTTAGGTCCCCCCTAATTTAAATGAGGAAGGGCAGTGCTTAATTTGTAAAATAATAAGTGCCAGGCCCCTGACCATGAGGCCCCTGCAGCTTGCACCACCCATCGCCCCTGTCATTGCTGCCAAAACAACTACTAACCATCTCTCTCACCTGCAAGTGCGACAGTTTCAGATTACTGACATCTCAGTTTAATTTATTGTTTCTCTGCAGCCCCGCTGACCTAGGCTGTGGGCTGTGGCATGCTACTACTAAGTGTGGGTTACATTATACTGTTCGCAAGAAAGTGTCACTCATAGTCGTTGAATGTCACCCATAATGAAAATTGTCCTAGCTGTAGTACAGGTAAGTTTCAAATCTATTAAGTACACAGAGGCGATGATTATGCCTTCTTCCTTCGATTTATTTTCTCAGCAGCCATTTTTAAACAATAACAAGAACTACATTTCCCATGAACAGCAGGGAAATAGAAGAGTTCAGAAACACAAGTCCTTTCACGCTGTCCCCACTCCAGTCCCAATTTGGTCCTTCCACTCTGTCTACTTTTCCTCTTGCTTCGCGCGAACCATTCCTTGACGCACTTCACACATTCTGTTTGGACCCATCATTTCCTGAAAAAAATAGAGAGCGTCAGAGAACCAATCCAGACCGAACTAAGAGTCAGAACAACACCAAAGTAGCATTAAATGCATGACCGTAGACTTTAGATAAGCATGAGCATACATCTCAATTGACCTCATAAACAGATTACTTACATCAGCACTGGGGGGGCCACGTCTTCAGTGGTCGTTGGGCGGGATAATCCTCGCCTCTGTGTCCTTAATGGAATTGAAACTTACCTGTACTACAGCTAGGCAAATTTTCATTCTATATCAGGACCGGAGGCTCAGATTATGCCAGTTCAAAGCTTGTCAACCACCAAATGAGTCACTTCCAACACCTCTTAAAGGTAGAGTCTGAGGACCACTCGGCAGCACGCATCAGGTCTTCCAAACGTGCTCCGAGAGAAAATGCCGTTGAGGCCATCGCCCCTCTTGAGAGTGGGCACCAAACTTTTTTGTATCGATCCCCGCCTCCTGCATCACCTAACGCACCCATTGGGCTATGGTCGGGGACAAAAATGCCCTGCATGGCTTTTGTAATGCAATGAGCAGTTGTCTTTTGCCCCGAGGGCGTGTTTCTTCAGTCAATTCCTCATATGCTCGGAGGCACTGCACCACACACAGTTTGGGGGAGTCTCGGAAAGCCCCGTAAGAGATAACCCTGGTATTACATTTGGTCCTTGTACTTACTGTAAATTAAACCCCATCCGGGGAGAACACTCTGGCCGAGATGTCTAAGGCTCTCACATCTGACACTCGCCTGCAAGACACCAGGCATAACAGTGTCGCCAATTTAGCCGTAATCTCCTGACGCAACAAAAACCTGTTCAGTTGCCAGGATAGGAAGAGATTCAACACCAGGTTCACATCCCACAGCGCGGCATACTGTAGCTCCGGTAGGAGTGACAGGCGAATCCCCCTAAGGAGCCTACAGATGAGCGGGTGCTCCCCTACCGGAGACCCATGAATGGGGATATGGCCAGCTGAGATTGCTGAACGGAATGTGTTGATCGAACGGTAAGCCAAACCGTCCTCCGCGAGGCCCGCCAGGAAATTAAGGATGTGGAATACATCCTTGCCCACGGGATTGACACCCTGTCGCACACATCAACGATGCCATCTGTCCCAGGTAGATCGATACCTCTTGGTTGTGCTGTCTGCCCATGCTCTGGAGTGTAAAGTCTTAGCATGTCCCAAAAGGCCTGGAAGAGACCAGCGATGCCTGAGATCTGCCAGGCCATCATCCTCAGCGACCCTTCCACTACCAGGCAATGAGGATTGAGTTCTGGATTCAGCAGGATGTTAGGAAAGTGGGGGAGTCAGACTGGATAATCCCAGGAAAGTTCCAGAAGAACTGGAAACCACACTTGAGATCTCCACAGAGGTGTAATCAACACAATCTCCGCCTGCTGGTGACATACGTGGGCGGACACCCGCGTGATCATTGAGAAAGGAGGAAATGCATAGCCCTGCTCCTGCCGCCAGTCCTAGAGATATGCATATGTCGCCTCTGCCTGAGGATCTGGCCTCCAACTGAAAAATCTCGGCAACTGATGGTCCAGACGCGACGCAAATAGGTCTACTGAAAAGGGACCTCACTTCTCCTCCAGCTGAGAAAATACCTGCGCATCCAGTTTCCACACACTGGAATCCAGGAGGTGGCGAGAGTGCCAATCTGCCACTTCGTTCGCCCAACCAAGGAGGTATTCTGCCGTGACCGACACCTGGTTCTCTAGGCAGAAGTTCCAAAACTCCTTGGCTAGTTTCGCTAGTGCCCGGGATCTGGTGCCGCCCAGGTGGTTGATGTACCTGACGGCGGAGATGTTGTCCATTTTGAGAAGGACGCACAATTGCACCTTGTCCTTCGTCCAGCATTGCACCGCAAACGACCCTGCCAGAATTTCCAGACAGTTGATGTGCAATGATTGTTCATGTGTAGACCAGGCTCCACCTGTGGAAAACTTCTGCACCTGGCAGACCGGCTGGTGTCGGACTCGATCACGATGTCAGGAGCGGAACCGAAGATTGCTCTCCAGTTCCACCCCTCCATGTGTGTGAGCCACCAGACCATCTCCTCCTTCACTTCGCCGTAAGCGGGACAGATAGCGAATAAGTCAGTCCCCTCCTGAGGTGGTGCTCCTTGAGGCGCTGCATCGCACAATAGTGCAAGGGACCGGGAAAGATGGCCTGAATTGAGGAGGAGAGAAGGCCCACCAAGCAAGCAAGCTGGTGCAACGAAGTGTGCAACATGGCCAAGGTTTGGCGCAGCTCCTGCCTAATCTTCACCATTTTCTGGGCCGGGAGGCTCAGGGTCGAGGAGACGGAATCTGTTGCAAACCCTAAAAGGTTGCACACTGGACCGGGGCAAGGAGGGATTTCTTCTTGTTCATGACAAATCCCAACCCCTGCAGTAAGTTGACTGCTGTCCGCAAGTGACTGATCATCCTCTTGGGACACTGGTCCAGGAAAAGCATGTTGTCTAAGTACACAATCATTTGAATGCCCTGCATCCTTTCAAACTCCACTGCCGGCCTGAGGACCTTCGTGAAACACCACGGAGCCGAGGATAGCCCGAAAGGCAGAATGGTGAACTCGAAGACCTGGCCATCCCACCTGAACTGTAGAAAACAGTGGCGAGGAGAACAGATCAGGACCCTGAGGTACACGTCCTGCAGGTCGAGGCAGACCATCCAACCGAGCGGCCTCAGCACAACTTGAGGAGGTGGATACCTTCCATTTTGAAGTGGCGATACACCGCCCACTCGTTGAAATCCTTCAAATTGATCACTGGTCTCCGACCCCCGTCGGCTTTGTCAACCAGGAAAATGTTGCTGACAAACCCGCCGGGATGCTGAGAAAAAGAAAGAGGGCGGGGACTGGTCACATGATGCGGACGGCCATGGAACTCCATTTGGAAGCCCTGCACCGTCTGTAGTACCCAAGCATCGCATGGGTTTGTGTTAAGGAGGCAGGCAGAGTTCCAAAGGGTCAAAGTTCTTTCTCTGAATCAATAAAGGTGGTAGAACGTCTGACGAATTCAGTACACAAGTTGGGAGACAGTGTATACAGAGGCAACGTGTGACTAGGGGTCTAGAATTTCAGCAGAGGAATGCCTGCAGTAAACTGTGCAAGCTGTTGAGACTGGGTCTTGCTCTGAGGAACAGCCAGGAGAAGCTAGTATGGTGGGAAGCCAATTGAGTCGAATGAGTAGGCCTATTAGTTCACCCATGAAGGTCCAGGATTATGTTGAAGTAGTTTTAGTTATCAATATTATGTTGTTCAGGGAAGGTTGTGCATTACCGTAGTATAAACCACAAGTCATATTTTGTATTTGGTTTCCATAGGTTCTGTTGCAAGTCTACATATATTGACTGTTCATATTTTATGTTTTTTTAAATGCATATATGTTACAATTGCATGCTTATTCTTTTTATTAATAATTATAATTACTGTTATACCTGAAATGTATGTATATATTTAAAAAATATCTTGTAGTTTATTGTTATTTAAAGGGGGAAGAAATTTGTAGAGCTTCTATTCCATGTCATAGCGTTCTATGATGCAATGGAACTTGGGATCAATAATTTGTGGGGAGAGGAAGCAGGCTGGGTGCAGGAGAGGGAATTACATGTTGTTGTGCGTTACAAAACCCTGCAGCCTTCCTTTCACAGTCTCTCTAGCACAGTAAGATTGTCATATAAATCACTTTTTATTTTCTTTCTCTAACTGCAAAGTGAGAGGAGTTTGTAAACACCAATACCCGTGTTTAAAAAATAAGCAGTAATTTGTCAGATGACATAGACTGACATTTGACCCTCTGATTTTGAAGCACAATGAATCCGACAAGATAAATACAGAATTTAAAGGCATCTTTATTTATTGCTTGGACTTACACAACCCACCAGCTCATGAGCGACCACAGGGTCGCAACCCACAGTTTGGGAAACACTGATATAGATGATCCCCGTCTCTAATAGAGGAGACAACGTACAATGCAGTGGACTGGTGTGTAGCCAAGAGGAAGGCCTCATGGCTGTCTTGATTTCAGTCATCTAAGTCTATCATATTTTGACTTTTGTGTCTCTGTAACTGCTAGTGGAGAGAGCCTTGTCAGTAAAATCTCTTGCATAAGGATCGTTGCTGTCTTAGTAGCCTCCCTGAGCTTCCCAAAGGAACACACTGCCTCAGACGCATGCTCTCCAGACTTATCCAAACAAATCACCCCCTCTAGTGGCAACAGCTTGTCAGCCACCACCCACTAGTGCCTATCCTGACACAGACAAACCTTGTTACTAGAGTCATCTTCCTGACTGTGCTCGGGAGAATAGATGCAGGAACTCTGTACGTCTCAACACTTCTCGGACCTAAAGAGGAATCTCCTATCTATGAGAACTCTTTGTCATAGGGCCGTTAGGGTCATTGTCGACATTGCTAAGTTAACATGAGCTCTGCTGCCATGATGCTGCTTTTGCGCACGTTACTACATGACTTTATTTTGTAAGACCCTGTTTGTGCCTTTCACATGAGAACCGTCTGCTTTCTGTGTTCTCTTCCTGTTCCTGGAGTTTAGTCTGAACACGATGTGCAAGGTCAATAAACAATGCACCTTGTTATTCTGTTCTGGTCAGTCCCTAGCATCTAGAAAAAACATACTAACACAACTGCTACTGCTGGAAACCCGACTTTGATATTATGGGGATGCATGTTGTTCTAAAACACACTTGGAGAGGGACCTTTCCAGGGAGAAGAGCTATGCTGTTCCTATGACGTAAAAACACCATCTAGCACTAAGGTATGGGGTCTGCTGACACAACCCAGAGATCTTCTATTATATAATAATACAGCTTCTTTCCAAGGGGAGGGTGGTTAAGCCTTATATTCCTTTAACCAATGTCTGTATATGATGACATCCCCCTTTATAATCTATGGAATTGCAACAATGCTAACTGTTTTAGGTTTATGTGTTTTGCTGCTGGTAGTGGCTCGTATACTGCATTATAGAGCACTATAGTTAAAATAAACATTTTGAACTATTACAGTGACTCTGCCAATTCTTATTGTGGACAGGTACGAGTGAGTGAGCGAAAAAGTACGTCTTGCTACCACGATTCCTGAGAGAGTCGGGAGTGTTGTGTCCTGGGTTGTCAAATCATTTGTAGCTTCGTGATTATGTAGGAGAGCGAATGAGACGCTATAGCTAGTCGGTTTTGGGATTTTGGGTACTGAGGCGGTAGGAAGGCTCAGCCCCTACACAACGAGGTCTTGTTTTACTGCACATAGTTCTGTGTATGTGCAGAATCCCTGCAACAACTTCTGTAGAAGTACTTACTCTCTAATTGTCCACCTCCATCTACCCTGTTTTCTTTCTTTGACTTAAGAATAGGCGCCCTGCTCCAGGAGGTCGTGGCAGGGATGTGCTGAAAGACTTGCAATGTTGAACTTCTGTTACAAAACATCAATTACAAATTATTCTGAGACTGGTAAAAGCTATTTCAGTGGTCAAGGTTTGCCTATTATAAGCCTGCTTTTTTAACCCTGGCCACCAATAGCGCTGTTTCAGTAAAGAAACTGTTGCCGTAACTCCTGCATGTGAACAACCCAGACCCTCATGTGCAGCTAATATTAAGCCTAATCTGCGATCCATGTTTGGTATTACTCTATCCCCCACTCCGGGAATCTTAGAAAATGGAATGTTATTTGCATCTAACTTGTAGGGGTACTTGAGTGGAAAACCTTTTGGCAATGCCTTATTGTCTTTGTGTGAAGCAGTGACAGCTACCATTATCTGTCCGTCTATTCTTGTTTTGGAACGAGTGATTGCAGCTACGGAAGCAGTTTGTACTGCCCCTTTGCGGCTTCATCAGCCAATGAATTCCCTTCAACGTGAACGCCATCACGTTGATGACTCAGCGTGTATATCATGTGAGCCATTGGTAGTTCGTTTTTCAACTGAACTACCTGTTCCCATAGCATTTTATGCTTAATTGTGCCACCTTTTGAGTCTATAAACCCATTTTGTCCCCAATGGTGAAGATAATCATTGTATGACTGGACACAGTAAAAAGAATCGCACACAATTAGTGTCGAGAATTCTCGATCCGTATTTATCAGTGCTAGTAATAGAGCTTTAAATTCTGCCAGCTGAGCTGTGCAGTCTCCTAGAGACTTTGTTTTTGTACAGCTTGGATGAAACTTTCCGTCCTGCATACAACCTTTTACAATCGCACATGCGGCGCTGTATTGTTGTTTACTTCCAATGGCCGGCTGAGCAGATCCTTCAGTGTAAATTATGTATTCATACTGATCTAGAGGCATTATTTCATTAGGGAGAGGATATTCTTGTTCATATTGCAGGAATGCTTGTGTTTTTAGACTTGGGTCATATCTGTATTCTACGTCTGATGCAGTGAGAAAATTGGCCTATTATATCCATCTAGATGTAAGGCTTTAGCATTTGGAACACTTGCCTTTGTAGCAGCCTCTAAGGATGGTACTGGAGTCACGACGGTTATTCGTTTCCCCTGAGCCAGTGCTCTTTCTCTCACTACGCAAAAGCAACAATTGATGGACGGAATGCTGGACAATGCAAACATTCACCCCCAGTCACAAGGATCTGGGTTTAATCCATCATTCTTTTGCTCACCACACCACCCCAGTTTCGACCCAGCCATATGCAAATCAGTCTTGACCCTGTTCCTTGTGGGAACAGTCCAGCCCAAACTGCCAAGCCAGGTCCTCCCTGGACCGGAAACAAGCATCCTGGGACCGGTTTCAGGGCATCACCCTTCTTCAGCCAGGCTAGCTTGAATCCAGTGGTGTAGTGAGCACGGGACCCACGTCTGGGCATACCCTTCACACTTAGGGCGACATATTCAAAAGCAACAATTGATGGACAGAATGCTGGACAATGCAAACATTCACCCCCAGTCACAAGGATCTGGGTTTAATCCATCATTCTTTTGCTCACCACATCACCCCAGTTTGGACCCAGCCATATGCAAATCAGTCTTGACCCTGTTCCTTGTGGGAACAGTCCAGCCCAAACTGCCAAGCCAGGTCCTCCCTGGACCGGAAACAAGCATCCTGGGACCAGTTTCAGGGCATCACCCTTCTTCAGCCAGGCTAGCTTGAATCCAGTGGTGTAGTGAGCATGGGACCCACGTCTGGGCATACCCTTCCCACTTAGGGTGACATATGCAAAAGCAACAATTGATGGACGGAATGCTGGACAATGCAAACATTCACCCCCAGTCACAAGGATCTGGGTTTAATCCATCATTCTTTTGCTCACCACACTACCCCAGTTTGGACCAAGCCATATGCAAATCAGTCTTGACCCTGTTCCTTGTGGGAACAATCCAGCCCGAACTGCCAAGCCAGGTCCTCCCTGGACTGGAAACAAGCATCCTGGGACCGGTTTCAGGGCATCACCCTTCTTCAGCCAGGCTAGCTTGAATCCAGTGGTGTAGTGAGCACGGGACCCACGTCTGGGCATACCCAAGACTGATTTGCATATGGCCAGGTCTAAACTGGGGTGGCATGGTGAGCAAAAGAATGATGGATTTAACCCAGATCTCTTGACTGGGGGTGAATGTTTTGATTTGTTCTGCATTCCATCCATCAATTGTGTGTCTTTTGCTTTCTCGCCCTAAGTGCGCCAGGTATGCCCAGACGTGGGTCCTGGGCTCACTGTGCCACTGGAATCAAGCTATCCTGGCTGAAGAGGGGTGAAACCCCGAAACCGGTCCTAGGATGCTTGTTTCCGGTCCAGGGAGGACCTGGCTTGGCAGTTCGGGCTGGACTGTTCCCATGAGGCACAGGGTCAAGACTAATTTGCATATGGCCAGGTCTAAACTGGGGTGGCATGGTGAACAAAAGAATGATGGATTTAACCCAGATCTCTTGACTGGGGGTGAACGTTTTGATTTGTTCTGCATTCCGGACATCAATTGAGTGTCTTTTGCTTTCTTGCGCTGAGTGCGCCAGGTATGCCCAGACGTGGGTCCTGGGCTCACTGTGCCACTGGAATCAAGCTATCCTGGCTGAAGAGGGGTGAAACCCCGAAACCAGTCCTAGGATGCTTATTTCCGGTCCAGGGAGGACCTGGCTTGGCAGTTCGGGCTGGATTGTTCCCATGAGGCACAGGGTCAAGACTGATTTGCATATGGCCAGGTCTAAACTGGGATGGCATGGTGAGTAAAAGAATGATGGATTTAACCCATATCTCTTGACTGGGGCTGAATGTTTTGATTTGTTCTGCATTTCGTCCATCAATTGTGTGTCTTTTGCTTTCTCGCTTTAAGTGCGCCAGGTATTCCCAGACGTGGGTCCTGGGCTCACTGTGCCACTGGAATCAAGCTATCCTGGCTGAAGAGGGGTGAAACCCCGAAACCGGTCCTAGGATGCTTGTTTCCGGTCCAGGGAGGACCTGGCTTGGCAGTTCGGGCTGGACTGTTCCCATGAGGCACAGGGTCAAGACTGATTTGCATGTGGCCAGGTCTAAACTGGGGTGGCATGGTGAGCAAAAGAATGATGGATTTAACCCAGATTTCTTGACTGGGGGTGAATGTTTTGATTTGTTCTGCATTCCGGCCATCAATTGTGTGTCTTTTGCTTTCTCGCCCTAAGAGCGCCAGGTATGCCCAGACGTGGGTCCTGGGCTCACTGTGCCACTGGAATCAAGCTATCCTGGCTGAAGACCCCGAAACCGGTCCTAGGATGCTTGTTTCCGGTCCAGGGAGGACCTGGCTTGGCAGTTCGGGCTGGACTGTTCCCATGAGGCACAGGGTCAAGACTGATTTGCATACGGCCAGGTCTAAACTGGGGTGGCATTGTGAGCAAAAGAATGATGGATTTAACCCAGATCTCTTGACTGGGGTGAATGTTTTGATTTGTTCTGCATTCCGTCCATCAATTGTGTGTCTTTTGCTTTCTTTCCCTAAGTGCGCCAGGTATGCCCAGACGTGGGTCCTGGGCTCACTGTGCCACTGGAATCAAGCTATCCTGGCTGAAAAGGGGTGAAACCCCGAAACTGGTCCTAGGATGCTTGTTTCCGGTCCAGGGAGGACCTGGCTTGGCAGTTAGGGCTGGACTGTACCCATGAGGCACAGGGTCAAGACTAGGCCTGGGCGGAAAACTACGCTACGCTCGCGTAGTTTGCGAAGTTTGCGCTACTTCGCACTACGCGAATTGCACGTAGCACAGTGCGAACACGCGTAGCGTAGCGTAGCGTAGTGCAGCGGTCATTTTTGCTTGCTCGCGGTCCTCAACGTCAAGTTGGCAACCGCGAGCAAGCAAAATGACATCCCGGCGAGACTTTTCCTCGTTCGCGATCAGCAACATCAAGTTGCCGATCGCGAGCGTGGAAAATAAACCTCCCGGCGAGATTCTCAACGCGGGAGGTCAGGTTTCTCATTGCGAGTGGTCGCGTATGCTCGCGACCGCTCGCGATGAGAAACTACCAGTCCGCGTTGAGAAAGCTGCCGCTCGAGTAAAAATCTACTCGAGCGGCAGTAAAAGACACCTCGCACTGTGCAAGATGCCGTTTTCAATGATTGCACAGTGTGGACAAGCATCCGGCACTGTGCAATCATTGCGAACACGCACTACGCAGTTCGCGTAGTGCTACGCGTAGCTCGCATAGTGCGAACTGCACTTTGCGTAGCTTCGCGAAGCGTTACTTCGCGAACTACGCCCAGGGTTAGTCAAGACTGATTTGCATATGGCCAGGTCTAAACTGGGGTGGGATGCTGAGCAAAAGAATGATGGATTTAACTCAGATCTCTTGACTGGGTGTAAATGTTTTGATTTGTTCTGCATTCCGTCCACCAATTGTGTGTCTTTTGCTTTCTCGCCCTAAGTGCGGCAGGTATGCCCAGACGTGGGTCCTGGGCTCACTGTGCCACTGGAATCAATCTATCCTGGCTGAAGAGGTGTGAAACCCTGAAACCGGTCCTAGGATGCTTCTTTCCGGTCCATGGAGGACCTGGCTTGGCAGTTCGGGCTGGACTGTTCCCTTGAGGCACAGGGTCAAGACTGATTTGCATATGGCCAGGTCTAAACTGGGGTGGCATGGTGAGCAAAAGAATGATGGATTTAACCCAGATCTCTTGACTGGGGGTGAATGTTTTGATTTGTTCTGCATTCCGTCCATCAATTGTGTGTCTTTTGTTTTCTCGCTCTAAGTGCGCAAGGTATGCCCAGACGTGGGTCCTCGGCTCACTGTGCCACTGGAATCAAGCTATCCTG
This sequence comes from Calotriton arnoldi, assembly GCA_963921515.1. Lineage (NCBI taxonomy): Eukaryota > Metazoa > Chordata > Amphibia > Caudata > Salamandridae > Calotriton > Calotriton arnoldi. The sequence continues at coordinate 351,054 of CAWUFW010014850.1, read as the reverse complement.
GCTGAAGACTCTGAAACCGGTCCTAGGATGCTTGTTTCCGGTCCAGGGAGGACCTGGCTTGGCAGTTCGGGCTGGACTGTTCCCATGAGGCACAGGATCAAGACTGATTTGTATATGGCCAGGTCTAAACTGGGGTGGCATGGTGAGCAAAAGAATGATGGATTTAACCCAGATCTCTTGACTGGGGGTGAATGTTTTGATTTGTTATGCATTCTGTCCATCAATTGTGTGTCTTTTGCTTTCTCGTCCTAAGTGCGCCAGGTATGCCCAGACGTGGGTCCTCGGCTCACTGTGCCACTGGAATCAAGCTATCCTGTCTGAAGAGGGGTGAAACCCCGAAACCGGTCCTAGGATGCTTGTTTCCGGTCCAGGGAGAACTTGGCTTGGCAGTTTTGCTGGACTGTTCCCATGAGGCAGAGGGTCAAGACTGATTTGCATATGGCCAGGTCTAAACTGGGGTGGCATGGTGAGCAAAAGAATGATGGATTTAACCCAGATCTCTTGACTGGTGGTGAATGTTTTGATTTGTTCTGCATTCCGGCCATCAATTGTGTGTCTTTTGCTTTCTTGCCCTATGTGCGCCAGGTATGCCCAGACGTGGGTCCTGGGCTCACTGTGCCACTGGAATCAAGCTATACTGGCTGAAGAGGGGTGAAACCCCGAAACCGGTCCTAGGATGCTTGTTTCTGGTCCAGGGAGGACCTCGCTTGGCAGTTCGGGCTGGACTGTTCCCATGAGGCACAGGGTCAAGACTGATTTGCATATGGCCAGGTCTAAACTGGGGTGGCATGGTGAGCAAAACAATGATGGATTTAACCCAGATCTCTTGACTGGGGGTGAATGTTTTGATTTGTTCTGCATTCCGGCCATCAATTGTGTGTCTTTTGCTTTCTCGCCCTAAGTGCGCCAGGTATGCCCAGACGTGGGTCACCAAGACAACCAAAAACCACACCACCTACAAGGACGCCATGACGGACTTCCACAACCAGATCAGAGACACCAAAAGGAACTTCATCCACAACAAAATCCTGGCCAACTCCACCAACTCCAATGAACTTTTCAGTGTCATTCAAGAATTCACCAACCCACGCAGCGAAGCCACAGACATCACCCCATCCCAAGACCTCGCGACAAGCTTGGAACCTATTTCCACCTCAAGATCAAAAACCTCTATGACAACTTCATCGACCATCCAGCAGGTGCCACAGACGGCCCCCCGCCCGCCAGAAACAGCAGCCAGCCCACCATCTCCAACTGGACACCGATCACGGCCGAAGACATCGCCTCAACCATGAAAAGCATCCACTTGGGGGCCCCCACCGACCCCTGCCCCCCTCACATCTACCACAGAGCTGTGGCTGCCATCGCACCCAAACTACAACGCACCATCAACACCACCTTCAAAACAGGCACCTTCCCAGACGACTGGAAGCGCGCAGAAGTCAGACCCCTGCTCAAGAAGCCCACAGCTGACCCCACCGACCTCAAGAACTATCGGCCCATCTCGCTCCTCCCCTTCGCAGCCAAAGTTGCAGAGAAAACAGTCAACAGGAAACTGACACGATTCATTGAAGAGAACGCCGTTCTCGACCCGTCCCAATCCGTATTCCGAAGCAGCCACAGCACAGAGACCGCCCTACTCGCCGCCACAGACGACATCCGCACCCTCCTGGACCAAGGCCACTCCACAGCCCTCATCCTACTCGACCTATCAGTGGCCTTCGACACCGTCTCCCATCGCACACTAGTCGTCAGACTACACAACGCAGGCATACAAGGAACAGCCATGGACTGGATCTGATCATTCCTCACCGGAAGAAGCCAAAGGATCAGACTCCCACCCTTCCTCTCCGACCCCTCGAAAATCACCTGCGGAGTCCCACAGGGTTCATCACTGAGCCCCACCCTCTTCAACATTTACATGGCCCCCCTCGCAGCCATTGTCCAACAACACGGCCTCAACATCGTATCCTATGCCGACGACACCCAGCTCATCCTCTCCCTCACCAAAGACCACACCACTGCCAAACTCAACTTCCAGAAAGGAATGCAAGACGTCGCAGTCGGATGACCAATAGCTGCCTGAAGCTCAACGCCGAGAAGACAGAAGTCCTCGTCCTCGGTACCACCCCTTCTTCATGGGACAGCACCTGGTGGCCGACCGCCCTCGGAAGCCCACCTACCCCCTCAGACCACGCCAAGAACCTCGGCATCGTACTCGACTCATCACTCTCCATGAACCGACAGGTCAACGCCGTCACCTCCAGCTGCTTCAACACCCTCCGCATCCTCCGCAAGACCTTCAAGTGGATCCCCACTGAGTCAAGGAAGACAGTCACCAACGCACTCATCACCAGCAGACTGGACTATGGAAACACACTCTACACCGGAATCAACAAGTCCCTACTCCGCAAACTCCAGACAGTACAAAACACCACCGCCAGACTCGTCCTCGGCATCCCCCGACACGAACACAACAGCCAACACCTACGAAGTCTCCACTGGCTCCCCGTGGAGAAAAGAGTCACTTTCAAAATCCTCACTCACGCCTACAAATGCCTACACAACAACCGACCCAAATACCTCAACGACAGAATCAACTTCCACGTACCCAAAAGAAACCTCTGATCTTCCAACCTCACACTGGCCGTAACTCCGCGCATCCACAGAGCCAGAGCAGGCGGAAGATCCTTCTCTCACATTGCAGCCAAGACCTGGAACGAGCTACAGGCAGACATCAGACGCGCCCCCTCTCTGAACATCTTCAGGAAGACCCTCAAGATCTGGCTCTTCGGCTAAACAGTTCTGCGGACCCCCCCCCCCCCTCAGCGCCTTGAGACCCTCACGGGTGAGTAGCACGCTTACAATTCCCTGATTGATTGATTGAGTCCTGGGCTCACTGTGCCACTGGAATCAAGCTATCCTGGCTGAAGAGGGGTGAAACCCCGAAACCGGTCCTAGGATGCTTGTTTCCGGTCCAGGGAGGACCTGGCTTGGCAGTTCGGGCTGGACTGTTCCCATGAGGCACAGGGTCAAGACTGATTTGCATATGGCCAGGTCTAAACTGGGGTGGCATGGTGAGCAAAAGAATGATGGATTTAACCCAGATCTCTTGACTGGGGGTGAATGTTTTGATTTGTTTTGCATTCCGTCCATGAATTGTGTGTCTTTTGCTTTCTCGCCCTAAGTGCTCCAGGTATGCCCAGACGTGGGTCCTGGGCTCACTGTGCCACTGGAATCAAGCTATCCTGGCTGAAGAGGGGTGAAACCCTGAAACCGGTCCTAGGATGCTTGTTTCCGGTCCAGGGAGGATCTGGCTTGGCAGTTCGGGCTGGACTGTTCCCATGAGGCACAGGGTCAAGACTGATTTGCATATGGCCAGGTCTAAAATGGGGTGGCATGGTGAGCAAAAGAATGATGGATTTAACCCAGATGTCTTGACTGGGGGTGAATGTTTTGATTTGTTCTGCATTCCGGCCATCAATTGTGTTTCTTTTGCTTTCTCGCCCTAAGTGCGCCAGGTATGCCCAGACGTGGGTCCTGGGCTCACTGTGCCACTGGAATCAAGCTATCCTGGCTGAAGAGGGGTGAAACCCCGAAACCGGTCCTAGGATGCTTGTTTCCGGTCCAGGAAGGACCTGGCTTGGCAGTTCGGGCTGGACTGTTCCCATGAGGCACAGTGTCAAGACTGATTTGCATATGGCCAGGTCTAAACTGGGGTGGCATGGTGAGCAAAAGAAGGATGGATTTAACTCAGATCTCTTGACTGGGGGTGAATGTTTTGATTTCTTCTGCATTCCGGCCATCAATTGTGTGTCTTTTGCTTTCTCGCCCTAAGTGCACCACGTATGCCCAGACGTGGGTCCTGGGCTCACTGTGCCACTGGAATCAAGCTATCCTGGCTGAAGAGGGGTGAAACCCCGAAACCGGTCCTAGGATGCCTGTCTCTGGTCCAGGGAGGAACTGGCTTGGCAGTTCGGGCTGGACTGTTCCCATGAGGCACAGGGTCAAGACTGATTTGCATATGGCCAGGTCTAAACTGGGGTGGCATGGTGAGCAAAAGAATGATGGATTTAACCCAGATCTCTTGACTGGGGGTGAATGTTTTGATTTGTTCTGTATTCTGTCCATCAATTGTATGTCTTTTGCTTCCTCGCCCTAAGTGCGCCAGGTATGCCCAGACGTGGGTCCTGGGCTCACTGTGCCACTGGAATCAAGCTATCCTGGCTGAAGAGGGGTGAAACCCCGAAACCGGTCCTAGGATGCTTGTTTCCGGTCCAGGAAGGACCTGGCTTGGCAGTTCGGGCTGGACTGTTCCCATGAGGCACAGTGTCAAGACTGATTTGCATATGGCCAGGTCTAAACTGGGGTGGCATGGTGAGCAAAAGAAGGATGGATTTAACTCAGATCTCTTGACTGGGGGTGAATGTTTTGATTTCTTCTGCATTCCGGCCATCAATTGTGTGTCTTTTGCTTTCTCGCCCTAAGTGCACCACGTATGCCCAGACGTGGGTCCTGGGCTCACTGTGCCACTGGAATCAAGCTATCCTGGCTGAAGAGGGTGAAACCCCGAAACCGGTCCTAGGATGCCTGTCTCTGGTCCAGGGAGGAACTGGCTTGGCAGTTCGGGCTGGACTGTTCCCATGAGGCACAGGGTCAAGACTGATTTGCATATGGCCAGGTCTAAACTGGGGTGGCATGGTGAGCAAAAGAATGATGGATTTAACCCAGATCTCTTGACTGGGGTGAATGTTTTGATTTGTTCTGTATTCTGTCCATCAATTGTATGTCTTTTGCTTCCTCGCCTAAGTGCGCCAGGTATGCCCAGACGTGGGTCCTGGGCTCACTGTGCCACTGGAATCAAGCTATCCTGGCTGAAGAAGGGTGAAACCCAGAAACCGGTCCTAGGATGCTTGTTTCCGGTCCAGGGAGGACCTGGCTTGGCAGTTCGGGCTGGACTGTTCCCATGAGGCACAGGGTCAAGACTGATTTGCATATGGCCAGGTCTAAACTGGGGTGGCATGGTGAGCAAAAGAATGATCGATTTAACCCAGATCTCTTGACTGGGGGTGAATGTTTTGATTTGTTATACATTCCGTCCATCAATTGTGTTTCTTTTGCTTTCTCTCCCTAAGTGCGCCAGGTATGCCCAGACGTGGGCCCTGGGCTCACTGTGCCACTGGAATCAAGCTATCCTGGCTGAAGAGGGGTGAAACCCCGAAACCGGTCCTAGGATGCTTGTTTCCGGTCCAGGGAGGACCTGGCTTGGCAGTTTGGGCTGGACTGTTCCCATGAGGCACAGGGTCAAGACTGATTTGCATATGGCCAGGTCTAAAATGGGGTGGCATGGTGAGCAAAAGAAGGATGGATTTAACTCAGATCTCTTGACTGGGGGGTGAATGTTTTGATTTCTTCTGCATTCCGGCCATCAATTGTGTGTCTTTTGCTTTCTCGCCCTACGTGCACCACGTATGCCCAGACGTGGGTCCTGGGCTCACTGTGCCACTGGAATCAAGCTATCCTGGCTGAAGAGGGGTGAAACCCTGAAACCGGTCCTAGGATGCTTGTTTCCGGTCCAGGGAGGATCTGGCTTGGCAGTTCGGGCTGGACTGTTCCCATGAGGCACAGGGTCAAGACTGATTTGCATATGGCCAGGTCTAAAATGGGGTGGCATGGTGAGCAAAAGAATGATGGATTTAACCCAGATGTCTTGACTGGGGGTGAATGTTTTGATTTGTTCTGCATTCCGGCCATCAATTGTGTTTCTTTTGCTTTCTCGCCCTAAGTGCGCCAGGTATGCCCAGACGTGGGTCCTGGGCTCACTGTGCCACTGGAATCAAGCTATCCTGGCTGAAGAGGGGTGAAACCCCGAAACCGGTCCTAGGATGCTTGTTTCCGGTCCAGGAAGGACCTGGCTTGGCAGTTCGGGCTGGACTGTTCCCATGAGGCACAGTGTCAAGACTGATTTGCATATGGCCAGGTCTAAACTGGGGTGGCATGGTGAGCAAAAGAAGGATGGATTTAACTCAGATCTCTTGACTGGGGGTGAATGTTTTGATTTCTTCTGCATTCCGGCCATCAATTGTGTGTCTTTTGCTTTCTCGCCCTAAGTGCACCACGTATGCCCAGACGTGGGTCCTGGGCTCACTGTGCCACTGGAATCAAGCTATCCTGGCTGAAGAGGGGTGAAACCCCGAAACCGGTCCTAGGATGCCTGTCTCTGGTCCAGGGAGGAACTGGCTTGGCAGTTCGGGCTGGACTGTTCCCATGAGGCACAGGGTCAAGACTGATTTGCATATGGCCAGGTCTAAACTGGGGTGGCATGGTGAGCAAAAGAATGATGGATTTAACCCAGATCTCTTGACTGGGGTGAATGTTTTGATTTGTTCTGTATTCTGTCCATCAATTGTATGTCTTTTGCTTCCTCGCCCTAAGTGCGCCAGGTATGCCCAGACGTGGGTCCTGGGCTCACTGTGCCACTGGAATCAAGCTATCCTGGCTGAAGAGGGTGAAACCCCGAAACCGGTCCTAGGATGCTTGTTTCCGGTCCAGGAAGGACCTGGCTTGGCAGTTCGGGCTGGACTGTTCCCATGAGGCACAGTGTCAAGACTGATTTGCATATGGCCAGGTCTAAACTGGGGTGGCATGGTGAGCAAAAGAAGGATGGATTTAACTCAGATCTCTTGACTGGGGGTGAATGTTTTGATTTCTTCTGCATTCCGGCCATCAATTGTGTGTCTTTTGCTTTCTCGCCCTAAGTGCACCACGTATGCCCAGACGTGGGTCCTGGGCTCACTGTGCCACTGGAATCAAGCTATCCTGGCTGAAGAGGGGTGAAACCCGAAACCGGTCCTAGGATGCCTGTCTCTGGTCCAGGGAGGAACTGGCTTGGCAGTTCGGGCTGGACTGTTCCCATGAGGCACAGGGTCAAGACTGATTTGCATATGGCCAGGTCTAAACTGGGGTGGCATGGTGAGCAAAAGAATGATGGATTTAACCCAGATCTCTTGACTGGGGTGAATGTTTTGATTTGTTCTGTATTCTGTCCATCAATTGTATGTCTTTTGCTTCCTCGCCCTAAGTGCGCCAGGTATGCCCAGACGTGGGTCCTGGGCTCACTGTGCCACTGGAATCAAGCTATCCTGGCTGAAGAAGGGTGAAACCCAGAAACCGGTCCTAGGATGCTTGTTTCCGGTCCAGGGAGGACCTGGCTTGGCAGTTCGGGCTGGACTGTTCCCATGAGGCACAGGGTCAAGACTGATTTGCATATGGCCAGGTCTAAACTGGGGTGGCATGGTGAGCAAAAGAATGATCGATTTAACCCAGATCTCTTGACTGGGGGTGAATGTTTTGATTTGTTATGCATTCCGTCCATCAATTGTGTTTCTTTTGCTTTCTCTCCCTAAGTGCGCCAGGTATGCCCAGACGTGGGCCCTGGGCTCACTGTGCCACTGGAATCAAGCTATCCTGGCTGAAGAGGGGTGAAACCCCGAAACCGGTCCTAGGATGCTTGTTTCCGGTCCAGGGAGGACCTGGCTTGGCAGTTTGGGCTGGACTGTTCCCATGAGGCACAGGGTCAAGACTGATTTGCATATGGCCAGGTCTAAAATGGGGTGGCATGGTGAGCAAAAGAAGGATGGATTTAACTCAGATCTCTTGACTGGGGGTGAATGTTTTGATTTCTTCTGCATTCCGGCCATCAATTGTGTGTCTTTTGCTTTCTCGCCCTACGTGCACCACGTATGCCCAGACGTGGGTCCTGGGCTCACTGTGCCACTGGAATCAAGCTATCCTGGCTGAAGAGGGGTGAAACCCCGAAACCGGTCCTAGGATGCCTGTCTCTGGTCCAGGGAGGAACTGGGTTGGCAGTTCGGGCTGGACTGTTCCCATGAGGCACAGGGTCAAGACTGATTTGCATATGGCCAGGTCTAAACTGGGGTGGCATGGTGAGCAAAAGAATGATGGATTTAACCCAGATCTCTTGACTGGGGGTGAATGTTTTGATTTGTTCTGCATTCCGGCCATCAGTTGTTTGTCTTTTGCTTTCTCGCCCTAAGTGCGCCAGGTATGCCCAGACGTGGGTCCTGGGCTCACTGTGCCACTGGAATCAAGCTATCCTGGCTGAAGAGGGGTGAAACCCCGAAACCGGTCCTAGGATGCTTGTTTCCGGTCCAGAGAGGATCTGGCTTGGCAGTTCGGGCTGGACTGCTCCCATGAGGTACAGGGTCAAGACTGATTTGCATATGGCCAGGTCTAAACTGGGGTGGGATGGTGAGCAAAAGAATGATGGATTTAACCCAGATCTCTTGACTGGGGGTGAATGTTTTGATTTGTTCTGCATTCCGGCCATCAGTTGTTTGTCTTTTGCTTTCTCGCCCTAAGTGCGCCAGGTATGCCCAGACGTGGGTCCTGGGCTCACTGTGCCACTGGAATCAAGCTATCCTGGCTGAAGAGGGGTGAAACCCAGAAACCGGTCCTAGGATGCTTGTTTCCGGTCCAGGGAGGATCTGGCTTGGCAGTTCGGGCTGGACTGCTCCCATGAGGCACAGGGTCAAGACTGATTTGCATATGGCCAGGTCTAAACTGGGGTGGCATGGTGAGCAAAAGAATGATGGATTTAACCCAGATCTCTTGACTGGGGTGAATGTTTTGATTTGTTCTGCATTCTGTCCATCAATTGTATGTCTTTTGCTTCCTCGCCCTAAGTGCGCCAGGTATGCCCAGACGTGGGTCCTGGGCTCACTGTGCCACTGGAATCAAGCTATCCTGGCTGAAGAGGGGTGAAACCCAGAAACCGGTCCTAGGATGCTTGTTTACGGTCCAGGGAGGACCTGGCTTGGCAGTTCGGGCTGGACTGTTCCAATGAGGCACAGGGTCAAGACTGATTTGCATATGGCCAGGTCTAAACTGGGGTGGCATGGTGAGCAAAAGAATGATCGATTTAACCCAGATCTCTTGACTGGGGGTGAATGTTTTGATTTGTTATGCATTCCGTCCATCAATTGTGTGTCTTTTGCTTTCTTGCCCTAAGTGCGCCAGGTATGCCAAGGACGTGGGTCCTCGGCTCACGGTGCCACTGGAATCAAGCTATCCTGGCTCAAGAGTGGTGAAACCCCGAAACCGGTCCTAGGATGCTTGTTTCCGGTCCAGGGAAGACCTGGCTTGGCAGTTCGGGCTGGACTGTTCCCATGAGGTACAGGGTCAAGACTGATTTGCATATGGCCAAGTCTAATCTGGGGTAGCATGGTGAGCAAAAGAATGATGGATTTAACACAGATCTCTTGACTGGGGGTGAATGTTTTGATTTGTTCTGCATTCCGTCCATCAATTGTGTGTCTTTTGCTTTCTCGCTCTAAGTGCGCCAGGTATGCCCAGACGTGGGTCCTGGGCTCACTGTGCCACTGGAATCAAGCTATTCTGGCTGTAGAGGGGTGAAACCCCGAAACCGGTCCTAGGATGCTTGTTTCCGGTCCAGGGAGGACCTGGCTTGGCAGTTCGGGCTGGACTGTTCCCATGAGGCACAGGGTCAAGACTGATTTGCATATGGCCAGGTCTAAACTGGGGTGGCATGGTGAGCAAAAGAATGATGGATTTAACCCAGATCTCTTGACTGGGGATGAATTTTTTGATTTGTTCTGCATTCCGTCCATCAATTGTGTGTCTTTTGCTTTCTCGCCCTAAGTGCACCAGGTATGCCCAAACGTGGGTCCTCAGCTCACTGTGCCACTGGAATCAAGCTATCCTGGCTGAAGAGGGGTGAAACCCAGAAACCGGTCCTAGGATGCTTGTTTCCGGTCCAGGGAGGACCTGGCTTGGCAGTTCTGGCTTGACTGTTCCCATGAGGCAGAGGGTCAAGACTGATTTGCATATGGCCAGGTCTAAACTAGGGTGGCATGGTGAGCAAAAGAATGATGGATTTAACCCAGATCTCTTGACTGGGGGTGAATGTTTTGACTTGTTCTGCATTCCGGCCATCAATCGTGTGTCTTTTGCTTCCTCGCCCTAAGTGCGCCAGGTATGCCCAGACGTGGGTCCTGGGCTCACTGTGCCACTGGAATCAAGCTATCCTGGCTGAAGAGGGGTGAAACCCCGAAACCGGTCCTAGTATGCTTGTTTCCGGGTACAGGGCGGACCTGGCTTGGCAGTTCTGGCTGGACTGTTCCCATGAGGCAGAGGGTCAAGACTGATTTGCATATGGCCAGGTCTAAACTGGGGTGGCATGGTGAGCAAAAGAATGATGGATTTAGCCCAGATCTCTTGACTGGGGGTGAATGTTTTGATTTGTTCTGCATTCCGTCCATCAATTGTGTGTCTTTTGCTTTCTCGCCCTAAGTGTGCCAGGTATGCCCAGACGTAGGTCCTCGGCTCACTGTGCCACTGGAATCAAACTATCCTGGCTGAAGAGGGGTGAAACCCCGAAACCGGTCCTAGGATGCTTGTTTGCGGTACAGGGAGGACCTGGCTTGGCAGTTCTGGCTGGACTGTTCCCATGAGGCAGAGGGTCAAGACTGATTTGCATATGGACAGGTCTAAACTGGGGTGGCATGGTGAGCAAAAGAATGATGGATTTAACCCAGATCTCTTGACTGGGGGTGAATGTTTTGATTTGTTCTGCATTCCGGCCATCAATTGTGTGTCTTTTGCTTTCTCGCCCTAAGTGCGCCAGGTAGCCCAGACGTGGGTCCTGGGCTCACTGTGCCACTGGAATCAAGCTATCCTGGCTGAAGAGGGGTGAAACCCCGAAACCGGTCCTAGGATGCTTGTTTCTGGTCCAGAGAGGACCTGGCTTGGCAGTTCGGGCTGGACTGTTCCCATGAGGCAGAGGGTCAAGACTGATTTGCACATGGCCAGGTCTAAACTGGGGTGGCATGGTGAGCAAAAGAATGATGGATTTAACCCAGATCTCTTGACTGGGGGTGAATGTTTTGATTTGTTCTGCATTCTGGCCATCAAATGTGTGTCTTTTGCTTTCTCGCCCTAAGTGCGCCAGGTATGCCCAGACGTGTGTCCTGGGCTCACTGTGCCACTGGAATCAAGCTATCCTGGCTGAAGAGGGGTGAAACCCCGTAACCGGTCCTAGAATGCTTGTTTCCGGTCCAGGGAGGACCTGGCTTGGCAGTTCGGGCTGGACTGTTCCCATGATGCACAGGGTCAAGACTGATTTGCATATGGCCAGGTCTGAACTGGGGTGGCATGGTGAGCAAAAGAATGATGGATTTAACCCAGATCTCTTGACTGGGGGTGAATGTTTTGGTTTGTTCTGCATTCCGTCCATCAATCGTGTGTCTTTTGCTTTCTCGCCCTAAGTGCGCCAGGTATGCCCAGACGTGGGTCCTGGGCTCACTGTGCCCTTGGAATCAAGCTATCCTGGCTGAAGAGGGGTGAAACCCCGAAACAGGTCCTAGGATGCTTGTTTCTGGTCCAGGGAGGACCTGGCTTGGCAGTTCGGGCTGGACTGTTCCCATTAGGCACAGGGTCAAGACTGATTTGCATAGGGCCAGGTCTAAACTGGGGTGGCAGGGTGAGCAAAAGAATGATGGATTTAACCCAGATCTATTGACTGGGGGTGAATGTTTTGATTTGTTGTGCATTCCGTCCAGCAATCGTGTGTCTTTTGCTTTCTCGCCCTAAGTGCGCCAGGTATGCCCAGACGTGGGTCCTGGGCTCACTGTGCCCTTGGAATCAAGCTATCCTGGCTGAAAGTGGTGAAACCCCGAAACCGGTCCTAGGATGCTTTTTTCTGGTCCAGGGAGGACCTGGCTTGGCAGTTCGGGCTGGACTGTTCCCATGAGGCACAGGGTCAAGACTGATTTGCATACGGCCAGGTCTAAACTGGGGTGGCATGGTGAGCAAAAGAATGATGGATTTAACCCAGATCTCTTGACTGGGGGTGAATGTTTTCATTTGTTCTGCATTCCGGCCATCAATTGTGTGTCTTTTGCTTTCTCGCCCTAAGTGCGCCAGGTATGCCCAGACGTGGGTCCTGGGCTCACTGTGCCACTGGAATCAAGCTATCCTGGCTGAAGAGGGGTGAAACCCCGAAACCGGTCCTAGGATGCTTGTTTCCGGTCCAGAGAGGACCTGGCTTGGCAGTTCGGGCTGGACTGTTCCCATGAGGCAGAGGGTCAAGACTGATTTGCATATGGCCAGGTCTAAACTGGGGTGGCATGGTGAGCAAAAGAATGATGGATTTAACCCAGATCTCTTGACTGGGGGTGAATGTTTTGATTTGTTCTGCATTCCATCCATCAATTGTGTGTCTTTTGCTTTCTCGCCCTAAGTGCGCCAGGTATGCCCAGACGTGGGTCCTGGGCTCACTGTGCCACTGGAATCAAGCTATCCTGGCTGAAGAGGGTGAAACCCCGAAACCGGTCCTAGGATGCTTGTTTCCGGTCCAGGGAGGACCTGGCTTGGCAGTTCGGGCTGGACTGTTCCCATGAGGCACAGGGTCAAGACTAATTTGCATATGTCCAGGTCTAAACTGGGGTGGCATGGTGAACAAAAGAATGATGGATTTAACCCAGATCTCTTGACTGGGGGTGAATGTTTTGATTTGTTCTGCATTCCGGCCATCAATTGTGTGTCTTTTGCTTTCTCGCCCTAAGTGCGCCAGGTATGCCCAGACATGGGTCCTGGGCTCACTGTGCCACTGGAATCAAGCTATCCTGGCTGAAGAGGGGTGAGACCCCGAAACCGGTCCTAGGATGCTTGTTTCCGGTCCACGGAGGACCTGGCTTGGCAGTTCGGGCTGGACTGTTCCCATGAGGCACAGGGTCAAGACTGATTTGCATATGGCCAGGTCTAAACTGGGATGGCATGGTGAGCAAAAGAATGATGGATTTAACCCATATCTCTTGACTGGGGGTGAATGTTTTGATTTGTTCTGCATTTCGTCCATCAATTGTGTGTCTTTTGCTTTCTCGGTTTAAGTTCGCCAGGTATTCCCAGACGTGGGTCCTGGGCTCACTGTGCCACTGGAATCAAGATATCCTGGCTGAAGAGGGGTGAAACCCCGAAACCGGTCCTAGGATGCTTGTTTCCGGTCCAGGGAGGACCTGGCTTGGCAGTTCGGGCTGGACTGTTCCCATGAGGCACAGGGTCAAGACTGATTTGCATGTGGCCAGGTCTAAACTGGGGTGGCATGGTGAGCAAAAGAATGATGGATTTAACCCAGATTTCTTGACTGGGGGTGAATGTTTTGATTTGTTCTGCATTCCGGGCATCAATTGTGTGTCTTTTGCTTTCTCGCCCTAAGTGCGCCAGGTATGCCCAGACGTGGGTCCTGGGCTCACTGTGCCACTGGAATCAAGCTATCCTGGCTGAAGACCCCGAAACCGGTCCTAGGATGCTTGTTTCCGGTCCAGGGAGAACCTGGCTTGGCAGTTCGGGCTGGACTGTTCCCATGAGGCACAGGGTCAAGACTGATTTGCATATGGCCAGGTCTAAACTGGGGTGGCATGGTGAGCAAAAGAATGATGGATTTAACCTAGATCTCTTGAATGGGGGTGAATGTTTTGATTTGTTCTGCATTCCGTCCATCAATTGTGTGTCTTTTGCTTTCTCTCACTACAGCAGTCTGTACAGAATTTTTTCTGTGGATGCAAAACACATCTCAGCGTTTGTGTACAAATGTGATTTGTAAGCTATTGGTACTGTTTCGCTTTCATTGAAGGTTAGGTGAGTGTACCCAGATTGACCCACTATAACGCGGATCACCAGATTGCGTACGTTTACGTGTGTCTGCAAGTGGTTTGAAGCTATCATGTCAGCTTATAGGGAACAAAGGATATTTGTGTGTTCCTGTGTCCATTGCCTAAATGAAAAATCAAGTCTTATTAAGTCGTATTTCTGCGTAATCCAAAATGTATGTTGTACCAAAATTCAGGAATCCCAGAATGAATTGTACATTTTTTTATGATTTTATAGTTGGAGCAGCGCACACTTTTCTAAAAAGTTAGCTGTCAAACATGTCCCTTCACTTGAGTGCTCATATCCCAAAAACAGGACATTAAGGTGGGCTATTTTTGATTTTTTTAAAGTTGAATTTATAGCCCTCAGAGGCGAATCCCAAAACTATGCTGCTCACCCTGGTCAAGTGTTCCTCTAGGTCAACATCCATCAGATAAATATCATCTACATAGGACAATGCCTCTTCATCCAGATTCTGAAGTAACTCAGTTACCCTAGCTGAGAACAACCCCAGGCTGTTTTTATACCCCTGGGGGAGTCGACAAAGTTGACGCTGGGACCCCAACGCTGAGAATGCTGTCAAATATCTGCTTTCATGCGCTATAGTTTGGCAGAAAAATCCATTTGATATATCTAGTGTTGTTTTGTATTTTTTCCGCACAATGTTATTCATTAATGCGGCACTGTGTGTGTTTTGTACTGCAAATGTTTTTGTGCAAGAGTTCAGATGTCTGTAGTATAAGACTAGACGATATGTATTATCGGGTTTCATTACGGGAAACAAATGATTATTCATTGAAGAGATGCAAGTTTCAATCACCCCCTGGTATTCAAGTTGATCTAAGATCTCCCTGACCTGTTTGTTAGATTCTTTCTTAATTGGATACTGTCTCTGTGGAGTTGGAGTAGATTTTAGTGGTATCACGTGGTGGGTTGAGTCTTCATCCCACCCAACGTGGTTGCGATATAGTGCAGGGGCAAGGACCACAGCCCACTCCCGCGCGTATGTGTGTTTTAGATATTGGGGAACGAGGTTTGAAAAAGCTGGCATAATTACCGTTTCCCCCTTTGGGTAATCCATAACAATAGTAGGTGGCCAATCTCTTTCAGCTAAAAGAATGTCATAGCCAAAAGTCAAGTTCTCCCAAAAGAGAATCTAACCCTAGTATCAGGCGTTTCCACCGTGATATGTTCACTCAACTCTGCTGTCATCAGAAATTCCATCTAGTTCTGGCGAGCTATTGTTACTTCTGCTGCGCTGTCTAGCATCGTCAGAGCCCATTCCCTGTTCAGTAGTTAAGGCCTCAGAATTTTGGGCATGTCTAACTTTGAGACCTGCTACCTTCTTCTTTTTAAATTGAGGTTTAGATTGTGGCTTGTCTTCTTTTTTAGAAGTGTAGCTTGAAGCGCGTGGCATGTCTCTGGACTTCGTAAGCTCTTCTTGTCTGTGTTCTGACCGTCCGTCTCTCTCTGTGTTTCTTAGTGAACCCTGAAAGGAACTAGAGGAATGTGTATCAGTATCCTGATTCCTGTCAGGTTTTTTAATGTTATCTCTATTCCTGAGATTGTATCTCCTTTCGGAGTTCTCCTGCTGAGGAGACCCACTCCTAGATAGAGACCTATTTTCTCTAATCTTTTTGTTTTTATTGCCGTTATCCCATTTCTTCTTAGAAGAATCAGGTGCTTGCTTGGTGTTATCCTTCTCAGGACCACCCATCAGTTGAGGTTTTGTTGCTCTAGCTCCCAAACTATCTCTACCTAATTCAGCATAGGTGTCAGTGATAATTTTAGGTGATTCATGTTCCTGTTGTAAAGGAGTGAAATCCCTCAGGCGTTGGCGTATTGCCACTGCCGCTGCATCCCCTTTGATATTAGCTAATATGAAAGCTGATACTTGGGCAAAATTACCTAATAATTTCATCCCTAAGTTCAGAGCAGGTTCTGCTCCATACTCAGTTTGTATTCTTAATATGTCTGGTATTACTGCTAATGACGGTATACCATGAGTTCTGGTATATATGGCAGCGAAAACTGTACCCCAAGTGGTACAATCCTGGGGAGCTATCCCCATTGGCAAGTAGATTCTTAGCATTCTGTGTTTTTCTTGAGTGCTTGTGTGTGAAAATACTGCCTCTAGCTGTGTTATTTTCTGAACTATCCAAAATGGCAATATCTTATGTTTAGTGGGCATTCTACCCATAACTGCGTATAGCATTTGTGGAGTAATTTTAGTTGTTGAACTGAAACTTGATTTGTTTGTGTAGCTCTTGTTGGCTGAAGTGTGAGTGTTCTCATCATGAACTGTGTCATGTTCCTGTAGACTTTTATTATTTCTTTGTGAAGTGTACGTAAGTCTGCTACTCGCATTGTGTCAATGTCTGGATGCGGTGTGTAAGCTGCAAGGACTGGCCAAGTGGCCCGTCTCTTTCGAGCAGACCTAGTCTTACTTTGTATCTTGTATGGCGGAGGGCACCTTTAAACCAGTTTATGTGCTCCTGGTAGGTGAGCGGAATTTCAAGCTCCTCATATGGACTGTATTCCTCTGGTATTTCATCTTCAGTGTAAGAATGAAATGTATTTGATTGTGCATCTGCTTGTGGGAATTTAATCCATTAATAGAATACCTCTGTTCTATATGATTCGTGAGCCTCAATCACAAAAGTTACTGTCCCACCCCTAGCATTGACTCTGTAGTCTGTTAGCTTTTGATAATGGGCATTTCTGACATTTTCTGAAATGTTAATTGCCCCTTCATCTTCCTGTACTAAAACGCGATGTGCTGGCACAGCGTCGCCTTCTGTCATTGTTGAAAAAGAATCTCAAGGAAGAGTTTCAAGGAAACTGAGATACGGTTTTATGCACAATAGGAACTGTCTGTCCTTCTAGCTTGATAAACCTACAGCCAATAAATAGGAATTTTACTACTCAGCTGTGGCGGATAATACCCTTCCCACTCGAGGCGTCTCTGGGAAAATGTGAGTAGGGGTCTTTGAGAATAGCACTACTGAACTAATCAGATTTTACTGTTAAATAAGTAACAAACCAACGTTGACGGCGCCATGTTGTGTAGTTCCTTTAAACCTATATATGATCTGTGCTTTTAGACAACATATACTATAGGATTGGAGTCAGACTGATTCTGGACACCCCTACCGAATATGTCAGCCTGTATACCAGATAGCACACAGTACCGCTAGAAACTCCTCTTACCAAGGAGGGAATAGTTCTTGGCAACTATCGAACATGACAACCCTGATCCCTCAGAATTGGAAACAGTGTACTACTTTTCGCTCAGTCCCTCGTGCTCACTTTGTCTCAGAGAGATACACAGAATAAACAGTGGGGACGTTTTTCAATAAGCTTTTATTGAACCAGCGTTATTCTAGTGTAAAATAGGTGTGCTGAAACAACCATTAGACAGTAACAGATATAAATGAATATAAGCACTAACAGAGTAAAAGGATGGTAGATTTCTACCATCGTGCTAAAACAATGAATATAGGCAAGTATATGAAATACATGACAGTAGAATGCGTACTCCTACGATGTGTCCCTAACTAGATGTACCTGAATGTACCTAGCATGCATGTGGGTGTAAAGACAAGAATCCCTCTAGGATAAAGTCAACCCCATTACCTGAAGTGAGAGACTGTGGGACCCCGTCTTGGTCTCGAGATGGACACCCCGCAAGGGATGTCAGACCACTGCGAGCTGGAGTGTCTGCATGCAGGAGCCTCAGCGCCTCGCGTCAGTGTGTCGGCATGGAAGTCCTTTTCTCCTCTGACTATCTCAGCAAGAGATGATGTATATATACCCTAAAGTGATATCCCCTGGGGATATACCTTGCTGTGTCATGTCGGACTGGGATGACGGAAGGAATGTCCCTTATACATAGTTATTATGCAGGATATGGTAGGCCTTCTGTCCTGCTGTGATTCCAAGAATCCTCATGCATAATGAATGAGGCTTAAGCTTTTCGAAGAAAACCTCATGTCATCTTTGGACATTACCGTAACTAGGTAAAAGGTCAGTACTAAGAACCGTTATGCAGTGTAATGGTAGGGGAGAATATAGGTGAAAGGTTGGTGATTCTCTGAGCCTTTATTGGGGTACATACATGCACCATAACAGTAGGGCTGGTGTAGGAAGGTGGAATCTGACTGCATGGTTGCCCCCACTTTTTTCCTGGTGTTTTGCTAGTTTTCGACTTAGTTTGACTGGAATCCTGCTATTCAGGACCCCAGTCTATCTGATTTCCCCTTCAAATTGATTACATGTACTTTAGGTACACTCCAGATTGGATTCTGGGGTACCCTTATGAGTCCCTAGTATATGGTACACTATGTACCCAGGGCATAGGTAACCCAGAGGCCTACCAGGGGCTGCAGCATGTATTATGCCACCCCTGGGAAGCCATTGAAAATGACACAACAGGTCTGCTACAGCAGCCTGTGTAAGGTGGTGTATGCACCCCTTACTGAGATATAGGTTCCCAATATCTCTCCATATCACTGCACATGTAAACCTATCAGTCAGCACTATAGCAGGCCTTAACAATCCTGAAGGCAGGAGGCTGGGTTTCATGTGAGAGGGTGCCCATGCATGAGCAGAGCCCCTCTGTAGCTTTCGGAATCTTCATTCCGGGGTTGTTTGTGATGCAGCCAAACCATATACTCTTAAGTGCATTATAACCTCGCAATAAATGCTAACTCTAAAACGGCTGCATGGAAACATGTCGTGTTTGGTGTCAAACACCTTGGAATCATACCTCCACCCCAGTAACTGGAGTGGGAGGTATGATTCCACCCTACTAAGAAACATGGCACCACCGGTACACCCGGTACCAGCTTAACAGAACCCTGGCATCACAAAATGGATGCTGCAGCCACAGACACGAGTCTGCCCTACTGCTGCTGGACGAAACTCCGGCAGGGGAGGCCTGGACAATAGGTTTCCTGTCAAAGGGAGGTGTGACCACCTCCCAGACAGGCTTTAGTGTATTGGGGGCTGGGTGGGTGCACTCCAAGAGTGCTTTGAAGTCTGCACTGGGGGCACATTTGGTGTCCCTGTGCATAGTCCAGCTCAAACCGGTTACAGGGGCTACCAGGCCCTGCTCTGGCGTGAAACTTGACAAAGGAAATGGGTGTACCCACCCCTCTTTCCTGACCCTCCCATAGGTGGGTCCCCAGAGTTTGTCCCACCCCTTCCTTGGGTATAAAGTAGGAACCCCTGACTACAGGACTTTAGATTTACCCGGACGAAACTCTGCTACAGAATCCCAGAACTTCAACTATCTACAAGACGTTTGATGACCGAAGATTCTCCCTTGGAGTAAAGGAGTTACTCCCCTGCTTGGCAGGCACCAAAGACGCATCTGTCCGGTTTGCATCTCCAAAGCTCCTGAGGACTCCGAAGAATTTTGCAACACAGGAGGTGGGTTCCCGTGGTCTCTGAGGTTGCTCTGTGTGTTCAGCAAGTCTGAGGCCTGTATCCCTCGTGGAGACCGTGCAACCTGAAACCCTGGGCACCACGACCATTTGCAGCAGCATATGCTTTTTGGTGACCCCTGAGGCTGTGCTTTGGACTGCTTGTAGTTCACTTCCCGAGCAGTGTTTCCACTGAAGATGACTGGCCTACACTCTCTGAGTGTCCCGTGGGCTGGTATTGTGTGATTCCTCTTGAGGTCCCTTCGCGATCCCTGGTCTGTCGACTGGTGGGTCCCTGTGAAGGCAACACTAAGATTAATTGGGCTTCTCTGGTTGCTCCAGACGTGCCCTGACTCTCCATCGCTTGGGGAGTCCCTCGGACCTTGCTGGTCCACACCAAAGCATCTTTACTCTTCCTGCGTGGGTTGCTGTTGCCAAGGCTTGTTGTGTTCAGTCCGAGCACCGACACCCCAGCACTCGACATCCTTTGTGGGACAGCTCGAGTCCAGCTCCTGGTCATCCTCAATGTCTTCTGGTCCCCGTGACTGCAGAGTCAAGCTTCACCTCTATGCACCTGAAGCACCCGACATCGGTGGGCATTCGTCTATCGTGCCCCTGGTCACTGGCTAGTGACCCAGACTCTGTCCCCTCTGCTTTCAGATTCTTCACATCTTCGATCCAGGCTTGGATCACACCAGACACTTTTCTTCTTCCCGGCAGCAGCACTTTGCAGCAGTTCGCCATTGAAATCAACAACGATTCCCGACACCATTTGACACCTATGCACACGGCTTCCCTGGGTGAGGTAACTCGAGTACTCCAGTGCTCCTGTGGGTGCTGGCCCTAGAACCCCCTAAGTCTAAAGGGGTTTGCTCAAAGTTCTCTCCTAAGTGTCCTTTTTCTTTAAAATTCCAACCGCGACTTTCCTCATAGAATCCTACGGCACTCGTGGCTGTGTTCTCACACTGCACACGTCCCCCGTGGGTCTCCTGTGTCACTACCTTGGGTGGTTCCTTGGGGTCCCGGCAATTCTACGTGCTCTAGACACTGTGTCTAGTCAAGTCGTGGTTCTTATACCACTTTCTTAATATATGGTTCGGTCCCCCCCTGGGGCCCATTGTATATTGTGCTATTTACTGTTGTTTTAATACTGTGATACTGTGTATCTTGGACTCTAATCTCATAAAGAGATTAGTAGTTAGTGTTTAGAAATAAATACATATATTTTATATATACCTTGTGTGGTTCTCCTTTCATTTGGTCATTCAAGAGGTTATAACTGGTAAACCAAGCTGCTTTACACTCCTTCAAGATTTAGCCTGAAGGCTGCTCTCCATAGCTACCACTAGGATAGCTTTCAATAAAGGTTGTCTTTAAACCTATCATCAATAAGGGTCGTTTGGACTGGTGCAAGGTGTCCACTATAACTAGTGGACAGCATATACCAGGCCAACTTCTCACATTGGTGTGCAGCGGTTGGATTCAAGCTTGCTATTGCTTTACCAGATAATCTCTTTGAGTGACTAACTGAAAACCACTATAGGTACATAGGTACATATAAATCAAGTCTAGAATACAGTAAGTTCTACTGAACTTAGAGTTGTGTGTCAAGGGCTTAGCACACCCTTTCTACAACTCAAGAGAGTTTAGTAGGCCCCACTAGAGTAGGTAGGTGCATACACCACACCACACTAGTCATGTCTTCAAGGGCAGAAGCCAGTAGGCCTCTCCCAACTAAGTATGACCATGTCTCATACCAAGAATTGAGGACTATGTGTGCCTCTAGGAAACTGAAGACAGGGAAAAGCCCAACCACACAACATCTCATAAAGTTGTTGCTTGCAGATGACCTCAGAAAGACCCCAGGGTCTGATGAGGTAGGCAGGGAGGGTGGGACAGCAGAAGAGGAAAGGCCAGGTAGTGAACAATACTATGACCCAGACTCTGATGCTGGCCAGGAGGATCAAAATGATTCTAACCTGGACAATCCAATCTTTCCTGAAGGTGAGGAAGAAGGGCCCAGAGGGCCCATTTTCACCTCACCTGGAAGGGTAAACAGTTTACCAAGAAGGTCTAGATCTACTTCTCAGGAATCTAATCATTCTGGTACATCTGTAGGAACCTCTGTATCTAATAGGACCTCTACTTCTCTGAAAAGGGAATCCTCTTATGAGAGGAAGTGCAGACTGCTTGAGTTTGAGAAAGCAAAGCTTAGGATCAAGAGAGAGCAGTTGGCCCTAGATAGGGAATCCCTGCAGCTCCAGAGAGCTTCACAAAGGTGGGGACTAGAGCCCCCTGGTGGCAGCAACAGTGTCCCTAGAGGTAGAGAACATACTCATGACCATAGGAACCTGAAAAAGATTGTCCCTCCCTACCAGAGTGGGGATGACATCCACAAATGGATAACTGCACTGGAAATGGCCTGTAAAGTACAGAGGGTTCCCCAGGAGCAGTGGGCAGCAATATTGTGGCTCTCCTTTGCAGACAATGGTAGAGACAAGCTCCTCACTGTTAGAGAAGAGGATGCTGACAATTACAAAGTTTTGAAGAGTGCTCTGATTGAAGGGTTTGGCCTAACCACTGAACAGTACAGGTTGAAGTTCAGAGATACCCAAAAGGCACAGAATCAAGACTGGGTTAACTTTGTACATTGTGCTACTAAGGCTCTGGAAGGTTGGATACATGGCAGCAAGGTGCATGACTTTTTAGGATTGTACAATTTGATTATAAGGGAGCAGATCCTTAATAATTGTCAAAAACAGCTTTTACACCAGTACATGGTGGACTATGATCTGACCTCTCCCCAAGAATTGGGAAAGAAGGCAGACAAATGGGTCAGAACCAGGGTAAAGCCAAAGAATCAGGGTGGTGACCAGAAGAAAGATTCTTCCTAGACCCAAGAGAAAGGTGGGGATAAATCAAAAGATAAATTCACTACAGGGCCCCAAAAGACCTCTTCTGGGGGTGGGTCCCAAACTCCTTCCTCCCCTGAAAAGAAACCTTTTTGCCATGTTTGTAAAAAGCCTGGCCACTGGAAAAATGATCCCAGTTGCCCTAGGGTTGGCAATAAAGAAAATGTTCCTCCTAGCAACACTACCACTCCTCCTGGTACTGCAAGTAGTAATCCCCCAGTTGGTAGTAGTGCACCCAAAAAGTTAGGTGCTTTTTCATGGGGAACAGAGGTGGGCCCTAATTTAGAGAGGTCCCCCTCACAGGCCTCCTCAGTCTGTGATGGTGGTATGGGATTTGCCACTTTTACTATGAGTCCCAATATTTTGGGCAAGTACAGACAGGAGCCCTTAATCAATGGTCAGAAAGCTTTGGCATTCAGGGACACTGGGGCTAGTGTCACCATGGTGACAGGGAAACTAGTCCCCCCTCAACAGCTTTTACCTGAGTTCAAGAACCAGGTGACCAACATTGATGGTATCAGGACAGATCATCCCATGGCCATAGTCAATCTCAGCTGGGGAGGGTCACTGGCCCAAAGAGAGAGGCAGTGTCCCCCAACTTGCCTGTAGATTGTCTGTTGGGCAATGATCTGTAAATTTCAGCCTGGGCTGAAGTTGAATACCAGGCCCATTTAAGAATGTTAGGCCTCCCTGAGAGAGTTAGTGGGGCTGTGAGGGCCACAGCCCAACCCCAGGGAAATTTTGGAGTGATGGAGCCTGAAAGAATGGCCCACTCTCCTCCACAAGAGAGCACAAGGGTTGAAGAAAAGTCTTCTTCCCCCCAGACTATAGGTAAGGGTCAGCCTCCTCAGGTAACTGATCCTACCCCTAGGGAAGGAACTGCCCCAGAGGTAGTCAGGCCCGGCCTGGCCACCCCCCTGATGGCAGGGGACCCTTCCAAGGTGGTACCCAGTCTGGAGCAGGTAACCTGCCCCTCTCTACCCTACCTCAGTCAGCCCAGGGCTGCAGAGGTCAGGGAGGTCAGTGGACCCCACAGGGCCCCCTGTCCAGAGGAACCCCCCCATCAGCAGATTAGGGGCACCCAGTCTAGTAGCCCTAGCCAAGAGAAAATTCCTCAACACACTGAGGGATCCGGGATCCCCCTTACCCTTGGGTAGGGACCTCCCCCAGAAGGACTCTGTTGGCAGAGGCTAACCTGGGACCAAAAGGTTCCAAACCTACCATGTCCCTCCAGTGTTCCAACCAAAGGGACCCAACCCCCAGCTGTAGGCAGCCAAAGGTTGACCCTTAGGGCCAGATACAACTCAGTCATGGAAAGAAAGGCATCCATGGTGACCAGTGATCTGAGGAAGCTGAGACCAACTCTATTAGGGCCTCACTTCTCTACTCAGACACCACACCAGCCTTTTACTTTGCCAAAACACACCACAGGTAGTAATTCCCCATGGTGGAGATCACCCCATACCCTTAGGGTTAGGGATTGCTTAGTGGACCATAAGACAGGGGGTAACCATGCTAGTGCAGGTTCTTCCTTATATGGCCACTTAGTCAATAAAGGCTCAACTGGGCAAGGTTAGCCTTATCTCCTTTCGTTTGGGGGGTTATGTAGGAAGGTGGAATCTGACTGCATGGTTGCCCCCACTTTTTTCCTGGTGTTTTGCTGGTTTTCGACTTAGTTTGACTGGGATCCTGCTATTCAGGACATCAGTCTATCTGCTTTCCCCTTTAAATTGATTACATGTACTTTAGGTACACTCCAGATTGGATTCTGGGGTACCCTTATGAGTCCCTAGTATATGGTACACTATGTACCCAGGGCATAGGTACCCCAGAGGCCTACTAGGGGCTGCAGCATGTATTATGCCACCCCTGGGAAGCCATTGAAAATGACACAACAGGTCTGCTACAGCAGCCTGTGTAAGGTGGTGTATGCACCCCTTACTGAGATATAGGTTCCCAATATCTCTCCATATCACTGCACATGTAAACCTATCAGTCACCCCTATAGCAGGCCTTAACAATCCTGAAGGCAGGGTGCTGGGTTTCATGTGAGAGGGTGCCCATGCATGAGCAGAGCCCCTCTGCAGCTTTCGGAATCTTCATTCCGGGGTTGTTTGTGATGCAGCCAAACCATATACTCTTAAGTGCATTATAACCTCGCGGTAAATGCTAACTTTAAAACGGCTGCATGGAAACATGTTGTGTTTGGTGTCAAACACCTTGGAATCATACCTCCACCCCAGTAACAGGGTGGAATCATACCTCCCACCCCAGTAACTGGGGTGAGAGGTATGATTCCACCCTGCTAGAGGGAGAAACATGGCACCACCGGTACACCGGGTACCAGCTTAACAGAACCCTGGCATCACAAAATGGATGTTGCAGCCACAGACACGAGTCTGCCCTCCTGCTGCTGGACGAAACTCCGGCAGGGGAGGCCTGGACAATAGGTTTCCTGTCACAGGGAGGTGCGACCACCTCCCAGATAGGCTTTAGTGTATTGGGGCTGGGTGGGTGCACTCCAAGAGTGCTTTGAAGTCTGCACTGGGGGCACATTTGGTGTCCCTGTGCATAGTCCAGCTCAAACCGGTTACAGGGGCTACCAGCCCCTGCTCTGGTGCAAAACTGGACAAAGGAAATGGGTGTATCCACCCCACTTTCCTGACCCTCCCATAGGTGGGTCCCCAGAGTTTGTCCCACCCCTTCCTTGGGTATAAAGTAGGAACCCCTGACTACAGGACTTTAGATTTACCTGGACGAAACTCTGCTACAGAATCCCAGAACTTCAGCTATCTACACGATGTTGGATGACTGAAGAATCTCCCTTGGAGTAAAGGAGTTACTCCCCTGCTTGGCAGGCACCAAAGACGCATCTGTCCGGTTTGCATCTCTGAAGCTCCTGAGGACTCTGAAGAATTTTGCAACACAGGAGGTGGGTTCCCGTGGTCTCTGAGGTCGATCTGTGTGCTCAGCAAGTCTGAGGCCTGTATCCCTCGTGGAGACCGTGCAACCTGAACCCCTGGGCACTGTGACCATTTGCAGCAGCATATGCTTTTTGGCAACCCCTGAGGCTTTGCTTTGGACTACTTGTAGTCCACGCCCCGAGCAGTGTTTCCGCTGAAGATTACTGGCCTACACTCTCCGAGTGTCCCGTGGGCTGGTATTGTGTGATTCCTCTTGAGGTCCCTTTGCGATCCCTGGTCTGTCAACTGGTAGGTCCCTGTGAAGGCAACACTAAGATTAATTGGGCTTCCCTGGTTGCTCCAGACGTGCCCTGACTCTCCATCACTGGGGGAGTCCCTTGGACCTTGCTGGTCCACACCGAAGCATCTTTACTCTTCCTGCGTGGGTTGCTGTTGCCAAGGCTTGTTGTGTTCAATCCGAGCACCGACACCCCAGCACTCGACATCCTTTGTGGGACTGCTCGAATACAGCTCCTGGTTGTCCTTGACATCTCCTGGTCCCCGTGGCTGCAGAGTCAAGCTTCACCTCTTTGCACCTGAAGCCCTCGACATCGGTGGGCATTCGTCTATCGTGCCCCTGGTCACTGGCTAGTGACCCAGACTCTGTCCCCTCTGCTTTCAGGTTCTTCACATCTTCGATCCAGGCTTGGATCACACCGGACACTTTTCTTCTTCCCGGCAGCAGCACTTTGCAGCAGATCGCCATTGAAATCAACGACGATACCCGACACCATTTGACACCTATGCACCCGGCTTCCCTGGGTGAGGTAACTCGAGTACTCCAGTGCTCCCATGGGTGCTGGCCCTAGAACCCCCTACGTCTAAAGGGGTTTGCTCAAAGTCCTCTCCTAAGTGTCCTTTTTCTTTAAAATTCCAACCGCGACTTTCCTCATAGAATCCTACGGCGCTCGCGGCTGTGTTCTCACAATGCACACGTCTCCCGTGGGTCTCCTGTGTCACTACCTTGGGTGGTTCCTTGGGGTCCCAGCGATTCTACGTGCTCTAGACACTGTGACTAGTCAAGTCGTGGTTCTTATACCACTTTCTTAATATATGGTTCGGTCCCCCGGGGCCCATTGTATATTGTGCTATTTACTGTCGTTTTAATACTGTGATACTGTGTATCTTGGACTCTAATCTCATAAAGAGATTAGTAGTGAGTGTTTAGAAATAAATACATATATTTTATATATACCTTGTGTGGTTCTCCTTTCATTTGGTCATTCAAGAGGTTATAATCTGGTAAACCAAGCTGCTTTACACTCCTTCAAGACTTAGCCTGAAGGCTGCTCTCCATAGCTACCACTGGGATAGCTTTCAATAAAGGTTGTCTTTAAACCTATCATCAATAAGGGTCATTTGGACTGGTGCAAGGTGCCCACTATAACTAGTGGACAGCATATACCAGGCCAACTTCTCACAGCTGGGGCCAAGGCGGTCGTCATCTCCAGTCTTCTCTGCAGGGTCGTCTTCTTTCTTCTTAGGTCTTCGCAGATCTGAGTTCAAGGTCTGGGGAAGCCACCTAAATACTAAATTTAGGAGGCGTTTTAGGGGAGTAGCAGGTAGGGTCAAAGGGCACCTTACCTGGGGTGTCTACACCCTCTGTTAAGCCACCCTCCTGTGGGAGGGAAGCATAAACCTAGCCCTGATTGGAGTGGTCTTCCCATCTTCAAGATAGCGGGGACCGAAAGTTGTGCTTTACCTCGCCTCCCCCGCCTTAGGGGTGGGGTTGGCAGATGTGGACACACCTTCTATTCTTTTGAAATTTTCCCTCCGGTTTTCTGGCCCAAAGTGGGGGTGTAAAACAGGGGCTGCCATCTGCTGCTAGCAGCAGAGGCTGGGGGGTCGCATTACAAAGGCGGCAGGCCTTTGAAGCTCCCCTCTTTGAGCACTGGCCCATCCTGGGGGAGGAGGCATGATACCTCTGACCAGGATGTGCATTGTTTCTGGTCCCAGAGAGCAGTAGCTCTCTACACAGGGGTCCAGAAACATATCTGGTGGTGACTGACTGCCCACAGACAGTCAGAGACCACACCAGGGTTGGCAGGTTCACAGGGGTCACCTCTGAGGTGCCCTCTGAGTACATGGTACAATAAATCCCAAACTGGCATCAGTGTGGATGTATGAAAAGGAGAAGTTTGGTACCAAACAATGCTGTGTTCAGTGAAGCCAACATGGTGCTGTGGAACTCGAGTTGTCGGGTTTCCAGCTCATGTACTCTCCATGGATTCACTGGCACTTACATTATTAGAAAAATGGATCCCAATACGGTAGAGACATATCTGCTCATGCAGATATGCCGTCACCTGTGGTACAGTGCACCCTGCCTTAGGGCTCTGAGGCCTGCTAGAAGGGTGACTTACGTATGCCTTCAGGCAGTGCTAGTTGGCATGGCACCCAAGCAGGGTGCCATGTCGACTTTGTCGTTTTTTCCCTCACAGGGGCATACAAGCCGCAAAGGCAGAGGCATTACCCCAGTGAGGGGGGTACCAGGGGACCCTCTTCAGCTCCCAGGCCCTCGGTACTCTGGGTACCATTTACTAGGGACTTACAGAGGGCAGAAGTGTCTATTAGAGATTTGTATTTAGGGAAGGAGCACTGGCACAGGGGACCTGGTTGGCAGGGACCCTGTGCCCTACGTTTGAAACCACATCAAAACCAGACAAAAAGTGAGGGGTTAACCATGCAAAAGAGGCACTTTCTCACAGTAAGGAAGGCTTGGTTCAGAATATTACATTGAAAATGCTTACAGCGGGAGCCACTAGATACTTTGTGGGGTATTCCAATTTTAACCCAGTCTGCATTGTGCAGAGTTTTGCCCATGTCAGACTCCCAGCCCTGCAGTGGTCCCCATATTGCAGGAAACCCCTGTACATTCATCTTATCAGTTTGCCTCCAGTCCCTATGGTTATAGCATCGGGTACACCTCATGCAGTGTTGGTGCTAGATGGCGGACATGAAATAGGGCATTTAATGATTATTTGACGTGTTTGTAAGTAAGCAATTGACCCAGTTGAAGATTCTATTCTGCCATAAGTGTTTGGAAATCTAGTAGCTCACGGTCAACAAACAAATCTCCCAATTTGCACAATCCTGCAGCATGCCACAGACAAAGTTACTCTGAGCAAAGCCACCCTGTGCGAGTGGGGAGGCCTAGCAAAGGTATTGTGGAAGTGCAGAGTTTCTTCAAGTTAGTTAATTTACGGGTTCTATTAAGGCAAAAGATTGTCGTGTGGAATAAACCAGTGTGGCTTTGGGTAGAATGGTCAGGAGGAAACAATAAGTAGTGCAGTAAGCCCTTTCTAATCTTTACGGGTTCCTCTCATCTCATGCAGGGAGCAGTCAGACATCCAGCAAGACACCCATCGGAGCTGTGCAGCTAAGTAATAGCATTCAAAGCCCGGAAGCATTTCACTTGCAGTGGGGCAATACAAAATATTGCATTAATGACATGTGCTTCTCCACCAATGAGCAGTACAATATGAGCAATAACAGGAACATGAAAGGGTACAGTCACTATGCAGTTACAACATCAAGAATGATACAATACAAGTAAATACATCATACTTCTCCCTCCATTCGATCTACCCCTGGGGTTCCCATTAGTACCTCCAATTCAGTCCTAGCTGGTCACTCATCATGCAGCCGTTCTCAGTTTCTGGGTCACTCCGTAGTTCCCACTCTTCCAGATCCCCTCACTTACTGAGATCCAGCAGCAGCCGCTGCCATCCCCACATTCCCCAGGGTGGTCTTTGAGTGTTAGAGGGCATCAAAGGGTTTTGCCCATTCTGTGTCTATGGGAAAATGTGTTCATGCATATGGCCCTCCGTGTCCTGTGATTGCGTGCCTTGTTCATCATTCCCGTCCCGACCCGTGTGCATGCTCTCCAGTAATGTAGTCCAGAATTCTAAGTCCTACTGTAATTTGCTTTCCCTACGATTAAGTTTCATATGTACTTCTTCAGCAATGGCCCCCTCTTCCACATCCCTGTATCACAGTGTGATGGAAGGGGTCCTTGTACCCAACAACCCAATGGCCACTTTCCTTTTAGCCAATTCTATCGCTAACTGTAGGAGCCTCCAGCCGATTTTCCCTCCTTTTGGTCTTTTAATAATACAAAGCAGACACACCTGGCGTGATTCCTCTATTATCAATGCTGTCAGTTCCCTCAGCTTCTCTACCACCTATTGCGAATAGTAGTGTACTCTCATGCACTCCCTTGCCATACGCAAGAAGGAGGCCCTTTCTCCCCCGCACCTGGGACAGTTTTCCCCTCTACCTGCATACATCCAGCTGTGTTTAATCGGTGTTAAGTACATGCGATGTACATAATTAAAATGGGCCAAATGAAATCTAGCATTACACAAGACTGTCTTCACCAACTCACAGGTCGCGCTCCATTCCGGATCAGTGAGGGGTGCCACTAATTCCTCCCCCTACGCTCACTGTGTCGCAGGCTCGGTCCAAACCCTGTCTGCCCTAAGTGACTTGTAGAGATGTGTCACCATGTGTCTTATCGACTTCGCCGTTAGTAGTAATTGCAGGGTGTCCTTCAGTCGGGGTGTGTTTGGGAATTCTGTCCAGATTTCCCACGCTGTGCTTGCCAGGTTAGCTTACTGCAGGAATTGTCTCCCCACCACCACAAATGCCTTTTATGCCTCCGCAAAGGTGAGGAACACCTCCCCTGAGCATAGATCACCCAGTGTTTCACACACCCCTCCCTCAATTTCACTCTGGACATGTCTTCCCCTATGGGAGCAGAATGCATCCAGATGTGTAGCTCCCTAGCGAAGGGTGATTGTTTGAGCACTCTTGTGACCTCTTGGTCCCACACCTCTGTCACCTGTCTAACCAGATAAGGGGTTCCAGTCACCATACGTGATCCGCGCATGAGCATTTCCATCAAGGAGTGCATGCCATGGGTAGCGCACAGCAGACTCATCTTCCAGCTCTCATCCCCAGATGCGCGTTTAGCAGCATTCTGCAGTTTGGATGTTTAATATTAAAGTTCTAGATCTGGGAGGTTAAGTCCGCCCCCCCAACAGGACTCGTTTGAACTGCAGCAGTGCAACCCGGCTCCTTTTCCCAGCCCACACAAGGGAAATCCTCAAGCTGTCCAGTGTCTGGAACAAACTACACTGTATATAAAGCATACAAAGAAGAACACTTTGGATTATGTACAAGCACCTGGGATGGAACTCCATTTTTGCCACCACGACTCTCCCCATCATGGAAAGTGGAAGTGTGTTCCAAAAGTGTACAGACTTTGTTAATCTACCCCTAGTGGCTCAATACAATGCTGTCACTAGTCATCCATTGTGTGTCCCACCATGATATCAAGATACGGGAAGGAAACATTCTCCCATCGCAGCACCCATGGAGCCAGGTCCACCTCAGGGGCCCTCTCCACTACTCCCAGGGGAAACAACAACAACTTCTGCCTACCAATGCACAGACCCACTACCTCCTCAAATGTCTCCAAGTGTGTCAGAAGCTGCAATACCGTCTCCACTGGGCGCTGCAGATAGAACAAAATCTCATCTGCGTATAGGGATACCAGATGCGTAACGTCCCTCACCACGACACCTGGGTATCCTATGTCTTTCTAAAGCTCTGCCGCCAATGGTTCCATTGCCAAGACGAAGAGGAGCGTGAGAGCATGCAGCCCTGCTGCTTGCCTCTTTGCAAGTACCATTCGTCAGACATCATTCCCTCACTCTGCACCCTAGTGCAGGGCGCAGTGTATGATATCTTCACACATTTACAGAAATGGGGACCAAACCCCATCTCCCTGAGCACAAGCTGCAAATAATGGACTCTACTGTATCAAATGCTTTAGTGATGTCCATGGACACCAGCACTAAATCTCTGTCACTTTCCTGTACAGAATGTAGCACATGTGCGGGCCTTGTAAGTTAAGGGATGTGCTTTGCACGGGCATAAAACTACACTGGTCCTCATACACCAGCATTCCCGCTATGCCACTCAACCTTTCCGCAAGGACCTTACATAGTACCTTCGTGACCACGTTGTGCATGGTGAGGGGCTTGTAGCAAGCCAGGTACGTCGCATTCCCACCCAGGTTTTGGGACCATACATATCACTCCCTCGCTAAGGGTGGGGGGCATTGTTCCACTTTCCTGTGCTTCACAGAATACCGTAAGTAGCGGACCCACCAGCTGCGCCATGTAAGCCTGGTAAAACTCCACTGGAAAGTCATCACCCCCGGTAACTGTCCTCTATTCATTGTACCCATCACTTCCCTAATCTCTTTCAGGGTGGCAACACAGGCAGGTTCACACCTTCTAGATATCCGGCCACTATTGTGGCGTTGGTAACGTCCCACCCTCCATAGAGATCCCGCAAGTGATCCCTTAGAATGTCATTAATAAGTCGTTGAGTGTTGGCCATGGTCCCATCCCGTCTATGGAGCATTACTGTAGGGGTTCTGTCCATCTCCCGCTTAAGCAGCCAGGTCAGCAACCTATTAGGCTCAGCACCATCTCAGTGCAACCGTTGTCTATATTCCCATTGCATGAACTTGTCCAGCCTGTCCCACATATCTCCCAAGCGCCTCTTTATAGCAACCACTGAGCCACCCTCATCTCGTTCCCCAGCATCTCCTATGTGGGCCTTTGCCAGCTTATTCTCCAGGTCCCCAAGCTCACTTTGCAATTGCTGGATCAGACCGCACACCTTACCTGGACATTCCCCTCGAATGACCCCTCATCGAACCCATTTACCCTCCAGGTATTTTGTGATCTTATCACCTATCATTTGCCTAAATTGTGCATCAAGTTGGGAGTCCATCTGCATTTGCCAGTACTTCCTTCCATCCCGAACCTGTGACCTACTCCACTCCATCAATATAGGGAAGTGGTCGTATAAGAATCTACCCAGGTAGGCAACCCTCTGAGTGTCTGCCTTTTGTTTTGCTGTACCTAGAGCTCGAACTCTTTGCAACACCAGAGGTGGATTTCCAGACTTCCCTGAGGCACGTAGCTGTCGTGGGTAACGTGGAACCGTGACCTCTGGACACCGAGAACTTTTGTAAGTGCATCCTCTTCCTGGCATCCCACGAAGTTGTGCTTTGGGCTCCAAGTAGCCCCCGCTTCCAGCACCGACTGCACCGAAGATCACTGGCCTCCACTCCATGAGTGTCCTGCGAGCCAGCTCCAAGTGCATCCACTCGAGGCTCCTTCGCGGTCGCTAGTCTGTTGGCTAGTGGGCCCTCCCAAAGGCAACTCTTCTTCTGCTTGGGCTTTCCTGGTTGCTCCAGAGTGCCCTGACTTACCCTCGCTGGGTGAGTCCCCCAGACATTGCTGGTCTGCATCAACCTCCTTTCTTTGTTTCCACGTGACTTGCCGTTGCCAAGGCTTGTTGGGTCCAATCCGGTCGCCGACACCGCAGCAATCGACATGGGACAGCTCGAATCAAGCTCCTGGTCATCATCGACGCCTCTTGGACCTCGTGGCTGAAGAGTCAAGACGACCGTCAACCTACCTGAAGCACCCGACATTGGTGGGCATCTGCTCATCGCCTTCCTGGTCACTGGCTAGTGACCCAGACTCTGTCCCCTCTGCTTTCAGGTCCTTCAGATCTTCGATCCACTCTTGGATCCACCCGGACACTTTCGACTTGGTCGCCAGCAGCCTGCTGCAGCAGATCGCCATTGAAAACGACGACGAAACCCGACGCCAAAAGACACCTATGCACCCGGCTTCCCTGGGTGAGGTAACTCGAGTACTCCGGTGCTCCCGTGGGTATTGACTCTAGAACTGCCTAGTTCTAAAGGGGTTTGCTCCAAGTCCTCCTCTAAGTGCCCTTTCCTTTAAAAATCCAACCGCGACTTTCCCCATAGAAGTCAACGGTGGCTCGCGGCTGTGTTCTCACACTGCACGAGTCCCCCGTGGGTCCCCTGTGTCACTACCTTAGGTGGTTCCTTGGGGTCCAAGCACTTCTACAGGCTCTAGGCCTTGTGTCTAGCTCAGTCGTGGTTCTTATACCACTTTTTTGGTATATGGTTTGGTACGCCCCTGGGCTCAAACGTGTATTTGTGCTATTACTGTTGATATTTGACTTGTAAACTATGTACTTCGAACTCTAGCCTCATAAAGAGACTAGAGGGGTGTGTTTAAGACTAAATACATATATTTTATATATACCTGGTGTGGTCCTCTTTCATTTGGTCACTCAAGAGATTATAGACTGGTAAAACAAGCTGCTTTACATTCCTTCAAGACTTAGCCTGAAGGCTGCTCTCCATAGCTACCACTAGGATATCTTTCATTAAAGGTTGTCTTTAACCTATCTCCATAAGGGGTTGTTTGGACTGGTGCAAGGTGCCCACTAGAACTAGTGGACAGCATATGCCAGGCCAACTTCTCACATTGGTGTGCAGCGGGTGCCATGAAGCCTTGGGAGGGACATGAAGGTGGACAAGAAACAAGCCTTCTTGCCAGGGTGTCTGATGCCTGAAAGAAATGTAAATGTGTGCATTAGGGTAATGTCAAGGCTGCTTAGAAGCCTGTATTGGTTTTAATTGATGGAGTACTTGTAGCTTTCTTTTTGATAGTAGTGTAAGGTGACCTGATGAGCTGTGGAGTGTGTGCTTTTAGCAGACAGTTATAAAAAAAAATGTTGCACTAGGTACAGTCTGCATGCTACTCTGATCTGTATTTTGGAAGCACTATAGCTTAAAACTAAATATTTTTTGTGAACTTTGTAGCAACCTATAACAACGTACATATTCCTAATGCTTTCTGTTACTGGCTGGGAGCTCGTAAGCCTAAAAACACATGTCACAACTCCCCACTTCACCAGCCAGAACTCAATCATGTGGCTCTCTGGGTGCACACATAGATATCTGCATGGATCACATTAACTAAAATTGCCTTCTCAACGTAAAATAGTGCGTCCCTCACTGATTACTTTAGCATGCATGTATTTTTCATTTAAGGTGTGTGTTATTTTATATGCAGTTACCTAAAGGGGAAGATCAACAAAATAGTTTCAGAATATTTGATTCTTTTTAGCCACGCCTTTGATCTCGCCCCCAAGCTCACTGACCCCGTCATTGCACTCGGATCGGAGTTCCCATACTTTTTTGATGCACTTTGACTAGTTAAATCTCAATAAAAAGTTACCAAAATAAAGTGCATTAACAAAATGAAAACACGCATTCAACTTGGCATTCTTGTACCCCACTGAGGTGAAATTTCGAAATTAAAAACACAGTGTATTTGAAGCCCAAAAGGGTATATTGAAATAATTTATCTCTGACTGCTCAGGTCTTCAGAGCTCCCTGATGCATCTGTTCCTGTCCCCATAAAACTGTCTCTGATCATTGTCCATGTGCAGTGAGGGATGCAACAAGCACCCAGGAGCAGCCCCCGGGGTGCAGGGGACACTGGGGCCCGTGGGAGAACGAGGCAGGGGCCCGAGGGAGGCAGTGCTGCTGGATATGGAAGGTGAGCACTGAGCAGGCAGCAGAGATACAGACGCAACGCTGTGTTTATCTGCATGGCTCAGTATCTTTCACTGTAAGAGTGACCTCCTGTCCCGTTTCAAGATGGCGCCGGAAGAAGCTTTCAAGGCCTGCATCTGACCCCTGGAGTACTGTGGGCGGCCATCTTTAAACGGGATAATGGTGGAGTATCAGTATCTCGTTCAGTCTGCTCTTCATCTCTACTCTGTTATCTGCTCCACGTGCAGTACAAAGTTCAGGCACAGGACAGTATCTTCCAACGGACAGTTCTGGGTTCGGCTCTTCTGGGCAGTGTCTCTTGACCCTGCAGCTCCTGCGGTCAGTGCTCTGCTTCACATGTGGCTCAGTCATCCCGCAGGCAGCGCTCACCCGGTTCATGTACACGGCTTCTAAGCGCTTGTGTATCCTCCGTCCTCCTCGACCAGTCTGTGTGGCTTTTGACCCGTCCCCCTCTATTGCTGCCCTGGACCAATCACGGGAGAGCCGGACCAGAATGGAGACCGTCCTGTTCTGCTCTGGCTTCTAGTCATGAGATCTCCCGCTGGACATCCGCTCAGACTGAGACTATGAGGAGTGTCTCACGAAGGTAATGGTGTTTTTTTCAAACTGATTTTTGGAACAGTCATTTGGCATGCGTCGAAGTATTAGATTGGAAGGAATTCAAGCCGGAGCAGACTATGATGGTGTCCATTCTGGTCCGGCGCTCGTGATAGGTCGGGAATGTGAACAGCGGACAGAAAACGCTGTTGATGATCAGAATGTCTTCGTCTCCGTCTTTTAAGCGGATGTCCGGCGGAAGGTCTCCTCATTGGGCCACACTACTGAGGCAATGAGGAAGAGTGTCTCACGAAGGTCACGGTGGTTTTAGCAAACGGTTTTTTAGAAGGTTTCGGGGGTATATGTTCGAGTATCTGATTGGAGGAATACAAGGCGGAGCAGGACAGGACGGTCTCCATTCTGGTCCGGCTCTCCCGTGATTGGTCAGGATGAAGGAGAATTAAATAAAGGCAGATTGAGGGTAGATGTGACTTTCAGATTTGAATACAATATCCTCCTTTATGTCACTAAACCCACAACTGCGATTACAGATATTTTTTAGATCTTCGAGACATATGGTTCCCAATCCAGGTACAATATAAACTGTGGAAAATATGTGCTAGGCCAGCCCTATGGCTCTCACGACCCAATCGCCCTTTCCCGATGGCTACAAGCACAGCCAGAGGATTTTGAATACCTTGGCATATACGTTACTCCACACAGGGAGCTGTATTTGACTATGGCTGTGTTTGACTGAAAATTAACTAAGATAAATCCGAACTAATGCCACTGATGTACAGGTAGAATGTTTCTTTCATTGGGAAAGGGGACTATGTTTGCTACATGAGATTTAAGGTTAGTCGTAAGTGGTGACCTAATTAAAATAAGTATCGGGCAGTTCTGAAGAAAACTGATGCCCTGACGTAGGTGTGAATAAGATTGCAAATTGTAGATTAGCACTGCTGAAAAGGTTAGTGGTACCCAAATGTGTGTATTTCTTTCAGAATATCCCTTTCTTGTGTCAGGGCGAATATTTTCATGTACAGGAACTAGATTGATGAGGCTTGGAGAGGAGTTAACGCCAGTTTGGGATACCATTATGAAACCTTATTCCATGGGTAGACTAACAGTGCCCGACTCTTCAGATATATTTTCTAGTGCGACAGGCACATTATGCATCCTGCTGGTTTGAGAAAGCAGAGATTCGTTCATGTGCCCTGATGGAAAGGGCACTGGCTTCTCTGTTGGAGTCACTGGAAGAGATAAATAATTTCCCCATGGTTAGTTGAGTTGTGTGTCGACTGTCTTGAAATGCCCGTCATGTTTGAACAAAGTTACCTCCCTCTACTTCGGAAACTTGAAATAACACATTATTGGGTATTTTGTCATTGAGGACAGGTATTTATTGCTAGAACAGTTCAAGAACAGAGGGGGGTGAGAGATCCTGGATATTTTTCTAACCTGCCCTTGTTTTGCCAGCTTTCCTCATACAACCTGCAATGTATGAGGCTTTGGATAAGGCCATTATTCGGGAAGAGCCAGACAAAATTGTTTCTGTATCTTATCAGCATCATCATCAACTTTGTTTCATCTTACAAATGTAAGCCATACAATATAAAACGCATGACACAGGTCTTATAAAAGCACAAGAAAATCAGAAACATATAAAAGGAATAAAAGTTATATCAACACCAAATACGAAAAAGGAATTCATTTGGCGGTGGAGCTTGCCTGGCTCGAAGATGGTTGCTTTTTAGGTGTGCTCCTTCGACCGTTCACCTGTCCTTAATAATCCTTGTGCCTAATCCCCGCAATTCCCACCTGAATCAACCTATCAAACTCTGCGCTTTCAGATTCCTGGCCAAGAATGAAGTTTCAGGTGCCTGTGGCCTGTGGCCTGCATCGAGGCTGGGTCTCCACATCTGGAGGCGGCGTGCCTTGGACTGTGCTGCTGCCTGTTTCCCGTGGACCTTTCTGTGGCCGGGGCTTGCCTTGAGGAATCTTTTGGCGTGGTCTGGAGAGGCCGTGCTGCCGGGGGGACACTTGTGGGCTGGAGGACTGCAGCCGCTGACCGGTGTGCAGTGAGGCGAGGATGCTGGGGGCCTGGCAGCACGAGGGACTGGCTGCGCAAGGGATGAGGCTGCGGCCTAGTGACTGGACCCAGACCGGCAATGCAGAGGCTGTGCATCGGAGTGTTGAGTGTGGTAGACAGCTGCTGTTATACTGCTAGTCCCTGCTGCGCCCATGGGCCCTGTGGACCTTCTGGCCACCAGCTGTGGTACTGCCGACCCGGACTACTACTGTGACTGATCATGCACTGTGGTCTCTGGATGTGGCGGTGACGCGCTCGCCTGAGCCTCATGGTGAGTAAGGGCCTTTGATTGTCTGAGCGGTGGAAGGGAACTGATGGGTGTTCCCCAGGCCTGACTGATCTTGTGCGACGTCTCTTGCCCCTAGTGGTGCAGTGGCAGTGCAGCAGTCGGCCACATGATTATTCAGTTGCCGGCTCACATACAGTCGCATATCTTGCAAAGAGGCCCCCCCTGGACCAAGGTGAGGGAGTGTCTCATAGCCCCAATTTCTAATGAGGCCCCATGTGACATCTGTGCTGTATGACTGGATGTGCAGGCCGAAGAGGAGGGGAGATGCAGCCCGGGGGTGGGGGGCACAAT
This sequence comes from Calotriton arnoldi, assembly GCA_963921515.1. Lineage (NCBI taxonomy): Eukaryota > Metazoa > Chordata > Amphibia > Caudata > Salamandridae > Calotriton > Calotriton arnoldi. The sequence goes on along the minus strand of CAWUFW010014850.1, from coordinate 313,368 downwards.
TAAAGGACAGAGCTTCACTTGACAAGTGCAAGCGGATGGCAACTTGGCAGATGGTGTAACTGGGTAACCTGATCACATGGAGGAGTGCACTGAGGATTCTGCTCTGGACTGATCTGCCCCAATAACCCCCTGAGGCCTGCCCAATTTGCTGGTCCAGCTAATTGACTCTGTGTGCCCTCTGTGGCGTGCTCTTGCTTGGTGCCGGCTGTTTCGCATAGCATCAAGCGGCGTGTCGCAGAGCGCAAATCTGATTGCACAGGGGGCCTGGATAGCTCATCGCTCTTTTCTCTTTCACACTCTGTCGGTTCGGTATGTGTGAACAATTTATCAACATGGTCCAGGCTAACTACGCAATTCCACCATCACTCTTTCTAGTAAATGGAGTGGGCTTAGACCTCTTTACATCAGAGCGGGGTACTAGTCAGGGGTGTTTGCTCTCACCTTTATTCGCCTTTAGTTTAGAGCCACTTGCAGCTAAGGTGAGAGATGATAAAAGCAATTCAGGGTCTCTCATTTAGTTCTATTATCCCCAAACTTTGCTATTTGCAGATGATGTGCTACTTTCCCTAACTAATCCCTTGACTTCCCTGGCGGCTTTACAGCAGGAACTGGCACTTTATGAGATAGTAGCAGGTTTTCGTATTAACATCATAAATCCTTCCTTCTGGACCTGACTCTACCCCCTTCTGAGATGGAGACGCTAGCAGGCTCTACCCCTTTCCAACGGGTTAAAAAACATCTTACCTATTCGGGAATTAGAATCACTCCCAAGATTTCCTATTTATATCGGGCCAATTACCCCCACTTCTTCAACAACTTAAAGCTGATCTTAAAAGGTGGGCTCCCATGTATCTATCATGGCTTGGCCATATCTATGCAATCAAAATAATTGTCCTACCACAGTTTCTATATCTTTTTCAGGTACTTCCAATTGAAATAGACCAGGAGTGTTTTTCGACGCTCTGCTTTCTGGTGACCAGCTTTATCTGGTGGGATCGCAGAGCCTGACTCCCTTATAAAATGTTGCACTTTCCCTTGTTCTATAAGGTGGCGCAGCTAAGAGTGATATCCGAATGGTGTCTGAGACAATCGGATAAACACTGGCTACACATGGATCGGGCGGTGGTAGGCCACTATGTCTCAGTCATTTTATGAAACCGAAAGCAGACAACCCCCTAATGCATACCTACAAAAACGACTCTTAAAGCCTGGGATCACGTGAATCGCTCAGGTACATGGGCTACGTTCCCCTCTCCATTCACTCCTATTTATTTTAACCCTGCTTTTCCTCCAGCACTTCACCGGGTTCTTTCGATCTCTGAGGGAGGGAGGGAGAGAGAGAGACGGTGACTTACCATTTCAACTTGTTCCATGGATGGAATATTCTCACCTTTGAAAATTGCCAACAAGACTTTGGCTTACCAAATTCTGAGAAATACCAAGAGATACCATTACACTCAATGAATCATTAGGTACACCATCCAGACTGGAGAGCAGCACCCATTAGAGACCTTTCTCCAATGGAGACATTCTTAAGACAAGCGAGGGGGTCTAAAGGTATTATCTCCTTCCTCTTCTCACTTTTAATTGATACCTCCCCCAAAATACGGCCACAGCATATAGAATTTTGGACCAATATGCTAGGGGATACGATCTCCGACGAGCAATGGCAGAATCTATGGTGCGATATACCTAGGTTCAACCACTCTATGGGGATGAGAGATGCCCATTTTAAAATGCTGTCTGGTTGGATCTTTATCCCACTAAACTCAAAAGAATTTTCCCCAACACCTCTGACTTTTGCTTGAGAGGGTGTGGGTTGCTCAGGGATTTCCATTGCATATGGTGGGACTGTCGCTTAATCCATCCTTTCTGATCTGCAGTTTTAGCTCAAATTAAAGACATATTAGGGTAACCGATCCGGTCTACGCCAGGCTTTGCTCTTTTGGGACTACGAGACGAGACCCTTAAGTGCCAAACCTCAGGCAATCGCTGATTTAGGTGGTCATGCCTAGGGCGGCAAGCAAGCGCTGGTGGCTTTTTGGAAAAAAAAACAGTGGCTCGCAGGATGTGGCAGGTCTTGCCAATGGAAAGAATGGCTGATATTCTCCTGCATAACTATAAAAAGTTTGAATATGCCTGGGGTCCTACGGTGGCCTTCCTCTCCGCAGGCCTTCCACTCACGGCCTGCCCCACTCGTACTCGGGCACTTCATCTTACCGATATAATGTCATATGAGAACTGGTTAAGACCCTGGGACTACCCGAGGTCCCATAGGGAGGCCCCCTCGGACCTGGTTTGCCCACCACACAACACACAGCTTCTTTTATCCTCACTTATTCTCACTCATGGTTTATAGTTTAGGGTTCATTGGGGGAAGGGGGGTTTTGATGGGCAATTGTTAAGATTCAATGAGACCGATCATTTAATGACAGCGCTAAAATTGAAATGTTTGATTACGAGGAAGAAGTTATTACATATTGGAAACAGCATGTTATTTGCATTTGGACACATACTTCTGATGTCCTCGTTGTGTATTAGTGCCTTTGTATAACGCTGTGCCCTATGACAAACTCAATAAAGAAAGTTTGACAAAACTTCTAGGTCCTGAAGAATGCCACAACGCTCCCTGTAGGGTTACAAGTATTGACAGAAACATGTTGGCCCCATTATCACATACAGGCTGATGTGATGTTCCCTTGTCTTTTAAATTGGGCTCCTTGGGGACATTTGTTAAAGTTGGAACCTAATATCAACACGATCCAACCACTCTTCTCCTACTTACGGGTTTCTCTGGTCTTTGAGGCTAGTGCTCCAGGGCAAGAGGTCGTGATTCTTCTGGGTGATGTTCCCTCACCCAGCAGGGAGCCTAACAGACCTTAGTCCTCAGTCTTGGTCACAATCGGCTGAAGTCGTGCTGAGCTTTGCATGCTGATGTACAGCTACAGTTTGACCATTTGGTAGTCTCGAGTTGCTATTTTTATAATCTGTTTCCAGGCATGAGTATGATTTAGTGTCTCAGTCTTTAAAGTTCGTGTTTTGGGTGTTGCTTTTTTTTAAGCGTCCACTCTTCTGTCCTGTCCTCTGTCCAGGAAGCAGTCTGTCACTGCAGTAGCGGTACCAAACTTGACAGCCCCAGAACACAGGCCATGGAAGTGACTAGAGGATCACCCCTGGATGTCAGCCTCACTGATATATGACTACCAAAAGGCTACAAAAGCCCCAACCGTGCTCTTTACCATTCCCTCTCTCTGTGCTGTGTTTCCCTGATCAGTCTCATCCTCTTCCCGACAACGGGACCAGGCCCCACTTACCAGGGACCTTTCCAGAATCAAAGAGCCTCTTTGAAGTACACTGGAGAGCCTGCTTCTCACTCCAGGTGTGATCCATCTCTCAGAAATATAGGCAAGCTATAAATGTGTCTGCGATGACTCCTCCATCTCCACATGCCTTTCCAAGGCCCTGGGATTCTAATGATTTTTTTAAAACAAATTTTGTTGATATGGAAAAATAGAACAAAGCAGCACTTTCAAGTATACAATATGCATCAATACACTTACACCGTATGATGTTCAAGTATTCACTGTTGGGAATGCCAAAAGGCAATAATGTAAAACATTAAATAAATCAGCATTGTAAGTCAAAATGCTTAAATATCAACTAAAAGTCCGGTGATCAATAACTTGGCATGTGCCAGCAGAGAGCAAACCAAGATCCAACCCTGCCTTCCCTCAGCCGCGGCATGTCTCCCTCCCTCTCTCCTTCACCCCCAAAGATGAGAGAAGGAGTCATTTGATGGCGATAAAAGGAGGTATGTCACAAGGAGCAGATCATGGCAGGAGCGGTGACCAACGAGGGACAATTATAGTGAATCGGGAGAGCCTCGAGCATAACTGGGGCTCATATACCAGGTCGTGGTGCAGCTAACAGGAGGATCGTATCTAAGGGAATATTTATCTGGAGGTCTCATCTATACCGCTAGCCTCGTCTCCCCGGAAATCGGCCAGGATTACATCCAAAGCTGTCTGTTCTAGGGGGCGCCTGCCGGAGGCCCTGGGTTTCTAATATGGAACCCACAGGCTTTTATGTACTGTACCACACGCAGGCACACGTACATTCCAGATGTGGGCCAAGGGCGAATTAAGTACACAGCAGTGGAACTTTACATTCGTGTGCCGGAGGCCCTACTCCAGACACAGGTAAAAGGCCTATTGACACTAGTGATCACTATTACAAAATGGTATGATACCACCACTGTGCTCGTGCTACTTAACTCTTGGTCAGGGCAGTAGCCATTTACCACTACGTACACTTTGTGCGCCCATCCGGGTTTAGCAAAAGTGTAGTCCATGAGAGAGGCATATGTCATGGCACACAAGCATGAGTCATGTTCGCCTATGACCAAAAGTCAGATATTGTTACAGCTGGGGCACTCGGGGCAGGGGTGCACATCCATCACCATGAAGGGGACTTTTGCTTCCCAACAGATGTCATTCCTAGTTCAGACTGCCCCGAACCAGCTCCTAACCTTGAGAGGTTGGGACGTCAAATCAGCAGAACTGGTGGGAAAGTCCATCTGCATCCCGTGGTCCAACCAGGTTCAGTGCTCCAATACAATATCACATCCTTGCAGAGATATAGACCATCTCAGCCATTTGGGAGTCTCCTCCTTCATCACCCTCAACTGTCGCGTCCACAGGAACTCCTCGGAATCCGGGCGATGCTCAAGGGGTCCACCTCTCGACTTCCCCAACTCTAACACATAACATACAGAGTATTGAGGTGATCAAGTGAGGGAAGGAAAGGAATTACGGTAGGAACAGCGGGGAAAGGGATACCTGAAAACAGAAAACACAATGATTAATACAGATCTACTTTCCTAACTACTCTCATAGGATCTCACTAAGTGGACTAGTACCTGTCAAACAAGTTCCACCTGCAGCGGTGTTTCACTATTCAATTCACTACCCATTGATGATACGTCTCACAACTGAGGAGGATATACCTACAACACAGAACACACAGGTTAATATCGCATTCAGCCCACCTTCACTTCTATTAAACCGCCTCCCTTACTCATACATACACTAGTGGTTGACTTTCCCTTCAAAAGTAAAGCATGAGCCAAAAGGAACAGAATGGAAGAGACACCACACTAGAAAGTAGTTAGTAAGGAGCCGGTAGGCAAAGTCCAGATCCTTGCTCCCAGGAGCTCCTTAAGGATTAAGCATCAGAAGATCTTGTGATAGGGCTCCAAACACTTATAGCTTTTCACGAGTCCATGAACAGCCCATACTCTTCACTAGTGTAGCACAAATAAACACATAGGCTCCTTGGAAATAAAAGAAAACAAAAATAGGACATACCAGCGTTTTCTTATCAAACCCCGTATGCTCAGTCTCAAAGTTAAATGGCAGTTTCCAGAGCGCCCGCCACTAGTACCTTCTCAGGCGCGTCTCTCCGTATGTCAGTTTTTATCTAGCGCTGTTCCCCAGACAAGCGGCAACTCGAGCCCGAGCAGCCTAAGGACTCCAACAGCCGTTGGAGCCAAAATTTAGCCGAAAACAAAATGGCTCAAGGCACCGATGCGTCTCACTCCGTGAGAACGCCTCTCCAGGTGCACGGTGCCGAGAATTACCCGACTCCGGTTAGAACACAACTGCGAGTCGGCAACTGGTCGAAGAACGGCACGCCCTGTGATCCAGCAGGCGGCCGTAGGGTATAGAAACCCGCAGGAACTGTTCCTTTCTTCCTAGACGGAAGAACTTCAATGGCTGCAGCCGCGAGGAAACTCCGTTCCTCACAATCGGAATTGCGCACGCCGGCTGACGTGTGCATCTGCCTAAAATACTGGGAGGCCCCTCCTTTCTAGGCCTTCTGGGATCTGTAGTTCATGGGTACTTCTCCACGCATCAGAAATACGGCAGGCGCAAGGGTCAGACCCTGACTGTACGCCCTCCTCCCATGCGCCTCCTAGGACCCGGCTTGCCAGGGTAGTGGGTGTCAAAGCTGCGAACCGCACGAGGAGCGTGGACATTGCTGCTTGGTTCCCAAGAATCATCTTCCGAGGAGTATCCCTTCCAGGAGATGAGGTACCACAGTCGCCCCTGGTGGTACCTGGAGTCCAATACTCGGCACACCTCATACTCCAACTGCCCGTCCCGGAGCACCGGAGGAACCGCTCTGCGTCGGGCCCCCCTCGCTGGTTTCAGTAAGTTGACATGGAATACGGAATGGATTCGCAGCGATGCAGGCAGCCTGAGCTTATATACGACTGGGTTGATTCTGCGCAGCACAGTATACGGGCCTATGAATTTAGGGTGGAATACACTGCGGACTCTGAATCGGATATTCTTTGTGGACAACCATACTCTATCACCCGGCTGAAAGCACGGTTCCTCTTGTCAATGTCTGTCCTCCCATTTCTTATAGGTTTGTTTTGCCCGCTTCAAATTGGCCTGGACCTGTCTTGGTGTGGTTTGTAGCCTTTTGATATGCTGCATCACTGTAGGCTGAGTAACCACGTCACTCGGGATGGTCAATGGTAATACTTTAGCATGGTACCCATTGTTGGCTCTAAAGGGTGTTTCTTTAATAGAACAGTGCCACGTGTTGTTGTATGACAGTTCGGCCAACCACAGTAAGCATACCCATGAGTCACTTGCTTCCCTGGAATAGCAACAGAGGTATTTCTTGAGATTCTGATTTAACCTCTCGGTCTGCCCATCAGTCTGTGGATGGAAGCTGGTAGATAGGGCTGCTTCGACTTGCAGAGCCTTCCACCACATACGCCAAAAATGGGCAGTGAATTGAGGTCCTCGGTCGGACACTATAACCCCTGGGAGCCCATGTAACCGAACCACATGGGCCAACAAAAGCTGAGCGGTCTGCCCTGCTGTAGGTAGGTTTTTGCACTGAATGAAATGACCCATCTTAGTCAGGCTGTCTACCATGACCAGTTTGGCGTCGTACCCCTGATCCTTAGGTAGGACAAGAACGAAATCCATGCTGATGTTTTGCCAGAGCTGCGATGGTGTGGGCATAGGCATCAATTTTCCTTTGTTCTTGACCGGCTCCCTCTTGTTACGGGCATATGTCTCACACTGTGACACCCATTGGGTTATGTCTTGAGCCATTCCTTCCCACCAGAATCGTCATTTTACTAGGTGTAAAGTTTTGGTGCATCCTGTATGGCCTGCCAGGACTGAGCTGTGGCACCAATTGAACGCTTTTAACCTAAGTTCTTGTCCTGGTACATACAGTTTATTCATGTACAACGGCAACCCAGGCTTGAGAGTACGGTGAGTATCCTGATCAGCCCATCTTTGCCACCAAGCCAGAGATCTATGTCTTGCAATTTCTTCCAGAAAATGATCTAATGTTACCACACATAACACCTTACTGGGACTTACTATAGCTTTGGTGATGCCTTTGCGGGGTCCAGCATCCTCGTCCTGATGTGACAATGCGTCCACCTTTCGGTTTTCCAACCCAGGACGGAAGGTAACGACAAAGTCATAGTCCGCAAAGAATAACATCCAACGCATTTGTCTCTGCGTAAGTTGCCTGGCTGTTTTCATGTACTGTAGATTTCGGTGGTCTGTGTATACAGTAACTGGGTATTGAGCCCCCCACAAGTACTGTCTCCACTCCTGGAAGGCCTTCTTGATGGCCAACAACTCCTTTTCTGCAACTGTGTGGTTGAGCTCCGCCACAGTCAACTTCCTGGACAAAAAGGCCACAGGATGTAACTGTCCTATCTGTTTGTCACGTTGGGACAATACCGCCCCTACCGCTACATCGGAGGCATCAGCCTCCACGATAAACGGGGTCTCGGTTTGTGGATGTCTCAGTATAGGGGCCATGGTGAAAGCCTTTTTCAGAAATGAGAACGCTTCCATGGCCTCAGTGCTCCAGAAAAATGGCATTCCCTTCCGTAGCAGACGTGTGATTGGAGAGACCAGATGGGAGAACTGAGAGATAAACCTACGATAGAAGTTGGCAAACCCCAAGAAGCACTGCACCTCTCTCACATTCCTCGGGACAGGCCACTCTTGCACCGCTTCCACTTTCCTCTCAGCCATGCTCAACCCGGACGGGCTCAATACAACCCCCAAAAATTCCACCTCAGACACATGAAACATACATTTGCTCAGCTTACAGAACAAGCTATGTTCCTGGAGTCTCTGAAGCACCTGAGAAACGTGTTTCACATGTATATCCTGATCTCTGGAGTAAATCAGGATGTCATCTATATAGACAACCACAAACCTGTCTACAAAGTCCTTGAGCACATCGTCTAAAAAAAACTGAAAAGCTGCCGGGGCGTTGCACAACCCAAAGGGCATGACTAAGTACTCAAACAACCCAAAACGCGTCTTGAAAGCCGTCTTCCACTCATCTCCCTCACGGATACGGACCAGGTGATAAGCCCCCCTGAGATCGAGTTGGGTGTAGACATTTGCTTCTCTCACCTGATCCAATAAGACCGAGATGAGTGCAAGAGGGTATCGATTCCTTACCGTGTTCTTATTGAGCATACGGTAATCGATTCACGTCCTCAGATCTCCATTGGCTTTAGAAATGAAGAAAAGAGGCAAAGCAGCAGGTGAGCGAGAAGGCCTTATGAAGCCAATGTCTACATAATGGTCTAAGTACTCTCTTAGGTGCTTTGTTTCTGGCTCCGACAATGCATATACACGACAAGAAGGGATGGTAGCTCCAGCGATCAGGTCTATCTGACAGTCATAGGTGCGATGTGGGGGGAGGTTTTCTGCCTTTTCTTCGCTAAACACCTCCCTGTAAGAAGCATACTCCAAGGGAAGTACTGTCTCTTGTTCTGCAGTGGTAGCTATTTGGAACATCTGCGTAAGAGCCAGAAGATGAGAACCTGGAGTATGCAAACAGTTCCTCCTACACTCCTCTGACTGAAACGCCACTGTCTTCTTTTTCCAGTCAACACGGGGGTTGTGTTGCCATAACCACGGCATTCCCAGTATAACCTCATATTGTGGTGCTTCGATGATGTTCAAAGATATATCTTCTACGTGGTCTTGTTGCTCCCCCTTCAGAACCAACGCTACTCTCTCCGTCTGTTCCGTGATGGGACCTGACTTGATGAGTTTGCCGTCCACGGCCAATACCTTTTCAGGGGTCTCTCTAGGAATGCGCCGTAGTTCTAAACGTTCTACTAACCCATGATCGATGAAGTTCCCTGTGGCCCCGGAATCGATCATCACCCACACTTGGTGAACTTGGTGACCTGCTGTAAGTGTCATGGAAAGCACCATGTGGGATTCAGTGTCTTTTGCTTCTATGACCGCCAAAGAGGGCAGCTTTAAATCCTGTTTCTGCTGTGCGTCTACCTCTCCTCCCTCCTTGGGGGTAATCTCAGTAACGTTAGCCTAGACCGCAGTGATTGCCACCTTTTTGTTCGAACGAAAAGGTCCCGGCCCCTTGGGTTTATGAGGACATTCCCGGACGTAATGGCCCTTCTTCCCACAGTACATGCAGAGGCCCTGAACTCTACGGCTCTCCCTCTCTGCTTTAGATAAAGGTGATCTAATGGCTCCCACATCCATAGGTTCCGGTCCTAGTTCACTAGAAGCGCTCAACGGTCTGTTCCCTCTCTCTACATGAGCGTAAGACCTGTCTCCTCTCCTGCGCTCCCCTCCCCTTTCTGCCAACCGGTGATCCAGGTGTAAAATAAGATTCACCAAGTCAGTGCAATTAGTGGGTTGGGGGTCGGATTGGGCTATTACGTCCTTCATGTCTTCCCGCAATCCTTGATAGTAGAGCGACATACGCTTCTCTTCAGGCCATGTAGTTTCTGCTACCAACCGATTGATTGATGTTAAATAAGTAATCAGATCCTGACTTCCCTACTTCAACTCCAGCAATTCCCTACCTGCACTGAACGTGGTAGCACGTGAGTCAAACACCCTTTCAAATTCCCTACGAAAAGCATTCCAATCCGATTGTATTTATTTATTTAAAGTTTTGTATAGCGCGAACATGACCCCGTAGGGTATCAGAGCGCTTTACATACGGTTTAAGTCAACAAAGGAAACAGCTAGGAGAGAGAAATCAGGGAAACAGTGGGACAAAATACAGCAGGTGCAGGATGAAATTGAGGAGGACAAAGGAAGCAGGTTGGGAGAGACCGAAAGGTAGGGCAATAAACAACAACAAGAACAAACGAGACCGAATACAGTAACTTAGCGGCAAGAGGAGCACAGCATCTAGTTCAACGCATTGTTCATTAGAAGTTTTTTGACTTCCCTTTTGAAGGCAAGTGTAGAGGGAATCAGTCTTGCTTCCACTGGGAGGGAGTTCCAGATTCTCGGGGCGATGCCAGAGAATGAACGATTGTATGTTTTAAGCTTATTAAATTTCTTGGGCTTGAGCAGCAGTGTGCCGGTGCTCCTTGTGGACCAGGAGCCACCAGAGAGTTCCAGCTTGTTTGTCAGGTAGAGTGGGGTGCTGAAGTGTAGTGCCCTATGGGTCATACAAGCGATCTTTAGTTGTATCCTTGCTTCAAAGGGAAGCCAATTGAGCGATTTCAGGTCCGGGGTGATGTGGTTGTTCTTCTTGGAGCCCGTGATGAGTCTAGTAGCAGCATTTAGAGATGCTCAGATAGGTTCTAAACTGAGTTTCGGCAAACCGCAAAGAGTTGCACTGCCGTATTTTAGTCTGGAGATGACAATTGCTTGCACCGCCAATTTAAAGTCATCATGGGGAAGGAAGGGTTTGAGTTTTCTTAGGATGCAGAGTTGGAATTTTGCTCTTTTGGTCGATGATCTGATGTGGTCTTGCATGTTTAGGTTTTTGTCAAGCACAACTCCCAGTGATTTAGTGGAGTCCACGATGTGAGGTGTGCAGTTGAGTGCTGTGAGGTTACCGAGGAATTTCACCACCGTGGATGTTTGCCTAGCGGGTGCAATGAGGAGGAATTCCATTTTGAGGGCGTTTAATTTGAGATGGTTGGAGGTGAGCCAGTTGAGGGTTTTGAGAAGGGTTCCATTGAGGGAGTTGATGTCTTCGGGGGAGGAGATTTTCATGTAGAGTTGGGTGTCGTCCGTCTACATGTGATATTGGATGTTGGAGGCTTTAAGAATTAAAGTCAGAGGTTCAAGGAAAAGGTTGAAGAGTGTAGGGGAGAGTGAGGATCCTTGGGGTACACCAAGTGTGCATGGGCTTGGGTTGGAGAGAGACTGGTTGGATTTGACTCTTTGTGTTCTGTTGCTGAGGAAGGAGGAAAACCATTTAAGGACCGTGCCTGAGAGCCCCATCCTGCATCCCAGGAGGGAGAGTAGATTGTCATGTTTGACAGTGTCAAAACCCGATGAGAGGTCGAGCAGAATTAAGAGGCAGGCTTCATTTGGTCGAGTAAAGTGAGAGCGTCATCCACAATGTGAGTGATTGCTGTTTCTGTGCTGTGGCCAGTGCAGAAGCCCGATTGGAATAGGTCAAGAAGCTGGAATTGCTCAATGTGTTTGCGTAGTTGTTCATGAACACAATTCTCCAGAAGTTTTGCCAGGGTGGGTATGTTAGTGATTGGGCGGTAGTTGTTCAAGTCAACAGGGTCAGCAGAGGGTTTTTTGAGAATAGGGAGAACTAGGCCCACCATCAAGCAGTCCGGGATCTCACCTTGCAGAAGTGAGGCGTTGATGATCTTTGACCAGAGTGGCGCAAGTGAGCCAATCATTTCTTTAAAGAAGTTGGGGGGAAGGGGGTCATTGAAGTGATTTGAGGGTTTTAGGGTCGAGAGAGTATTGCGGATGGTAATGACATTGAGGGGAGTGAAAAGACTCCAAGAGGCCTTGTTTTTGAGTGGAAGATCAAGAGTTGAGGTCAGGGGAGTGGAGTCAGAGGCGTCAGGAGAGTGCGAGAGAGTGAGTGCAGCAGACTTTAGGTCTGATACGATTTTTTCAGTTTTTTCGAGGAAGAATTTAGCAACCGAATCACAGTTTGGTTGTGGGCAAGACGGGTGCTGAGATTGGGAAGAGGTGTTGATGGATTGAGATTTAATGAGCTCAAACAGTCGTTTCGGGCGATTTTTGGCTCTGTCAAGTTGTTGTTTGAAGAAGTTGGCTTTCACCATCCTAATGTGTTTGTTGTATGTACTTCTTTTGATTCGTAGAGATTTTAGAAGATCCGTGGAGGCAGAGGATCTCCACTTACGTTCAGCTAGTCAAAGACTGCGTCTGTCAGCATTTAGATTGTCATTGAACCACGGTTTGGAGTCTTTTATGGGAATTCTTTTTAGTTGAAGTGGGGCCGTATCATTCAAGGCAGATAGCATGGTGTTGTTATAGTGTTCAGTGAGGTCGTGCACGTCAGACATGTCAGCAGGGGGCAGAAGGGAGAGATTGCATCGCTGTATGAGCTCACTGACGCTTGTGTTATGGAGCGGTCTTTTCCACTGTTTTAGTTTCACTGGTTGAGCAGTTTTGTGGATCCAGCTTTCAAGTATCAGAAAGTTGATAAAATGATGGTCAGACCAGTCACAGGGGAGAATGGAGTCGAGATGAATGTAGCTGGGGTTGGCGATGATGAGATCCAGTGTCGAGCCTAAGTTGTGAGTGGGGCCGTCGCAGAATTGGGTCAGCGATAGGTCGGTTAGGAAGTTTTTGAGGGATGTAACCGACTGATCGTGCGGGTCATTCCAATGGAGATTGAAGTCGCCAAGGAAGATCTGGGGGAGTGATGGCCAAGGTTGGAGGAGATGGTTTCCATAACTTGTTCGATTAGATGGAGGTTATCTCCTGGGGGGTGGTAGAAGATGTGAAGGCTGCATAATGGTCTGTGTGTGCTAGAGATATCTATGCATAGGTATTCACAGGAGGAGAGAGTAGCTGAGGGGGACTGTTTTGCTGTGAGAGAGTTGCGGAAGATACAGGCTATGCCCCCTCCCACTTTCTTAACTCTGTTGAGTCTGATAATGTTGTGACTAGGAGAGACTAGTAGGTCAAGGCTAGGGCCAGAGGAGTCGTTGAGCCAGGTTTCTGTGAGAATAAGGCGGTCCAGATTTTGGGCAAGTATGAGATCAGCAAGGTCTGTGGCATGTTTCACCACTGATCTGCAGTTCAGTAACATGCTTTTCAGGTGTGGTTTGTGCAAGGTATCTGTGAGCGCGGGTTGTGTAGTGGGGATCTGCAGGAGGTTATTGATGTTTGAGGAATTGGAGTTGATACTGGGTGCTCTATGGGGGTTGGGTGTGATGGTTTGTATGGAAACAGCATTCCAATGTTTAGGGAGTGACGAGTTAGGTGCATTAGGTGACGGGATGGTTAGGATGGGTTCCGCATTCCCATGTTTAATGAGTGAAGAGTTAGTTGAATTAAGTGGGGCTGTTTGTGATGATTTAGCATGGACTGCGCTGGCCGAGGAAGGAGAGGAGTACTCCCGGAGGAGGGAGAGAATATCAGCTTCTGAGTATGGTGAGGTGTATTCAAGGAGGAGGGAGAGAATATCAGGTTCTGAATAAGGATTTATGGATCTGGTAGGTCTAGAAGGGGCAGTAGGGTCGGGAGTGGTGTTAGAGTAAGGGCAGGGGGTTTCGGGTGGGTCAAAAGTGGGATCTCATGTGTTGTCAAGGGGGCAGTGAGATGGGGGAACTCAATTGTGGCCATGTTGGGGGGGGAGATCAAGGGCTAGCTCTTCGGTGGCCTTAATGAGTTTAAGGATGACAGATTTGAGAGAACGCAGTTCATGGCTTATTTTCTTGAGCTTAGACGCAGGATCAGAGTGTGATTTATGGGGCATGTGAAGGGGTGTATGCGGGTGGGACAAATGGGAGGGAGGAGGGGGGATCAGGGTAGGTGAACTGGGGGGCTGTGGAAGGACCACTGATGGAGAGTTCCCTATCCGATGTGAGAGTGCGCGATGCGCGTGGGCGATGTAAGGGAGGTTAGAGGAAGGGAGGTTGGATGAGTTCCTGTTGGAGAGTGAGCAAGCCCGCTGTATAGTGAGGGAGTTATGAGGGCAAGGGCTAGTGGGAGCGGGGGAAGTGTAGGCGAGGTGGTCGGAGCAAGAGCTAACAGAAGCACTGTGATTATTGGCCCAAGTCTGGTCAGGTCGTGGCAAAGTGGGTGAGTTGAGGATGCCAGGGACTGTGGTCCCGTGTGTGTTGATCAGGGTAGGGGTGTCAGCCCTCAGGCTGTGGTCCGTAAAAGATGGATCCAGGATCTCATGAGATGGGGTAAGGGTAAGGTCGTACTTAGTTTGAGTAGGGGTGTCGTTGGGGACCAGAGATCTTTTAAAGAGTGCAAACCTGTCATCAAAGATGTTCAGGCTGCGATCAGTGGCCTGAATGAGTATGATCCCATTGTTGTAGATGGATATAGTGGCATTTGCTCTAAACGTAGGAGATTTTGTGACCAATAGTCGCAGACCGCGAGGGAATTTTTTTGATGAAGTGATGATGAGTAGGGAGTGGAACGTAGATTTCCACTGAGCTCTTCTTTTAGTGTAGAAGATCAGGTTGCTCGCGATAGTGCCATTTTTTGGGCAGAGGTAGGGGTCAGAGATAAGGGTTTCTGTGTTGGCTTTGAGGAGTCTATGTTTAAAGGTTTTGGTAGCATTACTGGAGAGGTTGACCGGATAGTTAATTATGTAGCTGTGAGGGTCAGACTTTTCAAGTCTGGAGTCCATCCTGAACTGTGTAAGAGTGGAAGTGGAGGAGAGAATTTAGAATACGTGGTTAGGCAGTCATAAATAGTGGGCAGGGTAATTGCAAAAAGGTGGTGGAGTCATATAGTTTACCCAGTTAATCAAGTGGAGAGCAGGGGGTGGCCATTTTAGGTAGAGGGAGAAAACCTAAATGGAGGAAGGGGTAAAGCAGTCAGCCAAGGTGATCAAGGGAGGGGGGGGGCGGCCATCTTCGTGAAATATCATTATCAGTATTGTTGGTAATCTACCCCAGGAGGGGGCAGCCATCTTAGTGAGAGAACAGTAAAGTCAGTAATCGGGCGAATGAAGTCCTTCAAGGGGCACTTACTCCAACAGCAAGGAGTGGAGGTAGAATCCAGAGAGCGGCCGTAAATCCTGAGTCATCGGAGCGCCAGTTCTCAGAGCCGGTGGTGGAATCAGCTCTGCAGCAGAGGGCGAATGTGGGGAACAGCGTCACACCGAAGATGCCTGAGTCCTTTCGGTAGGCGCAGAAGATATTGGCGAAGTGGGAGCAGGGGGTACTCTCTTAGGTGCTTTGTTTCTGGCTCCGACAATGCATATACACGACAAGAAGGGATGGTAGCTCCAGCGATCAGGTCTATCTGACAGTCATAGGTGCGATGTGGGGGGAGGTTTTCTGCCTTTTCTTCGCTAAACACCTCCCTGTAAGAAGCATACTCCAAGGGAAGTACTGTCTCTTGTTCTGCAGCAGTAGCTATATGGAACATCTGCGTAAGAGCCAGAAGATGAGAACCTGGAGTATGCAAACAGTTCCTCCTACACTCCTCTGACTGAAACGCCACTGACTTCTTTTTCCAGTCAACACGGGGGTTGTGTTGCCATAACCACGGCATTCCCAGTATAACCTCATATTGTGGTGCTTCGATGATGTTCAAAGTTATATCTTCTATGTGGTCTTGTTGTTCCCCCTTCAGAACCAACCCTACTCTCTCCGTCTGTTCGGTGATGGGACCTGACTTGATGGGTTTGCCGTCCACGGCCAATACCTTTTCAGGGGTCTCTCTAGGAATGCGCCGTAGTTCTAAACGTTCTACTAACCCATGATCGATGAAGTTCCCTGTGGCCCCGGAATCGATCATCACCCACACTTGGTGAACTTGGTGACCTGCTGTAAGTGTCATGGAAAGCACCATGTGGGATTCAGTGTCTTTTGCTTCTATGACCGCCAAAGAGGGCAGCTTTAAATCCTGTTTCTGCTGTGCGTCTACCTCTCCTCCCACCTTGGGGGTAACCTCAGTAACGTTAGCCTGGACCGCAGTGATTGCCACCTTTTTGTTCGAACGAAAAGGTCCCGACCCCTTGGGTTTATGAGGACATTCCCGGACGTAATGGCCCTTCTTCCCACAGTACATGCAGAGGCCCTGAACTCTACGGCTCTACCTCTCTGCTTTAGATAAAGGTGATCTAATGGCTCCCACATCCATAGGCTCTGGTCCTGGTTCACTAGAAGCGTTCAACGGTCTGTTCCCTCTCTCTACATGAGCGTAAGACCTGTCTCCTCTCCTGCGCTCCCCTCCCCTTTCTGCCAACCGGTGATCCAGGTGTAAAGTAAGATTCACCAAGTCAGTGCAATTAGTGGGTTGGGGGTCGATTTGGGCTATTACGGCCTTCATGTCTTCCCGCAATCCTTGATAGTAGAGCGACATACGCTTCTCTTCAGGCCATTCAGTTTCCGCTACCAACCGATTGAATGATGTTACATAAGTAATCAGATCCTGCCTTCCCTGCTTCAACTCCAGCAATTCCCTATCTGCGCTGAACGTGGTAGCACGTCAGTCAAACACCCTTTGAAATTCCCTACGAAAAGCATTCCAATCCGATAGCATCGGATCGTCATGCTTCACCAGAGGGACAGCCCAATTGGCAGCGTCTCCTTTCAAATATGATATGGCAAATGCCACCCTTGAGTGGTTGTTAGGGAAAGAAGCTGGTTTGCATGAAAAGTGCAACATAATCGGTGTTAAAAAGGTCTGAATCTTCAGGGGATCCCCAGAATATCGTTCTGGACATGCCAAAGGTATGGGCAGAGGGACATGAACTTGAATCTGTGATGTGGAAGCATTGAACGGGTTCCTGGCTTGTCTATCAATTTGTTCCCTAAGGGCAGCTGTTTCAGCTCTAGATGCTACTAACTCCTGCTGAACTGCAACCAATGCCTGCATGACTTCGTCCAAGGAAGCCATCTTTGTGAATCGCCTGGACCGGGAGGAGTAATTATCGTGGGTGCGTAATTCTGTCGCGTCCACAGGAAGTCCTCGGAATCCGGGCAATGCTCAAAGGGGTCCACCTCTCGACTTCCCCAACTCTAACACATAACGTACAGAATATTGAGGTGATCAAGTGAGGGAAAGGAATTAGGGTAGGAACAGCGGGGAAAGGGATACCTGAAAATAGAAAACACAATGATTAATACAGGTCTACTTTCCTAACTACTCTCATAGGATCTCACTAAGTGGACTAGTACCTGTCAAACAAGTTCAACCTGCAGCGGTGTTCCACTATCCAATTTTCTACCCAGTGATGATACGTCTCACAACTGAGGAGGATATACCTACAACACAGAACACACAGGTTAATATCGCATTCAGCCCACCTTCACTTCTATTAAACCGCCTCCCTTACTCATACATACACTAGTGGTTGACTTTCCCTTCAAAAGTAAAGCATGAGCCAAAAGGAACAGAATGGAAGAGACACCACACTAGAAAGTAGTTAGTAAGGAGCCAGTAGGCAAAGTCCAGATCCTTGCTCCCAGGAGCTCCTTAAGGATTAAGCATCAGAAGATCTTGTGATAGGGCTCCAAACACTTAGCTTTTCACGAGTCCATGAACAGCCCATACTCTTCACTAGTGTAGCACAAATAAACACATAGGCTCCTTGGAAATAAAAGAAAACAAATATAGGACATACCAGCGTTTTCTTATCAAACCCCGTATGCTCAGTCCCAAAGTTAAATGGCAGTTTCCAGAGCGCCCGCCACCAGTACCTTCTCAGGCGGCGTCTCTCTGTATGTCAGTTCTTGTCCAGCGCTGTTCCCCAGACAAGCGGCCACTGGAGCCCGAGCAGCCTAAGGACTCCAACAGCCGTTGGAGCCAAAATTTAGCCAAAAACAAAACGGCTCAAGGCACCGATGCGTCTCACTCCGCGAGAACGCCTCTCCAGGTGCACGTTGCCGAGAATTACCCAACTCCGGTTAGAACACAACCGCGAGTCGGCAACTGGTCAAAGAACGGCATGCCGTGCGATCCAGCAGGCGGCCGTAGGGTATAGAAACCCGCAAGAACAGTTCCTTTCTTCCTAGACGGAAGAACTTCAATGCCTGCAGCCGCGAGGAAACTCTGTTCCTCACAATCGGAATTACGCACGCCAACTGGGAGGCCCCTCCTACCTAGGCCTTCTGGGATCTGTAGTTCATGGGCACTTCTCCACGCATCAGAAATACGGCAGGCGCAAGGGTCAGACCCTGACATCAACAACTTCAATGGATTATGACCCGTTTTCTCTTCAAACCTTATACCAAACCAGTAGGAGCAGAACTAGCATCAGTCCCACACTATGACAACGGACTCTTTTTCAATAGCCTCTCAGTTCTGTTCCCTGGGTAGTAATTTCTTAATAATAACAGCTACAGGATGCTCTTTGTTATTCAGTTGTGCTACCACAGTTCCAACTCCCTTGTCAGAGGCATCCATCTTTACAATGAAAGGCTGACTGTAGTCAGGCTCTTTTAGTACAGGCGCCGTGCATAGTGCCTTCTTCAGGTTCTCAAATGCTTTTTGACAATCCTCTATCCAGGTAACTTTGCTGGGCTATTTCATGGAGGTCAAAGCTGCCAACTGGGCAACTATACTTCCATAGTCCACCAAAAAGTTCCTGTAAATCCTCCACAGGCTCTCACTTCAGTCTCCCTTTCCTGCACAGACTGCATCTTGGCATCCAATGGGGAATCGTCCCATTACCTACCTCACACCAAAGATAGACTACAGAGCACTGCCCCACCTGCCACTTTGTTGCCTTGCTGGGCAGTATTGCCTCTTGTATCCTAGCCAACACCTGTCCTGGGTGTCTCAGGTGGTCCTGCCATGAATTGCTAGAGACAGCAATATCTTCCAGGTCGGAACACAGCACTCCTCCAGCCCTTCGAGAACATGGTTCACCAGCCATTGACAAATGGCAGGAGCAATTCTCAATCCAGAAGATATCACCTTAAACTAATACAACCTCTCTTGCGTATAAAATGCTGTCTTTTCCTTGGCACCTGGTGCTTAGGCAATCCTCCAGTACCCACTGATCAGATCAAAGATGCTGAAGTACCTTCAAAGGACCTAAATGATCCACAGGCTCATCCGCTTTCGGGATCAGTGCCTAATTTGAGCCAGTGGTGTCCGGTGCTCATCACCAGCTTTAGTGACAGCCCCGGCCGCTGTCTGTTAAATTTTGAGATGAGGACAACACATGTTTACTACATCAAATTGCATTGAAAATAAATAAAACCAGTCTCTCACACCATTACTATAGCTTGTGTAGCCTTTAATAGTCTGAATTGCCAAACTTATAGGAGTACGATGGTTAGGTGTTATGTTGGTACTGTCATTGGCAGCCCTTGCAGAGGAAATGTGTGGTGCAGGCTTCAGTGGCCTTCTGAGAAGAGGCCTGGTACTTAATCTTTTACAAATTAAGCACTGCTCGGGATTGGATGGGCATTGGTCTTAGTTACCTCATTGAGGCCTTGATAGTCCACACAGAACCGCGAGCTGGCAGACCCTTGCTTTGTTATTAGCTCTAAAGGACTAGACCACGGACTACGACATGTGTCAGTGATCCCCAGGTCCATTATCTCAGCAACCTCCTCCTTGATGCATGATGGATCCAGAACCTGGTCAGGCATTCTGTACATTCTGCCACAGGCAGATGTCAACCCTGGAGTCAGCGAGAAGACGTTGTAAGCCCATCCCAATGCCTCTCTACAGTCTCTCTGTTGCTCAGGTGTTAACTCGGGGGCTAAATGAACCTCTTCCACAGTGTCATCATTTATATTACTTTGCAGTAGTTTAGGAAGAGGCTCACTGTGTTCCGCATCCTCTCCACATAGCCATGACATTCAGCTTGCAATGTGTCCGTAGGTAGGACTTCAGCTGGTTCACATGGATCACCTTTGTTCCCTTGGGGCTTCTGTGTCACCAAATAGTTATCAGAAATCTTCTGATCCACCTTGTATGGGACAAATAGGCTTCAGGACCAACACTTCCTGACCTTGCTGATACCCAGTCAGCGTAGCTTTCTGGTCACAGCGTTCCTTTATCAGCACTTGGCTAGCCTAAGGGTTTTCACTTAAATTGCATATTGCACCATCAACCTCCTGAGGCTAATCGCATTGTCCACCACATCTTTCTTTTCCATCCCACCCTTCTCTATGAAAGCTGAGTGGATCTCGTTCTGGGTGTCTATAAAGAAGTTCAACGGGACTGAACCCTACTACTTTTTTCGGAATCCACTTTAACCTCTCTTATTTTCAGAGAATTGCTAAGATTTTTTTAACGCAATTTAAAATCTTACTACCTTACCTTACCTACGCATAGCTCCGCTCTAACCTTTGTTTTTTTTACAGTGAATTTCAATTGCTTTTTTAACGTAAAGTAACATCTTATTACCATTCCTGAGTATAACTCACCTGGACTGCAACCAGGCTTTGTGCTCCACCCCCTCCCCACCTAGCAGACTGCCTGGCTTGGGGTTGGCCAATTGACATAGCCTACAGTCAGACCGTGCTCCCAACCCCCATGGTATTCCAACCTCCCACCATGCAGGGTCTATATCCATGAGCACAACCTATGGACACCCACCCCTATTTTTTGGGGGGTTTTGTTTGCTTTTTTTTGCCAATTTCTGTGAGACCACACAGGAACTGCACTATGACCGGTGGGAGTGCTCCGGACGCACACATTTATTTTCTGTAATATTCCCTCCTTCCAGAAGCATAGGCCCCCTACCCTGGCTTCTTGTACCATATTTTTGTTTTATAAACTGAGAACAAGGAGTCCCCAAGTCCTCAAAATTACAGCCATAGAAATTCTGTTGACGTTGCTTTCTGTCAGTCGCTCAGCCACACCCAGATTTCACTAACTTTTTAACTTTAATTTATCCAAAAAATGGCTGAATGAATTTATACCAAAAGAAAAAACACATACTTTGTGAGCAAAATAGTAGTTTTCTGCAAAATTTCATGTAATTCCATTCAGCTATTTTTTTCTGTCTCGCTATATAAAATTCCTAAGGGAAATTTCAGGGGGGGACATATTTTTGGGGGAAATGTTGGCGAAGGTTCATCAAACAGAGGTATTAACAAAACTTAAACCCTCTCCTATGGGAACTCTGAACTATGTACAACTACACAGTGGTGACCGCCACAGTGTGATCTATATTCAAAGCCTGTAGTTTTTTGCAATTTTTTACACGCCTCCCAATTAAGCAATTAACTAGAGTAGCATGAAGTTATAAATGTTACCCCTTTTTTCTTTACAGTTTTTATAGTTATCCAACAGCTTCAGAAAATAATTAAAACAGACATTTTTCAGTTTCTTAATTTTAACAAACTCAGTGGTAAGAACAAGATGTGGGATGCTCTGATTACTAACATCTATTGTCTCCTCTTGTTTCAGATGTCACATCCCTGATTCTCTGTCCTGTTTGTTTCGCTACAAATGGAGCAGTCACAGAGATTGTCATAAAAGAGACTGAGAGAGAGAATCATAGACAGAAAAATGAACAGAGGGAAAGAATCAAAGGGAGATTGAGGGTAGACTACGACCTACAGAAACCGAGATACACAAATGGACAGGTAAATAAACAGGGATAAAGAAAAACAGAGCCTGGTGTTGATAACTGCAAACACTTCTAGCTAATGATGATATTTTTAAAGTTGCAAAGTCTTTCCATCTAATTCTGGGCATTTTAGGTTTTTCGTCAAATATTAGTAAGTTGCAAGTCTTTCTTCACGTACATTGTGCAAGCAAGAGTAGGTTTTAATTAAACTCAAAACTGCTTAACAATTATGGTAGACTTAGCCCACATAGAAACTAACTATGCTGAAAGGGATCACACACTTTTGGGTATACAGAGATCTACTACTGGCACCCCGATCCCAGCAGTGTGCAGCCGCCTCTGCTAAGAGCAGTTCTCTTCTCAAGAGGAGCTCGGGGGCTCCTTGATAGCACTACCTCTGAACCACAAGCCCCCATGAATGATTGATGCAAGCATCTGCTGGTATCCATGAGAAATTACAACAAAAGTCTGATCCAGGAAGGCCTAGAGAGAGGGAAGAGTGGGTGGTACTGAAGAAGGGGCGTGAGGTGAATGGCAGTGGATAGCGGCGAGTGGTAGTAGATCGCAGTGAGTGCTGAGGGTGGAAGGTGAATGTTGTGGGTGGTGATTGGACTGCTCAGTACGACATATTTGCATCCGACTTTACTAAATGAATTGCCTGAACTTGGCTTATCAAGTGCTGTTGATGCCTAATTGATCCCAGGTTGATGCCCGGTGTAGTTGATGCAGCACCCTTTTTAAGTGTCTGGAACCTCTTTTGGTAAGATGTGTGTGAGGGATGATTGAATAAGCAAACCCTCAAACGATAGCCCTACAATTGGGCCACCTTTTTGCTCCTATGGCTTTTAAAAAAAGAGGCTATTCCGAGACAAACAGAAAGTTGCACATTGATGGCACCGGAGACCGATTCCTGTGTGTAGGAAAGTGGGTTTCTGTTGGAGTAACCCCCTCGCTTTTTGCCCGATTTCTTATGCACTTTGACTGAGTGTGCCCTGGCTCCCTGCCAATCAGGTTCCAAGGGCCTGTGTTCTTTCCCTAACTTATACCATTATTTCCACAATTGGCACAACTCAGGCCTACCTGTAATGGGCACCTATGGTACAAGGGCCTGGTAGCCAGGCAAAGGCCCCTGAGGGCTGCAGCATGTATTATGCCGCCCTCAGGGACCTCTCAGCACAAACATGCACCACTGACATTGCAGCTTGAGTGTTGTGGTACAGCTAAAAGTGAAGAGTCGACATGGCACACATCCCTCTGTGCCACGCCTGCCCAGCACTGCATGAGGCCTAGGTAACTCACCCTTAAGACAGGGTGCATTGTACCTCATGTGAGGACCTATCTGCATGAGCAGACAGGTCCCTATAATATCTAAGGCCATTCTTAGCTATAATAAGTGCCCAGTAAAGCCATCCTGAGTATATGCTCTAGAAACTGGTCATTACGAGTTTCCTACCACCATAATGGCTTTACTGGATCCTGGGATGTTTGGCATCAAACATCTCAGAATAATAAACCTGCACTGATTCCCTTGGCAGATTTATTATTCCATGCACTCAGGGGTCACTTCTAGAGGTGACCCCTGAACCAAATCGACCACTAGTGGGTTCCTGGCTGGTAAACACCAGCCTGCCACCACAAGACAGGTTTCGGGACCCCGGGAGTGGGAGCCTTCACTCCCAGCGCCCAGAAACAAACACACCTCCCCCGGGTCAGTTAGAGCCATCTTTGGCAGGGGAGCTTCAAAGTCCTTGCCACCTTTCCATTGCGACCCCCAGACTCTCCTGCTATCAGGAACAGCCGTCCCCCCATCTCACCACCTTTTTAGGCAGGAAGACAGGGGGAAACTTTAGCAAGCTCAGGAGGTGTGCCCACTTCTGCCAGTTCCACTCCCAGGTGGGGGAGGCATGCTGAAGCCCACTTCTCAGTGCCCGGCATCTTGCTGATGGGGGGCATCCCCCAATAAGGATCAGGGATTGTGCCCAAGTATGGTGAACACACTAAGGATGTAGTCACCCTAAGGAAAGTAGCCCATTGGCTACTACCTCAAGACCCCTAAAACGCTCCATAAATACAGTTTTAAGGGGCAGCCCCAAACCCAGAATTTTGTTCTTTGACGACTTAAGAAGATTGGAATCTTGAAGAGGTTGCAGCAGTGATGACTCCAGGCCCAACTGACTTGGCCACAGCCCTACCGGCCTGCCTGCAGCTCTGAAGAAAACACTGGCTCCAAAAAGGATCAACAACTCCAGATTTGGTGAGGGTTGATCCCCCACTTCAATATAGACTTGAGCCTCCAGAGGACAACGGCCCTGTCAACAAAAGAAAATCCTGCAGAAACAAGAAACACAGCTCCAGGACTTTCCTCTGCACCCGTCGTCCACGACCCTTGTTCCGAGGGTCCACCAGTCCTGTAGTGGTTCCCTAGTGGTTCTGATTTCCAGCCCATTGAGGGGTTTTACCTCCAAGGTTCCGTGTCGATGCCTGCAGCCTCTTCACAATGCCTCCCTTCCACCATGACAGGACCGGTAAGCGGATTTCAGACGTCAAAAGGCACCCCTGCAGTCTCTGACCCTGCATCCAGGTGACCCAATTCCGAAGTGTCCTGATGTCGAGGGACATCCCTACTTACTTGCTCAGCTGTTGGTTCCTCCCGGAAGACTTCCTGGACCGAGCCTGCAGCCGAAATCCAAAGACAACATCACCCATGGGATTTCATTGGGCTCCAGACAGCGTCTGAGCACCCTGCACCCGGCCGCCCCTGTGCCACTAGTGGTGTAGTGTTGGTGCTAACTTGGGACCCCCTTTGCCCTCACCTTATCCCTAGGAGCTTGTCTCCCAAAACCGAGTGGCCCGCCCGTGAGTAGCCACCAACCGAGGTGCTCCCTAGCCCCATTGGCTAACCTTGGCACCCTGCACTCTGTACCTGTCTGCCCTCGTGCCGCTGGTGGTGCACCTGGAGTGCTAACCTGAACCATGGCGAACCTTGGTTCTACCATCCAAAACTCAGTTCCCAAGACCGTTTACTTACCTGCAAACGTAACACTTAATTTTTTGCCTTAGGACTGTATGGTGGGTTTCTCTCTGAAAAATATTCTGTGTTGACCCTGTCTTGTACTGCAACAAAGTAACTTAGTGTCTTCAAGTGAGTTAACCTGCTTCCTGGTGAACTGTAATGCCTATACTGTGTTATTAGCAGTGGCGGTCAGCACGGACCGGGGGTGGAGGTGTGGGGGTTTAAAAAATATTACCTGATGCTGCGTCTCTCCTCTGTCTCTCCATCACCGTCTCTCCCCGGGGGCCGGAACAGGAAGCACCCAGGGTCCCCATAGTCGATCACAACACTGCAATACAGCGTTGTGATTGGTTTGAGCACCGTGGTTCAGCACTTAGCCAGGAAATGGGAGCCTGGGCATGTTCTCCATGCAGGCTGTATTGCAGCCTGCGTGTAGAACATGTAAAGTGTGCATGAATGTTTGGCCGGCCCATAACCACTCCTCCCCCTGCTCCTCTGTCATCGGAGCAGCCAGCCCATCCCGCCCGCACACTTGCCACATCAGGAAAACATAAAATGATAATAACCTCGAGTTATTATCATTTTATCTTTCCTTTCCTTCACTGCTTCAAAGCAGCGCGCTGATGCTCCTCCGCCTTAGTGGAGGAGCCGCCGCTGGGTATTAGTTTGGTTTACCCTAAACTAGAAAAGTAACTGGAAAGTAATTCAAAGTACTTACAAGTATTTTAAAGAGCTTACAACCCATTTTTTTCTACTGCAAAGTAACTTGTATGCTTCTACAAATTCAGTAATCGCTGTATCTTGAATAGTATTCTTGTATTGAAAGTATCACTTATCTACTACTGAGTAAAGCTTGGTTCTAGTAATAAAAATAACAAAGTAACACCTTTTTATACAAACAATTGATTTTGATTCAATCTGTTGAGTGTGTGGCATCATTCCTTGCCTTAGTGTGTACACCAAATGCTTAACACTACCCTCTGATAAGCCTGACTGCTCAACTGCACTACCATAAAAGAGAGTAAGGTATTATCTACTTTAGCCTCTGCTCTACCTCTGGGGATCTAATGGACTCTGTGCACACTATACCTTACTTTGGCATAGTATATACAGAGCCGGCTTCCTACACTGTGAAGTCAAAGAAAGTATAAATCTGGTGCCTTTCAAAGCAAAGTCTTCCCTCCACAGAAGAACCAGGCCGCTCACTCAACAGAAAGGGGGCATCAGTGGCTCAAGTAAAGAGATCTATGAAGGGTTAAAGCAGCATACCACCATTTGTTCCTGTTGTAGGTCTTACCTCACTCATCCACCAGCATAGCAGGACAAAGCTCTCTTCCTTTGAGGGGCTCTAAGTTGATGTTCCGTTCTTACTTTTAAACGACTCATAAGGTCCCCCATAATCCAAGGTCAGCAAGAAAATCCCACTTGGAAAGTATGCAATAAGATATTTCTTTCAATGACTTCTGTAACTGGACAAGGACAAGGTTTTCCAGAATTTATGGCTGTCATGAGATATCGTCTGCACTAAGTGAAAGTTACATTTTTATTTGTTTAACATGGGCATCCCCATAGTAGGTTTTCCTGCTAGCAACTATTAAGTAGTTGAAAAGGTGGGGCGTGGCCTGGGAACATGGCAGACAGGACGCGATCCCCTGAGATCCCGGCCAGCCCAATCTAATAATTTTCTAAATCCTACATGATCCTGTAGCATCCTGGTCTCTCGAACATGCCAGCCTTTGCTGTGACTAGATGCAGCCCCACGGTCACCTGCGGCCCACCTTCCTTATGCAAAAATGAAGCAGAGGACATGACTTCGTGAGTGCAGCCTACCGAGGACTGGGCCTGCGCGGTGTGGTGGCCTGCTATGACAAAGCATTTACTACAGTGGCTGCCTGCCAAGGGGGGGGTCCCTGAATCCCCAGCCCCCCGTCCTCCTGCGGATTCAGGTGCATGGCTGAGCCCTTGCATAGCAGCTGCAGACTTCGGGTTGCTTCCCAACAAGAACTGTACATCGGTCCGGAGTGAGAGTTGGAGCTGGGAGGTGCCTTGGTGGAGCTGAGCAGTGGCCCATCATGCCTTGGGTGCACCGAGCACCCCACGTCTCTGTGCGCCTGCAGAGAGTTCCCTGGTTGGTGCTCCTGTCCCCCCGGGTTGCCCTCTAACATCGGGGGCCCGACGCCTGCTGTCGCAAAGTGACCCATCCAGAAGATATAGCCGCCACAGCCATCAATGCTGACAGCATAAAGTTGATGCCACACCACGTTTTGTGAGGCACGGCTGAGCAGCCTCCCAACATCCTTGCTGTGTGGGCCCTGCAGCCTGACTAGACTCATTGAGGACCCCTGCCGGCCCTGCTAATGGGCATGCCTGTCCCCATGGCTCGGCTGCACCCTCTTATTGACCTCCCCGGCATCTCAGGGCACCAGTCCCTGGTGTCAATAATAGGAGGGGCAAGAGGCCTGCTTGTGCTATGATGGGGATCTAGACATTGGGGTGGTGACCCCCCCGCGGCTGACTACCACACAATAGAGAGACTTCCTGGTGTGGCCTAGGGCTTTGGCCCTTGGGGTCCTCGGTGTCCCTACACAGAATCCCCACCCCCCCCCTTTGCTGCAGACACTGCTGCCCTGGTCCGGTGGGGATCCCATCTGGCTCATCTTGGTCCCAGACGGAGGTCTGCTCCTGCCTGTGGAGTGATGAGGGGGCTACTTGCTGTGAGCCTTACTTTCGAACTTTGGGCCTACTCTGTCGCTTCGAGGGGAGCTGTTCGAGGGTCCTCCATGCCCCCGGTGCACCCCTCCTCACACACTCGGGAGCAAACACTGCAACGGAATAGCCTGGGCCCCGTGCTGAACACGGACGTTGCACAGTCCACCTGCTGCTACTCTGGATGCAAGCGACACTGGAACCCATGCCATAAGCAAGCCTTGCATTTGGTGCCGAAGGTGGGGGCCTCCATTGCCCAGTCCTGGTGAACGGAGGGTGGGCCCATCTGGCTCACCTCCACAGCTACCTGAGCTGTGCTGCTGCCCCCCCACAAGACATGCAACCAGGTGACGGCAGTAGGTTGAGCGGGCTACGGCAGGGAGTCTTGGTTGGGGCGCACGTTGATCCCACTAACGACACCATGGGCAAGGACAAGGTGGCCCGTGCTCTCGCTTCAAACACCATTAGCCAGTATAATATGCTACATCAGCTTGCCCAAAGGATACCGCGACAAATAGGTGCCTCGGATGCTGGAGATCTCCCTGAGGGAAACGGTGAGCCTTTTAGGGCTGAAGAAAAACAGGGGTCTCTTTCTGCTCTTGAGCTCAAATCGAAACAGTATCTATAGATGTGAATCTCCTTTATGTGGACCTCAGGAAAGTGGCAGATAAGGTCACGACTGCCAAAACTAACATCACAGAATTTGAGGGGGAGGTATCGGTCCTCAAGAGGCAGATGGTGACTGTATTTTTTGCTGGTGAGAGGGGGGGCTTTGGTTTGTTATGTTCATTCGTTTTTATTGTTCAACAGCGGCTAGAGAAGACCGAGGCTCAGCGGGAGATACACATATCCATTTCTCGACAATGATGCGGGGTGACTTCCGAGCTCTAACCTGGAACGTCAGGGGATTGGGCACGTATGTTACCTTCCTTAAACACCACAAAATCAATATAGCATGCCTACAGGAAACACATCTGGATGACGCAGGTGTCTCACGATTGGCCAAGAAATGGCGGGGACAGATTTTTCACTCCTACTTGTCCTTCGCTAGTGGCACACTTATAAGGGTGGCTCCTGGGGTCCCGATCTCCCTCACCTTCTTGGAGGCTGATGTGGGGGGCGGTATGTTCTGCTACAGGGCACACTGGATGGCCTGGCCTGGACTGTACTGATTACATATGCCCGTAAAACAGATGACCCAGGATTCTTTCACACCATGCAGGGCCTGCTTACACAGGACCTTGATGCGCCCTTGTTATGGATGGATAATTTCAATTGTGTCTTGCATCCCAATCTCGACAGGACGCCCTCGAGAGTGAGCACAAAACCTACTATGAATGCACTCCGAGGGGTAATACAAACATGCGATTGCAAGATGGATGGTGGGTGAAACACCTCACACATGTTTACCCGTGTCACTCATTAACATGCAACACACAGTAGGCTAGACAGCATACTGATTGCTGGGTTCCCATGTCTGGAGGATCTTGAGGTAACACACCTAGCTTATTTCTCTATCTGATCACTCTCCCGTCAGCTTTAGGGTGGCCTAGGGGGGTGCTATGCGGGGTACGAGGTTGTGGAGGATGCCGGTAGACCTCCTTGCAGACTCAGAGGGGCGAAAGTCCTTGTCTCGCTTACTCAACAGTTATATGGAGTCGAACTGGAGCTCCACAACAGTTGGATCCACAGAATGGGAGGCCCTTAAAGCAGTATTGAGGGGCACTTGCCTGGGTCTCAACATGTGGGGTGCGCCGGCAGCTACAAGTGGAGCTTCTTAGGGAAGAAGCTGAACTGGCACGGGTGCAGGCAGATGCACCGAGCTGCCCTGAATCACGTAAGAGGGAAAACATGGTCCGCTGGCAAATAGAAGACATATGGGACCGGTTAGATAAATATACACTAAAACAGTACAGACAGAGACTACACTGGGAGGGTGACAAGTCGGGCAGGCTCTTGGCACAGGAAGAATACCCCTCCACTCGTGAAACAGTTGACAACACTTGAGGGCGCCAGGGTCACATTGAGGGCGGACATAATTCAGACCTTCAAACAACATCTACACCGTGTATACACTGCAGACCTGGGCATCAAGACTGAACAATACACTCCATTTTTGGAGGGTTTGGACATCCTAAAACTCAGACCATTTTTGGCAAAAGCCCTAGATGCCCCCCAAGAATTGGAGGAGCTCAGGACTGCATTACACGCTCTCCCACAGTTGAAGACACTGGGGGAGATTCCTTCCCATCTGAATATTATCGGGCATTGTCAGCGACGTTAACACAGAGTTTCCTGGAGGTATACCTAGAGGCACGTGACAATGGGGGAGATCTGCAATCTCCTCAAACCGGGTGAAGACGAGGCTGTCCCGGCTGCGTACAGGCCCCTCACAATGATCAATTCAGATGTGAAGGTACTCTTTGCTGCTCAACTGACAGCTCATATGACCCACCTGGTGCATAAAGAACAGTGTGGCTTCATACGGGGACGTAACACAGAGATGAATCTGAGACGATTGACCCATGTGCTCCATGAGGTATAGGGCCATGACGATGAGATGGCGCTTGTTGTTGTCGACTTGGAGAAGGCCTTCGACACGGTGGACTGGGGCTACCTACTGGAGATATTGCGAGTCATGGGAAGCGGTCCACATTTTCGATGGTGGGATCGCCTGCTCTACACTGAGACAAAAGCTAGAGTGCACGTGGGGCGCAGTCTCCCGGAGGCATGGACATTGGGACGTAGGACGCTACAGGGTTGCCCACTCACGCCGCTCCTGTTTGCGCTTGCGATGGAGCCTTTGGCGATATGGAAGCGCCGGGAGCTGCGGGTTTAGGGCATATGATTGGGAGACACCCGACCCATTATTTCACTCTATGCAAATGATGCTCTGTTTTATCTGTCCTCCCCCTGCGTTGCTGTGCCGATGTTACTTCAGCTTTTAGATAGCTTCAGGAATTTTTCGGGCTTTGACACGATCGTACCAAGTCCCTGTTGTTCCCACTCACCTCGTTGTCTGAGATTCCACTAGAGCGATTGCCTACTATGGACCTGCATTGGGAGATGTCTCAGTTTGGATACCTGGGGATCAAAGTGGCACATACCGGGACACTGCCACTTAGCCTTAATGCCGACAGGGTTGTGAAGGGACTGAAGTCCTCCGTGGTCTCTTGGATCACATTGCCCCTCTCATTGATGGGCTGACTGGCCATCGGCAAGATGTTACTGCTTCTGAGATGCCCATATGTGTTACAGAACACACTTTGCCCCCTTCCAACAAGAGTCTTTAGGCAACTGGACTCACTTCTCATATCTTCTGTTGGTGGGTAGATGTAGCAGAGTGGCCCTATCAACTCTGATGAAGATGTGTGAGGAAGGGGGGTCTGGAAGCCCTATGGCTTGATCTATACTACTGCGCTGCTCAATTGCAACACGCGGTCCTTTGGCTGGATCCAGCTGACAATTGGGGAAAAACGCATGCTGGCTGGAAAGTTGCAGTGAAGCGCCTACCTTAGCTTCTGATGGAGAGTGTGGGGCTCCCCAGACATCCCACACATAGTTAGACTTACAGCCACAATCTGGCAATGATTTGCCCATACAGTGTTAAAGCAAGCCCCATTCGTCTGAGAACTCGCGATTTGTATATTAAAACCTGTCAGGCAGATGATGGATAATGTATTCTTCCATCAATCAATCAATCACAAGATTTGTAAAGCGCACTACTTACCCGCGAGGGTCTCAAGGCGTTGAGGGAGAGGAGGGGGGGTGTTGCCGCTACTGGTCGAATAGCCAGGTCTTGAGTCATCTCCTGAAGGTCAGCAGGTCTTGGGTCTGTCGTAGGTTGAGGGGAAGGGTGTTCCAGATCTTGGCGGCGCGGTGAGAGAAGGATCTGCCTCCGGTGGTGGTTCTCCGGATGCGCGGGACGGTGGCCAGGGAGAGGTCGGCGGAGCATGGTGTATGGGCGGGTGTGCTCGCCTTGGGAATCTGTACCCCAGAGAGTCCCTCCATATAATTTGAGGAAGCCTGTCTTACATTTACACTTGGACCTGGGCATTTTCTACACCAGGCCGGATAGGCAGACATAGCTAGGGAGACTGTACAAGAGAAAAAGGCAGCCAGGGAGCTTAGTCAATCAATCAATCAATCAATCAATCAGGGGTTTATAAAGTGCAAGCTACTCACCCGGAATGGGTCTCAAGGCGCTGAGGGAAGGGGGTCGGGGGGGTGTCCACAGATCCTGGATGTTTACTGAGTTCCATGAAAGAGCCATGTCTTGAGGTCGGTCGAAGATGGAGAGGTAGGGAGTTCCATGCCTTGGCCGCGAGGAGGGAGAAGGAGCGCCCTCCTGTTCTGCTTTTTTTGATCCGAGGAACCGTTGCGAGGGAGAGCTGGGCCGAGCGGAGAGAGTGTTGTGGAGCGTGGAACGCGAGGCGGTGGTTAAGGTTGTCTGGTTCAGTGTTGTGGAGGACCTTGTGTGCATGGGTGAGAAGCTTGAAGGTGATTCTCTTAATGACGGGGAGCCAGTGTAGGGTCCGTAGGTTTTGGCTGATGTGGCTGTGGCACGGTAGGTTGAGGACTAGTCTGGAGGCGGTGTTCTGGAGTTTGCGGGTGAGGTTCTTGTTGATCCTGGCATAGAGTGCATTGCCATAGTCCAGTCAGCTACTGATGATGGTGTGTGTGACAGTTTTCCTGTGTTCGGGGGATCCATTTGAAGGTCTTTCGGAGGAGGCGGAGGGTCTGGTAGCAGGAGGAGGTGATGGCATTGATCTGGCGGTCCATTTTGAGTTCGGAGTCCAGGATGATTCCGAGGTTGCATGCGTGTTCCGTGCGGGTAGGGGGTCCTCGAGGGCGGGGGGCCACCAGGTGTCGTTCTAGGCATCGGGCGTGGGCCCATGATGAGAACCTCGGTTTTGTCCGTGTTGAGTTGAAGGCAGCTGTTATTCATCCATCTGGCGACGGCTTCCATTCCGTCTTGTAAGTTGGGTTTGGTGATGTTGGGTTCGTTGGTTAGGGAGAGGATGAGTTGGGTATCGTCTGCGTACGATGTGATGTTGAGTCTGTGTGATTTTAGTGTTTTTTACTTGGCACTGTATTTATTGTGTTTTTATGATGTACTTTTATGGCTATATTTTTACAACTGAAATAAAGTTATTATAATTACTTTTCTGCCAAGTAAATGTGTACCAGCTACCATGCCATGGAATGCGCCTCCAGATATATACCTATGTACTGGAGAAGATGAGTAACTGTTGGTTTTCTTGTTGCCCTTTTACAATGTACATGATTTTCACAATGATTACTTTTGTTAAGTTCTTGTTGATGCCTCTGCGCAGTGGGGCACCTTTGTTCACTCAAGAGCTGTTTCAACTACTTTAAAAAAAAAAAAAAAGTTTCTTTTGCAGTTGTATATTAAACAGACAGCAGTAGTTGGAATATAAGACGTACAGCATAGCAGGCATATTACGGGGAAAAAAGAAATCAAAGCATCACATATACGATTTCTGAGAGCCCAATCAGGAAATAGCATCTCTTCACACATAGGCACACCAAGAGTCCACTTCACCGTCCGCATGGGTTCTATCATCCCCTTCTTCAGAGATGCTGTCGCTATCTGAGGAGGCCGCAGTGGCCTTGGCATCTAAGAGTGTGCCGCAGAGGTCCCTCCAGACTGCGAGGCCCTCAACCACCTTATTGTCTCACCTACTAAGCTTTATGTGAGATTCCTCAGCTAATGCCCATTCCTGTACATCACTATGCCAACGGTCAAATTCAGGTGCTTTTTGTCCCATCCAGGTGTTGGCTATCCTGCATCT
The DNA here is from genome assembly GCA_963921515.1 of Calotriton arnoldi. Classification (NCBI taxonomy): domain Eukaryota; kingdom Metazoa; phylum Chordata; class Amphibia; order Caudata; family Salamandridae; genus Calotriton; species Calotriton arnoldi. Next base: position 280,317 of record CAWUFW010014850.1, on the reverse strand, counting down.
GGTCAGAACTAGAGCCAATAGCAGAAATTTGTACATCATCTTCCTGGCCTTTGGACTTTTAATGTTGCCCAAGAGGCAGCTCTGTGGTGCAAGTTCAAGGTACAGGTGCACAGCCCTCTTTAAATTTATATAACCACCCGGTCCCAAAAGTATTGCACCTCCAGGCACTGCCATGCTAAATGCAAAAAGCCTGCCCCACCATCACCACATCAGCGACAACTGTCTGGTCAGGTGGAGGTCATACGGTGTAGGTATTTTGGGGTAAGGTAGGTCCTGTATAGGAAATTATAGTGAACCAGTTAAAGCGGGCATTACAGGAAACCGCATGTGTGAGGTAACTGACTCACTTCCAGTCCCCATCAACCAGCGGCACACCCAGGTCAGCTTCCCATGGGAGTGCATGAGAAAAGTAAAGTATCATCAGCAAACATCAGCACAGGATTGCGGATGTTAGCGAATTTAGAGGTGTCACGCGTACAATTCTTCATCCACCCCACCAATCCATTAATGTATAAACAGAATTGTGTGGGGGCTAAAACACACCCCTGTCTTAGCCCACAACTAATCAGGATCCTGTCAGTAAGATCTCTACGGCTATTCCATATGACTTGGGCATATGTGTCAGCATGAATTTTAGTTAATGTAGATAAAAGCTCCTCAGGGATAGCAAGCTTTCTCAGGACTTCCCCCAAATGGTGCCTAGGAACGAGGTCAAACGCAGCCACATAAAGATGGTCTTTTCGCAGAATCATACATTTTCTACAGATAACAGAAAATCTAGGCTCCTGGTCCAGGTTACTGATTTTATATTGAAAACCAGTCTAGAGGGCTGTAGAATGTGCTGGTCCTTCATCCAGGTCTGAAGCTTGGCTAGAACTGGTCTGGCAAAGATTTTATGAGAAGTATCTGGAAGGTTTATGGGCATATCATTGGCTGGATTATCTTTTGGGCCTTTTCTTGAATATACAGACTAGAATAGCCCCCTTCCATAACTCTGGGGGTTATCCCTGGCAACAGCGTTTGTTAGAGTATTTAGATAGGGGATCCAGACGTCAGGCTCTGAGATAAACAAATCTCCAGGGATGGCATCTGGGCCTGGCCCTGTTCCCCGCTTCATAGAGTATAATGCTATCTCAGTCTCTTTAATTGAGAAGGTACCAACACAATGCTGACACTCAGTGGCCTGAGGTTTCATAAGTTTGGCATTAGACTCAATGCATACCATATCACGACTCTTAGAAAGATTGGAAAAATGGGCAATCCACTGGTCTACAGTCACAAATGAGTCCGGTTGGGAGGCACTGCTTTTACTGCCAGAAGCCATAATTTTCCAGAAAGCTTAGGTGTCTCTCTTGTTAAGGGCATCATTGAGTTCAACCCATTGTGCTTCTTCTTACTCACTCCTGCACGCCCTTAGAGTGGACCATTAGACCCTTCTGGCATTAGCTAAATCAGGTTTGGAATCCGTTCTTGCAGCATCGATCAGCCCCTGCTTGGCCATTCTACACTCCCTATTAAACCAAGGGGGAAGGGAGTTTAGAGAAATGATGTGTTTAGCATGAGTGGTAAAAAAACTCTCAGTAAAACAGAAAAATCAGTAGGGCACAAAGCAAAATCACACCGCTCGAGGTCAGCTACATTGAAGGAGTTGAAGAAATCCACAAAAGCTTGATATATACGGCTCAATATGTGGGCATTGCTAGTGATTTCCACCCATTTTACAATCTTTAAGTTTTTGTGATGGCCAAAGGCACTGAATAAGATAGATTCAATAGCAGAGTCATGAGCGGGGGAGATATAGTGGTTGAGAGATCTAACACATCGGCGTTGTGATGACTATCGGGGCGGGAAGCAACCTTCATGTCTCTTAGGAGATGCCATAGTCTAAGATCCAGAAATATATAGTTAATATGACTATATGAGGTACCCGCTTGAAAGTAGGTTTAGCTGGCTGATCTGATTTAAACCTGCTATTGACTGCTCTTAGCACATACTCAAGAATTAAGTGCAAGAGTTGTTCAGCTACCCTAGTCCATTTTTTAATTGGATTGGCAGAAGTTTCCGGAATTCCCTTTTCCGTGTCTTCATGCGAGACTGGAATAAGCTGTTTACCCAGTTCAAAGTGGGAGTTATAGTCCTCAGCTAAGATTACAGGCCAATCATATTTAAGGGAGTTGAGGACGCTTTGAAGAGAAACCAATGTTTGTGAATCAGAGTTATCCATGACTGAGCGGGCATAAGTATTAATAATTACAACAGCCGAGAAGAGGACTGGGCCATCAGTTTAATGTGCATTATATCACGACCCGGTATCGAGTGTGTCAGTTTTGCAAATGAATGAATTTTTTACCCAGATTGTGAGACCTCCTAAAGCTCATCTAGACCTGAGGGGATAGCATTACTGCAGTAAGTGAAGTACCTAGGCCTATGCTCTGGGTGGGTTGGCCACGTTTCCTGGAATAGGATTATTTGGTATTTGATGATAAACTCTCCCATTCCAAGCCTGGAAGTTTAGAGTGAATGCCAACCAAATTCCAAGATAAAAATTCACTGTTTCTTTTGGATCATTTCCCAAGTTGTGGAGAGAGAGAGGGAGGTTTTGCCCTAATTTTATCGCCAGGCTGCACCTGTACAGCCCTCTCACCTTGAGGAGGAGCCGACTGTAGCCAGTCAATATCTGACGCCCCCTGGAAATGAGCTCTTTGAGTGCAGCTAACTGGAGAGAGGGCTATGTTTGGGCATGCAGTAGCCACACTGGTTTACAGTCAGCGGGTCTGTGAAGTCTAATACAGATGGACGAGCCATGACTTGGTACACATCTCCATTTGAATTAAGCCATCAACTATATCATTTGCACAATTCTCAGACCAATGCAGTCAAGGCTGTTGTCAGTGCTTACGTATCTTGACACCATCACTATGTCCTCCCTAATCACAGACCTGCAATTGTGCATGTGGCAAAGGCAATGAGTTAATTTATTGGTTAAAGCCTTGTTGCTCTTCTGAGTACCCATCAAGAGTTTAGGGACAATGGTCAAAAATACTTTTTGGCTCGATGGAGTATTTCTATCAGTGAAGTTGGGTTAGCTTCTCTAATATTTAAAGTAGTAGAGAATTGGGGGTGCCAATTATTCTGGTTGTCTGCCCTTTGAAGTGTTTTTTTCCCAAATGTGTGCTTCCCTGTTCTAGCAGCTATGCAGAAAGCAAGCAGCTCTTGTTTGAGCAATAAAAAGGATTCAGGTGTTTCATAGCGTTTACTAAGATGAACTCTTTATTGGAGACTGAAGGGGAAAGACCATAAGCGAGACCTCTGCCACTGACTCAGATTTTAATAGCATGTCCTTAGGTGAGACTGGTCTTGCATAATGATCCAGGCTTACAATTGGAGAAATATCTATCTGGAATTTTAAAATGTTGTTTTCATAATTTAATTAAATATTCTCACATGACCACTCTGGTGGCCTAGGAGAGGACTGACTTGTCTTAGTATATTGTAGTTTGGGAATTATATGAGATAGCTTCTATGATGGATTTGAAGCACTGCTAATGTGTTCAGAGAATTAATCAAATATTCATTGTTTTATGGAATGCTAATTCATAAAGTCGACCAGAGCCAGGCGTCCTTCCAACTGCGTTTCCAGTTATCTGCTGTCTGAGGTCTGAGAGAATGGAGGGACCCTTCACAGGGTCGACTGGTCCTTACAGTCAGTTGTCAAGTTAAGGGAGATTACTGGTGTTGATCTGGAAACCAATTAACTGTCGTGCTCAAGGGGCACCAGACTTCAAGAGGCTGTATCTCAAAACTAGGCTGTTGTGATCAGGATTTAGGATTGGTGGCAGCGCCCACCTAAACGGCTAATTCACAAGTTACTCAAGGACACTGTATTTTACTTTTAGGGTGTAAGTGTGACTTCAGACCACAGTATATGTTGTGCAGTTTTCCTCTTTCAGTTCCTCTCCCCTATTCACAGTAGCTCCTTCCTCATCCCACTTTTCTGTCTTGTAGCCACCTGGCTGTGACAAACTCACAGATATTTGTTTCTCATTCACAGGATCAAAAGTTCTAATGAAGAGACCTACAGTTCCCCTGCACCAAATGAGTCCTGTCAGCATTACCAGAAGAAAAAACTGTATCAGTGTGAAGAGTCTGCGAAAACATCCACTTGGAAGCTTAATCTGTATATACACTCTACAAAACGTTCAGGGGAAAAACAGTGAACTAGCTTAAGCAAGACCTTTGTACAGAGCTCATCTTTATGGACAGTTTGAAGCTCCATAACATGAACAATATTTATCAGTCTACGGAGTGAGAAGTATTTTGTTTAGAGTTTGCATCTATGCCAATAAACGATATTCATGTAGCGAGTTGTGGAAAAGCCTCACTCAGAGCTCATATCTGTACATGCATCAGATGATTCATATGAGACTGAAGCATAGAGGTGCTCAGAGTGACTCATCATTTACATGCTAATGTCAAATTAGGGCACGCATCAGAATACCAATAATCTGGAGAAACTATACCATTGTAAGGAGGATTAGAAGAGCTTGACTCAACAAAGAAAGCAGGTGAAAAACCTTTGAATGCGTATATGGGAGATAGCAGTTTACATAGCGTGAGAAACGGTGCACAACGGGTTTTTTTCTGCACAGGCATCAAAATGTTTGTTCAGAGGATATGTCATACTAGTTTATGGAATGTGGGAAAAGTTTAACTGAGCCAAAGGGAGCATCAGAGAATCCATACTGGTGAGAAGCCCTCTCTGTACTGAATGTGGACAGGCTTCACTCGCAAGACAAATATGTTAAGTCACCAAAGATTCCTCACTTGTGAGAAACCCTGTTGGTGCACAAAATGTGGCAAACACTTCACTTGGACAAGCACATCAGCGAATCCATACTGGTGAGAAGCCCTACAACTTCTCTGAATGTGGAAAAAGCTTCAGTGAACAGCATAGGCTGGTGATGTATCAGAAAAGCAATACTGGGGAGAAACCCTTTCAATGTACTGAATGTAGGAAAACCTTCACCCAGAAAAGCACACTGATCGTACATCAGAAAATCCATACCGGTGAGAAACCATTTCAGTGTACAGAATGTGGAGAACGCTTCAGTGTAAAGAGCACACTGTTGTCACACCAGAGAATCCATACTGGTGAGAAACCATTTCAGTGTACAGAATGTGGAAAACGCTTCAGTGTAAAGAGCACACTGATGTCACACCAGAGAATTCATACTGGTGAGAAACCCTATCAGTGTAAAGAATGTGGGAAAAGTTGTGTTACAAGATCCCATTTTTTGATCCATCACAGAATCCATACTGGTGAGAAACCCTATCAGTGTACAGAATGTGGGAAAAGATTCAGTGCAAAGTGCAACCTGGTGCAGCATCAGAGAGGCCATTCTGGTGAGAAACCATTTCAGTGTACAGAATGTGGAAAAGGCTTCAGTGTAAAGCGCGCACTGTTGTCACATCAGAGAATCCATACTGGTGAGAAGCCATTTCAGTGTGCAGAATGTGGGAAAAACTTCACTCACAAAAGCACACTGCTCGTACATCAGAGAATCCATACTAGTGAAAAACCCTTTCAGTGTACAGAATGTGGTAAAGGCTTCCATATAAAGAGCGCACTGTTGTCACACCAGAGAATCCATTCTGGTGAGAATCCCGATCAATGTACAGATTGCGGAAAAAGCTTTGTTCATAGATCCCATTTGTTGGTACATCAGAGAATCCATACTGGTGAGAAACCGTTTCAGTGTACAGAATGTAGGAAAAGCTTCACTCATACAAGCACACTGCTTGCACATCAGAGAGTCCATACTGGTGAGAAACCCTTTCAGTGTACAGAATGTGGGAGAAGATTCAGTGTGAAGTACAACTTGGTGCTGCATCAGAGAACCCATACTGGTGAGAAGCCCTTTCAGTGTACAGAATGCAGAAAAAGCTTTGTTCATAGACCCCATTTGTTGGCACATCAGAGAATCCATACTGGTGAGAAACCGTTTCAGTGTACAGAATGTGGGAAAGGGTTCACTCACAAAAGCTCGCTGCTCGTACATCAGAGAATCCATACTGGTGAGAAACCCTTTCTGTGTACAGAATGTGGAGAAGGCTTCAGTGTAAAGAGCACACTTTTGTCACACCAGAGAATCCATACTGGTGAGAAACCCTTTCAGTGTACAGAATGTGGAGAAGGCTTCAGTGTAAAGAGCACACTTTTGTCACACCAGAGAATCCATACTGGTGAGAAATCCTTTCAGTGTACAGAATGTGGAGAAGGCTTCAGTGTAAAGAGCACACTTTTGTCACACCAGATAATCCATACTGGTGAGAAACCATTTCCATGTACAGAATGTGGGAGAAGCTTCACTCTGAAGCAAAGGCTTTTGGTACATCAGAGAATCCATACTGGTGAGAGACCCTATCAGTGTACAGAATGTGACAAGAGATTCAATTATACAAGAACACTGCTCGCACATCAGAGAGTCCATACTGGTGAGAAGCCCTTTCAGTGTACAGAATGTGGGGAAAGATTCAGTGTGAAGTACCACCTGGTGAAGCATCAGAGAATCCATACTGGTGAGAAACCCTTTCAGTGTACAGAATGTGGAGAAGGCTTCAGTGTAAAGAGCACACTGTTGTCACACCAGAGAATTCATACTGGTGAGAACACCTATCAATGTACAGAATGTGGAAAAAGATTCAATGTTAAGTACCACCTGGTGCAGCATCAGAGAATCCATACTGGTGAGAAACCATTTCAGTGTGCAGAATGTGGGAAAAACTTCACTCACAAAAGCACACTGCTCGTACATCAGAGAATCCATAGTAGTGAAAAACCCTTTCAGTGTACAGATTGTGGAGAAGGCTTCAGTGTAAAGAGCACACTGTTGTCACACCAGAGAATCCATACTGGTGAGAAACCATTTCAGTGTACAGAATGTGGGAAAAGCTTCAATTATACAAGCTCACTGCTCGCACATCAGAGAGTCCATACTGGTGAGAAGCCCTTTCAGTGTACAGAATGTGGGAGAAGATTCAGTGTGAAGTACAACTTGGTGCAGCATCAGAGAATCCATACGGGTGAGAAACCTTATCATTGTACAAAGTGTGAGAAAAGCTTCTCTCTTAAGAAAAATATGTTAAGTCATCAAAGAATCCACACAAAAACCCTTATTAGACAACAGAATGTGGAAAATGTTTCAATCTGAACAGCACACTGTGAAGATACCAATATTCCATACTGTGAAGAAACTATATAAAGTTACAGAATGTGGGAAAAGCTTCACTCAGAGCAAGGTCTGTTCCAGTATTGGAAGATACATACTTAGTCAAGGCGGATTTAGTGTGAGAAATGTGAGAAGAATCCGCACTGTTGAGAAACCCTGTTTTGGCACAGAATTTGGATAACCTTTATTAGGCAACAGAATGTGGAAAATGTTTCAATCTGAACAGCACACTGTGAAGATATCAATATTCCATACTGTGAAGAAACTATATAAAGTTACAGAATGTGGGAAAAGCTTCACTCAAAGCAAGGTCTGTTCCAGCATTGGAAGATACATACTTAGTCAAGGCGGATTTAGTGTGAGAAATGTGAGAACAATCCACACTGTTGAGTAACCCTGTTTTGGCACAGACTTTGGATAAAGCTTCACTCAGACAAGCAAACTGTTCACACATCAGATGATCCATACCGGTGAGAAATTACCGCTGCACAGAATGTGGAAAAAGCTGCAGTAATAAGTGCAACCAGGTGACCTGAAAGAAAAAATCTTTCCAAACTGAATTTAACACCAAGGAGATTTTGCAATGACAGTCTCTGGTATTCCCTAACTGAGGTATTGCAACATAATGAGTCAAGCACATTTTGGAACGTAATCTCTCTGAGCATGAATGCAATCAGGAAATTTGTTTCAAGTACAATCTCACATTATGATTGTTAATCTTACATACAGGAGTTGTACAAAAATTATTAGGTATAAGAAAGTGATGGAACTTTAAATGCTTGGACATTTTGAGAGTTCCCTCCTAGAAGATTAACAGTTATTACAACTAAGAGACTGAAAATTGTCATGGGCAGGAAGCTAAGACGTCATGAAATGAAATGCAAATATTTATTCTTAAAATGATATGATCTCTTGCTTCAGTTAAAGTTTATTGTAGGGCCACTGCACTGAATCAATTGCTCTGCCATAGGGCATATGGTCACATGACAGGCGCAGGAGGAGCTGGTGGTTGTGGCTGAAAGTCAGGCTTGTGCTGTGTTGGGCCCTGGAGGCCTGTGGGGGCAAAGACCCAAGATGTGGTGATCTCCAAGGAGGAAACTCCATTCTCTCCCATCCACCTGTACTGTTCTCACCCCTTGTCTGCTGCAGGGGTGGCATTGGTCCAGCTATTCAGTGGCAGGGAACAAACAGTGACCAACCTTGGACCAGACCGGCGGAGAGGCAGTGTGTTTTTGGGATGCCCAGGGGTGTCCTTATGCGAGTGCAAGTGCATTGCCCGTTATCATTAACCTGGTCCGTGTCTTTTTGAGGTGGTTCCGGATAGAGATCCCTAGATAATCACTGTGCTGCTTGCTGTGATCTGCTAGTCTCTCAGCCCTTCACTTGTTAGTGGTCCAAACAATGTGACATCAATGTGGAGCATGAGAAGGGATTTGGGTCCTCTCTATTTTTATATAGGCTGCCTCACCGTGGCATATGGTGAAAAGCCATCGGAGATAGAGTTTTGGTGATTGTCTTTTTGGCACACAGTGCTATACCTCACTCAAGGGAATATGGTGAGGTGAATATTTGGTGTGGCAAGGAGTATGGTGGCTCATCCATCTGTCATACCTTGTGGAGATCCAATGGAGGCGAGTAGCCTGCTCCTTCCAGAGGAGAGCTGGTCATTAGTTAAAGTTTATATGAGACAATAGGGCCACAGAAAAGTCTGGTGTGCTTGTGCCCCTGGTATGTAGACTTCCTCATCCCCGACTTTGCGGTCACCCATACCCTACATTGGCTTTTAAGGTTTAGTAGACACCCTTATTGGCTTCAAAGCGGGAGGTGGTCAGTCGTGGTGGTCTGAGAGTTGAGGGCAAATTTGAAGTGAAGGTGACTCCGATGCGTCTTGTGGCCCTGTGAATGCTCTGGCATAATCCTTCCACTGTCAAATGCTAGACGTCAGTGTTATCAGATTATTATTGCCTTTTAAACAGGTGTTGGACAAATGAAGAAACCGCAAATGACCACACATATATTAAGGTCTAATGAGGTTTGTATCGAGTCTAAGAGAAAAGTGAAAATTCCCAAGCAATGTAAAAGGGATTTGCAAGTCTCTCAGGTGAATAGGGAAGATGAATCTGGAAGAAAGTCTCGCTCCTAAAAGAAAGATATTAGATCTCTTTTATCAGATTCAATAAGAAAATTTGTGTCCAAGGATTTTCTCTCAGCCAAAGATGGAAAGACAATCCACCAAAGTAACGCCATAGATAATCCAGCAGATCCAAGTGTTGATTTAGGGGGCCAAAACAGTATGGATATTACTGACTCGATAGGCTCAGGCTTCAAAAAAGAAGTCGTAAATGATGTTTAAAGCACATGAAATATTTGTAGATGAAACAGTAAGCTGCAATGAGTGGAGTCTTTGGTGAATAAATCTATTCCTCCTTATTTTCAACAGGTGAAAATATAAACCCAACAATGTCCTCTGCCTCACTGAGGTTAATATTGCTTATGCAAGGCACTCTAAGAGGTATTTTAGAAGTGCTGGTTGTATTAGATAAAAATCAACACTACTAAATAAAAATCAACCGACCCACACCATTCTACTGCAAACTTTAACTGGGGAATTACAAAAGATGAACATTTGCTTACTTACTTTCACAACACCAGTAAACGAGACTCTGGAGAACTTCCATAATGTTTTGTCAGACACTTTGGTGGAAGACCAATCTCCAGAAATCAATAAGACCTTAGGTGATCTAATAAATATTTAGGAGGAAATAGGACAGAACATATCTCTTACCGGCCAATGGTGATTAACTTACACTATATAGCAGTGGGTAATTGAACCTCTCTTCAAACTTTAATCTGTTCTATTGGTTAAATCAAAGGTAATTACATCAGTAGGGGCAAACCAAATTGAAAAAAAGAGCCTCTGTTCAAAAAGTGGAAGGGAAGAAGAAAATAAGTTACTTTACTGTAACTGCGGTTATCCAGTATTGGTATCTTTCATAGATTCACATACCTGAATAATACCCCGTCGTCAAGATGGGAGTCCCACGGTAAAATATTCAAGAAGTGCTTTAAAATATTCAAAGGCTCCAATGGCCTTAAGCCAAGTAAATAGTAGCCTATCTATGTCCTTTTTAAAAAAGGACCAAATGTTGTAACCTAGCCAATCAGCTGCCAGCACCCTCTAGAACACTCTCAGCAGAGGCAAGTTCTCTCAGATTTTCTAAGCACAAGTGGGAAGTAAGAATCCTGATAATTAAAGAGAACTGCCTCCACGGGGAGGAGGGTGGGTTGCATGCAAATCTATGAAAGATACCAATACTGGATAACTGCAGTTACAGGCAAGTAACTTATTTTCTTATCCAGTATTGGGATATCTTTTATAGATTCACATGCCTGATTCAGAATAGCAAGCAGTACCTTAAATTGTACTGTCGTTAGAGGAATGAGGCAGACATGTAAATCATAACCCCCCAAGTTACTGAAATATAACTGTGACATTTGTAACCGTGCATATACTCTTTCAAATTCTGGACAGCTGTCAAAAAGATGCCTAGAACAAAATACATACAGCCTTAACACACTATAATACTCAAGATGTATGCAATGACGTGTTTTAGTAGAATAAAATACTAGAACACTATTTAACTTTCAGAGTTATACAAAAAATCTACATTGACAACAGAAAGAAAATAAAAAGTTTACATTTTAAGTAAAATATAGAATTCCTCTTTTATCAAACAAAGAGGCTGACCTTGAAGAGATGACTCAGTACCGCTTGTCCCACAGCTGCATCCTCACGTTGCGTAGATTGGAGATAGTAATTCCGCGTAAAAGTGTGGACACTTTTCCAAGTCGCAGCACGGCAAATTTTATCCAATGTTACTCCAGTGAACAGAGCTACTGACGTAGAAACTGCCCTGGTGGGGAGTGCTTTAGTTCTTGTTGCTAAAGGCTTGTTAGCCTTCTTATGGCAGAATTGGATCGCAGAAGAGACCCACCTGGCAAGCGTGGCCTTAGTTACTGCTGTTCCTTCTATGCCTTGTCCGTAGGCCACCAGTAGTGATCCGTCTTTTTTATGTCTTTTGTTTAATGCAGGTAGACTTTTAAACACCTGTTAGCATCCAACGTGTGCAAATCCCGTTCTGCTGGACTAGATGGGTTTGGAAAAAAGGATTGAAGTATCACTGGTTCGTTGAGGTGGAACTGTGTCGGTACTTTTGGGATAAAATTAGGGTTCGTCCGCAGAGCTACATAGTTATCAGTGAAATGCAGAAAAGGTTCATTGATTGTAAAAGCTTGTATCTCGCTAACCCTCCTTGCAGAAGTGAGAGCCAGTAGGAGGGCCACCTTCCAGGTGAGAAACTTGAGCTCTGCTTTGTGAATCGGTTCAAACAGCTGTCTCATTAACTGTGCAAGAACTAAGTTAAGCTTCCATTCCAGAGGAGGCGCACGCACCGGGCGAAATGTGTAGAAGAGGCCCCTCATTAATTATTTTATAAGACTAGAGGCACAGAGAGAAGGAACTTGAGGAGACTTCCTGTTATGGGAAATCGCAGCCAGATGAACCTTCACTGAAGAGAAAGTGAGACCCGACTTTGCCAAAGAGAGGAGATATGGCAAAATCTGTTCAGGAGGCGCTTGAAGAGGGTGAAGGTTGTTTTGCTGGCACCAGAAACAGAATCGCCTCCATTTTAGGCAATATGTCTTTTTAGTGCTATCCGCTCTGGATTTGGCAATAACTTCCCTGCACTCCTGCCAGATATCCAAGTCCCTGAATTCTAGGAACTCTGAGCCATGAGTGCAAATGAAGAGATTGCGGGTCTGGATGATTCACTTGGCCATTTTCCCTTGTCCGCAGAGATGGGGATGGCTGCAGGTGTATAGGCCTCGCCTCCAATAGCAAGAGTTGCTCCGGGAACCAGTACTGCCTGGGCCATCGTAGCACTATCAGGATCAGGTGACAGCCTTCCGTCTTCATCTTGGTCAATACCCTGGGGATTAACGAGATGGGGGAAAAGTGTAAGCATATATCCCGGACCATCGCATTAAAAGGGCATTCACCCTCAACCCTAGTAGAGGGAATCTGCTGGCATAATACTGGCATTTGGCGTTCTCTGTCATTGCGAAGAGGTCTAACGCTTGTTTTCCCCACCTCTGAAACACCTTGTCGAGTTGGGACTGTTCCAGCTCCCACTCGTGACAACTGACCTACGTTCTGCTTAACGTGTCTGCCGGGGTATTTTGCAGACCTCTGACATGCTCGGCCTTTAGTGATCTCCCATAGCTCCTGTTCTTCCTGAGATAGTGTAATGGTTATGGTTCCCCCTTGTTTGTTGACGTAGTACATGCTGGTCGTATAGTCCATACGAACCAGCATGGAGGAGCCCGCTATCCTCGGCAAGGAAGCCTGAAGAGATGGAAGATGGCTTTGAGCTCTAGCCTGTCCATGGAGGCGTCCGTTGTCAATATGAAGTCTGGGATAGTCTGGAGGAAAGTAAGACCTTTTACAAGATTTGGTGCATGAAACCACAACTGCAGTGCCTCTACCATTAGTGTTGTGATTTGAACTACATCCTCGAAGGATCCCGAAGCCTGTTGCCATTGTTTTTGTAGCTCCTCTTGAAGAGGTCGCATTCTCAGTCTGGCTAGTGGCACCAGATCTATTGCTGAAGAGCACATGCCCAGGAGCGACTTGTACATTCTCACAGAAACTAACCTTTTTCTTGATATGCTTTTTCAAGTCTTTGCAAACGTAACTGTCTTTTGTGAGATAGGAAGGCTTTGCATTGGATGGTATCTGGATGCTCCCAGGAAGGATATGAATTGACTTGGATGGAATGAAGATTTCTCTTTGTTTACAGTGAGTCCCAAAGTCCAGAACATGCGAAGACAGGTGCTTGTAGCTTGACTGGCCTTCTGTGCTGTTGGTGCTTTGAGCAGCTAGTCTTCGAGATACGGGAATACTTGGAGCCCTCGAGATCGCAAGGCTGCTGCTACAGGCGCCAGGCACTTGGTGAAGATCCTTGGCGCCCATTTGAGACCAAACGGAAGTACTTTGTATTGGTAGTAGGTACCAGCCACCATGAATCTTATGAGTTTCTGATGTTTCGGATGGATTGGGATATGAAAATATGCATCTTCCATGTCGAGCGAGGTCATGAAGTCCCCTTCGTTTAAGCGGCCTAGAATATCGGAAAGCGTTACCATCCTGAACGTCTGTTTCCTGAGGAACTTGTTGAGATTCCTCAGGTCCATTCTCCTGATTTCTTTTTTCTTAGGAAAAAACGAGAATAAAAACCTTTTGCTTTTTGTGACATTGGGACTTCCTCTATCGCTCCTTTGGCAAGCATGACCAAAGCCTCTTTGAGTCTGGGGGCGCTGAATGAATTCTAGAGTGTGACCATTGGTGACAAGGTCCAGCACCCAGAGATCTGTTGTTATTTCGCGTCACTGGTGGACATAGCTGGAAACCTTCGCATCCACAGGTTGGGAGGGGATGGAAGCTGGTACCCTGGCATGATCATAGCTTCCTGCTTGAGTCACAACCTTGTTGAGGCATTCGTTTGCAGCCTCCCTGGCAAGAAACCAGCAGAGGATAACTGATGGTAGGATGGAGGATTGTCGGTATTGTGACTGGTATGGCTGATACTGTTGAGCCCTCTGTCAACCTACTTTGTAAGGGGTAAATCCTCGACCCCTAGCACCTCTGAAGGGCACCTTTCTGTACTAAAATGTGCCCAATGACTTTGCGGTGTCAGTGTCATTCTTAAGTGCCAACAGTGCCTAATCGATGTGCTTTCCGAACAGTGACGCACAATCGAAACCCATATCCAAAACTTTTGTCTGCACCTCAGGCCAAAAGGTGGTCGCTTTCAGCCATACTTGCCGTCTGAGCACAGCAGCTCCCACCAGCTGTCTAAAACCAGTAATGGCTACATCAAGGGCACAGTCACTGGTTTTTGAAGCTGCACGCTCCCCTTCCACTAGTATCTTCCGTGCCTCTTGTCTCTTGTCCTCAGGTATAAGGTCTATTAAACCTGCCATGTCTGACCACATTTGGTGGTTAATGCATTTGCTGCTCTAGTTGTCACTGCTGCCATAGAAGAGAAACGTTTCCCTAAAATGTCCATCCTACGCCCTTCCTTATCAGGATGAGTGGTAATCGGGGTAGCAGGGTTCTTGGAACGCCTTTGTGCTGCCTGAGAAATGACCAAGTCCGGCTTGGGGTGCCCAATGAGGCAAGATGGAGAGTCCTCTGGCACCCTATACTTCTCAATACGGGGTAGCACCAGCGGTATGGATGCTGGTGTCTTCATTATTTTGATGCCTTCCTGCCATATGTAGTCTATAATTGGTATGGAGTCTATAATTGGTATGGAGCGTACCAATTTCCTTGTGTCTTCTTTGAAGTCATATAAAAAGCATTCGGTCTGATTGACCATAATAGGCAGATGGAGCCTGTTGGATGCCCTCTGCATTAGATTATAAAACCCTCCGATATCTTCCGAAGGAGAATCTGATGGGAGATGTGGAGGAGGGGAGGGAGTTGGAATAACATAATCGTCCCAAGGATCCAGAGCAGAGGTTGGATCTGGCAGCTCACCTTCCTCTCTATCTTTTTCAGAAGAGGAGGCATCCGGTGCTCCAGGCTCGGTTGGTCCTGGGTCAGGAACTTTCATAGGTGTGTTTGGCAGTTGAGCCGCTGGTGTACCTGGAGGATCTATTTGAGGTACCTGCCTGTTTGGCTTATCCGGAAACCGCTGCAGGTAGTCCGCCAACATAGCCTGCAGATCCTGTACCAGTGATGGTGGCAGATGGGCCATGTCCCTGGGGCGCGGCTCTGGCTGAAAACCATAGGAATTGTAACAGTGACGCAGAGCCATATACCCCTGCTGGAAGTATTGCGACTCATTATGGTAGTCCTCATCCTCATCATCCTGACACTTGCATGAAGCTCAGATGGGCTATGAGCCACGCCATAAAGACCATCATCGTCATCACCATCTTCGTTATCTTCTACATAGCCCTCCAGCAGATGCGATGGGAGTAAGGGTGAAACCTTACTAAATTCTTGCATTGCTGGCCGCAGGAAAGTCTTGGTTACTCTGGTAACTTGAGTAATCCTCGTCGACGGTGCAGACACAACAGGAAATTAAAATTCCATCGCCGATAGTGTCGTCGTCGACCGTACTAACATTGACGGTGTCATCGTCCACGGAAGAGCAGTCAACGGGACACTAGTCGATGAGTCGGTCGTCGCCGGGATCTTCGCCGACGGTAACGTAGTCGACGAGGGAGCGTCGACAGTCTTCGACGACAATGGAGCCCTCGTCCTTGACACAGAGATTTTGATAGAAGGTATTGGAGCTTGGATTGCTGTAGTCGTCACTATTGCCGTTGACGACGGCGTCATCGATGTAATACTGATTGTCGTCGACGAGTGAGGGAGCGTCGTAAACGATGATTTTTTTAGAGATTTCCTCTCCACAGGATCCGAAGAGGAGGCTCTAGGATGCTCTCCTTTCATCCTGAAAGGCATGAAGGCACAGTAATGCCGGCTCAGAGGAGAGTTTAGCTCCCTTTTCTTTTTTAGAAACCTTAGAGTCCTGGGAAGGCTTATGATGTTTCCTACCTTCACCTGAGGAACTATCCTTAGATCTGGCCCTCGTATGGGATGTAGAGGCTCTCTCACTTTCCTTATCCGAAGAAGATGACTGGTGTTTAGTGGTCTGAAGCCACAATAACAACCTTCCCTCTCTGTCCTCGAGGGTTTTAGTTGAAAAGGTGCAGCAGATCTTGCATTCTCTCACCTCATGCCTTGAATAAAGGCAGTAAATACACTCCTTATGTAGATCATCCACATGGACTCTTTTCTTGCCACAGGTCTTGCAAGGGCGGAAAAGACCTTTTTTGTCTGACATAATACCAAGAGTTGCGAAAGTTGAAGAAAAACTGAGTAGCACTCAGGGAGACTCCCTTCCACACGATGTGCGGTGAAAATCTAAGAGAACTTGCCTCTGCTGAGAGTGTTCTAGAGAGTGCTGGCAGCTGATTGGCTAGGTTCCAACATTTGGTCCTTTTTTTAAAAAGACATAGGCTACTATTTACTTGGCTTAAGGCCATTAGAGCCCATGACGTTTTTAAAGCACTGCTTGAATATTTTACCGCGGGACTCCCACCTCGACAACGGGGAATTATTCAGGCATGTGAATCTATGAAAGATCCCCCAATACTGGATAATAATTAATAGGTCATGCCAACATTTCTTGGTGCCATTTTTAAGAGGTACCAATATGGGTAATTGTAAAATAATTGTTGAACTAGACTGGCTCCTTCCACTGTGTTATAGAGCTCTAAAATTCTTTATTTTACTGCACTGAATAATGAAATATGGTTTGGACCATTGCTAACATTTTTTGGAACTTCCACCGTGCATACTGTTGTGTTCATACTGATTGAACATATTTATTTATCTTTGAGGTATTTGTCAAATGAAAGTGAATTGATTACATAAGAAGCACCTTTGAAATATTATGTTAAGTTTGCTGAAACCTCACATGAATCAGTAATTTTGGACAGGTTTTATTAATTCCTAAATTCATAACATACCATTAATAGAAATGTGATGTGTATCTGTATTATCAATAACTGATGCCCCTGTACATGATTAAATTGTCATTTCCTAGGATGAATTAAAATGTAGGTGTTAATTTACGGATCATTCAGAGTAATTAACACAATAGAAAAAGATGTAAGCGATATTTAATTTGTAGAGTAAATTGTTCAATGGTATGGATGAAGTAATGTTTAACATAAGTTACTGTCACTACAATACGTTTTTTCTAATTATTAGCCGTGAAGAAGCCATTTTGTTGCAAACACGTGTTGGCCGTGGTAGTATCGAAGTGAACATTACATTGACATGTGTGAATATTATGAAAAATAAGAGTTGAAATAGTAGGATTGTTTTCAATCTTTGACATGAAGAGACAATTGGAACAATAAAGAGATTAAGGCATGGAAGAATGACAACGTGTTATATTGGCCTCTATTTTACTCTCATTTTATCAGCAAATCTTTTAAATGTATACCATGTTATCCTGCTGCAGGAGATTTGGTTCCAACAGAACCCGAATATTGAAGGTATTGTATTAATATGTAAACCTGGCCATGTTAGAGGAGAGGGTTGATTATGTGGAGGCCTTTTAACGTTGATATACACAGGAAAAATAAGAAAGGTGAGAAGGATAGAAAGTGGAAGTATGTGGGCACAAATATCAGTGGTTGAAATTCAGTTAAAACAAAATCAAACTGAAATGTTAATCTTAGCTAATGAATATCTCCATGAGGATATCAAGTCAAACCTGATAGAATTCCTGAAAACATTTAAAGAAAAATCTAATACAGAGAGTATATTGTGATCACAGCAGGGGATTTTATTTCAAACATTTATCATACAGTAGATAATATATTAAATTATATCCTTGTATAATATTCCTCTCACTAACTTTTCAGCTGTTGCATCCTCAATTGAGTCTAGCATTATTTGGGATTCGTTGAGCAGAAGTGGCTTAATAAACTTAAATGGCCACTCTGCCCATGTTAATCCAGCTAGTTTGACTTTTTGGTTTGGCACTCCTCACTATTCAGTTCACTATGCTTTTGTCCCCTCTGATACATTCAACCTATTTTGTGATTTTAATATAGTGCATTGTGAAGGAAGTGGTCTTTGGGTTTTACAAGGAACACTTATATTAAAGGAAGCATTTTTAACAGAAAAGGTTTTAATTCTGGATATGGATTTTTAGCACAAGTCTGGGTTCAATTCAATTACAGGTGCTCAAGGAAGTTCAATTATCCCATGCTCTGGGCAATAATTTAATTTATTTTTCAAATAAATTATACTGGTTTGTCTCGTTAATAGAGAACAAACTTAAATGTCTTCAGCAATTTCTGTTTTCAGCAGTAACAGTGAGGAATAACCACACCAGTAAATATAATCCGGGGTGGTTCAACGAAGACTGTAGAGAGGATAAGAAAGGGCTGAGGAAATTACAACATTCTTTTAGGAGACTGTTAAGAGGTAAACTGTACGCAAATCATGGGGTTTTAAATTCAATATAAGTGTCTCATCAGAAGAGAGTGAGTTTTTATAATAAAAAATGGAATGAAATGTTGGAAGATTTTCAAGCAGGGGATCAGAAAACATTATGGCGACTGGTAAAAATTATAGATGATGCACATGCAGTAGTTCCTTCCTTTGTATCAGAAGAGGACCAGGTCTCAGATGTACATAACACATATTATTTTCCCTTAATAAAGGTTTAGGCAAATAAGTATGGTGTTGACACCAACATGCTTGAATTATTTACCAAGGAGCAAATTTAAAATACAATAGCTGAGTGTAAGCTAAAAAATGCTGCTGGCCCTGACAACATTACAGCAATTGTATGTGGTGGGCATAAAACTTGGAGTTTCTACGTAGAAGGATAGTAGAAATGGATATTATCTCCGAGTTGTGAAAAGGCTAGGTAATAAAACCATTACTGAAGAAAGGTAGAGTCACTGCAAAATACTGGTTAATTAGTCGTTTAGATGTGTCTGCTAAAATCTTTGACAAAATACTAACAGTGTTGAAGTTTCGATTACAGAATAAAATCTACTACTTTCTTGAACAGGGTGGCTTTCGGTCAAGACACTCTACTACTGATCATTGTTTTGCCCTTTCGGCTATAATAAAAAAGGTCTCTTAAATAAATTGAGGACTATGCACTTGCTTCACGGACTTCTGTATTGCCTTTGACATAATGATAGAGGGGATCTATGGGGGAAACTACTCACCTGGAATTTCCATAGGGGCTTATTGTCCTAGATTCAAGCATTGCACAGTTTATATTGGACCCAAGTGGAGATGAATCCATTGGTCTGCTTAAACAAAAAAATAGAAATAAGCAATGGCCTGCGCTAAGGATGTGTGTTAGCTCTGATTCTTTTTAGCTTATATGTGGCAGATCTTCCCACAATTTTAAATAATTCAAATTCCTTATCCCAAAAAATGGCAGTGACCCGCATTCCATGTTTAATATGTGCGGATGATCTTGGCACACTAACAGCAATAATATGTGTCAACCCACTTAAGAATTCATTTAAATTTGACTTGGGGGCGTAACCTGGCAAGATAACACCCAGGACGTAGAGCTCACCTCTCCCGGTGAATCCATCCTTTATCCTTGCAAATCCTTATGCCCTGGAGCTTTCAAGTTACCTGCAGAGACACGAGGAGTGAGCAGTGCGGCGGGCCGGTTTCCTGGGGCTGTTTTTGGCCATCTATGGGCAGGGAAGAAGCACTGCCGCGAAGGAATCCTGTTGGCTGTTGCTGGTGTGGCTGCATAGTGTGTGGCTGGGCCCTCACTGGGGCTGTGCCATGAGCTGGTATCCCAGACTGCGGGGACGGCAAGCGATGGCCTGCTAGGGCAAAGGAGCATGCTGGATTTGCAGGCCGTACCCCTGTGTCATTAGTGACCGTGGAATACTGCCGGCCACCCGCTGAAACTGGGCTGCGATGCGGTGACTGCGCCCTGTACCGCCATCTTGAGTGTGGCCGGGAGCCTTTGAAGGCCCTACGGCTGCCATGAGGGTTTGCAGTGGTCTCCACTGGAGCTGAAGAGGACCGCAGTGGCATTGCGGGGTTGCCTACTTCCACGGTTGCAGGTAGCAGTGGCTGGGCTGAATGCCTGATAGTGCCCGAGACCCAAGAGATTCTGCTGCTAGAATGCGCTGCCTCCCCTTGGGATAGAGGTGGGGCTGCTTTGACCAGCAGTGGCTCTGTGCGTCCCTGCCGTGGTTCTTATAACTGCTGAAGTGTCCAGATGCTATTGAAGTGGGGCCGTACTTGTTGCTAGGGCTGGGGGCACATTTTGGCATTGTGCTGCTGCCTTGGGAGCCTCCCACATTATCGTAGGAGTGGTCTGACAACTAGACTTTGACATTAAGTTATGTTTGCCCTGGGTGGCAAGTGCGGGGTCACCAAGGGAAACCTGCCCTTGCTCATGTTGGGCCCGATTCACAGAACTAATCTGTCCGATCTGTTTGTGCTTGAGAGGGTGCACCAGGATGTGGTGCCGGCTCTGCCACCTAGTGCCCCCCTGACAGCTGTTATAGCCAACATACTCAACTGTAGGGACAGAGAATGTATCCTGCAGGCTGCCCGGGAACAGGAAATCCTGAGTGTTGATAATCATGCCATTGCTAGTTTCCCTGATTACACGATGAAAGTTCACGAGCAGTGCAACTCATTCGTAAGTGTCAAACAGATGCTGCGGGCTATGAACTTGAAATACATGTTGCTCTATCCCTCCAAGTTGAAGGTCCTAGCTAGCGGAATGGCACACTTTTTTGAGAGACCTCAGGATGTATGAGATTGACTGGAAGTCTGGGATGGTGCTTCGATCAGGGGCCTGTGGGTTCACGGCTGTTTTGTGGGGGCAGAGGGGCCATGGTGCTTGGAGAGACCGCACTGGTGGGGTCACGTTGAATGGCAAGTCCCATGATTTGCGTAGAGTAATGATTTAGCAGGACAGCACTATGCAGGTGGTAGCCAAGCCTGCACAGCAGTCTGATGGGGGGATGTCTCCAGATGGGAAACTGCCTTATGTCTTATCTGATTCCCAGCCGCAGTTGACTGATGTTGTGCCATAAACTAATCTTTCTGCTGTGTGACCCTTTGTTCCTTTACATTTTCATTGCAGTTGACTGGATCCAGTGTTCTATGGTGTGTATAATTGGAGCTTGCTTGGTAATTGTGATTATCCTTTCTTTTCAGGTCTGATTGCTTTGGGATTGGGCACTTTTCAGTTTGCTTGTGGGGACTTATTGGAAGGGTTGTGATGAGGTGCACCGTTCTAATATACTATGCTGTTGTGTTTATAACTCTTTGTCTACTTAACCCCTGGGGCTTGGTGTCGGGCTAGCAGGTTGCACTGTGACCCTGGGGAGGGGGGTACTTTGTATGGGAGCTGGGAGGGGGTGGTAGTTGGGGTTCTTAACCCTATTGGATGAGAAGGGTATAGTGTGTTGTCCTGGTACACGTATGTGTGGGCTTGCGTAGCATGACTGTTCTACTATGTCTGTCCTGGGGTGGGGGGTTGGTTTGTTCTTAGTTGTTTGTTGAGCAGTTTTAAACGCAGCACTTGGCAGATTAATTGGGGACTGAAGGATGGAGATTCGGGGGCATTGAAATATTACAAGGATGGGTGGGAAGTTTCGAATACGTACCTGGAATGTCCGGGGACTGAGGATGTATGTTAAGAGGTAACGAGTCCTTTCTTTTTTTATACGACAGAGTCAACATAACCTGTCTGCAGGTGGCACACCTCACGGATGGGGAGGTTGATAATCTGGCCAAGAAGCTGAAGGGCCAGCTGTTTTATTCCTGTTCTGCCCTATGGGTGAGGGAGTGGAGTGCTGGTGTGGGTGGTCCTAGGGATATCTTTTATGCCGAGTTATGTGGAGGCTAAGGTACTGGGGAGGTAGGTACTGTTGCAGGGCAAGCTGGTCGAGAGGGCTCTTTTAGTCTTTAACATTTATGCATCTAATGTAGATGATCCTCTATTTTAATTTAGGCTACAGGACCTGATGGGTCAGAGGAGAATGGCCCTTTTATGTGATTAGGAAACTTTAATTGTGTCCTGGATGGGGTGCAGGATAGGAACCCTCCTAGGACTGAGACAAAGCAATGTATGACTGTGTCTTTAGGTGAAGGCATGTCAAATTTGGAATTGCTAGATGCTTGGAGGGTTCGTAACCAGTTCAGAAAATATTTACCCGTTAGTCACATACCCACCATACTGACAGTCAGCTGGATAGGATACTGGTGACTGGATTCCCATTAAAGAAAGTCTGGGCGGTACAACACTTGGCTCGATTTCTGTCGGATCATACACTGGGGCTTGGGGTACTGGATTGTGGGGTAGTGGTGCCAAAACGTAGACTTGGTACTTTCCAGTGGATGTGCTGACTGACGCCATTGGTAGAGACACATTATCACAGTCCGTGGCTGATTATTTGCAGTCTACCTGGGGATTTGCCAGTTCCAGAGTGGTTGAGTGGGATGCCATCAATGCAGTGATTTGTGGGCATTACTTGGGTTTGGCATGTATGATGCGTAGGCTGCTCCTCCGTGAGTTGCGTGTTGAGGAAGGGGAGCTGGTGGACTTGCAGAAGGCCAACTTGACTGATCCTGAGATCCATGGGAAGGAGTTGGGATGCGCCGGAGTATAGCGGATAAATAGGATAGGATGGATGCGTATACCCCTACGCAGCACAGGCAGCAGCTGCATTGCGAAGGGGCTAAATCAGGCAGGATGCTTGCTTGGTTACTTAGGAGGGAGGGGACCCCTCCCCAGAGCTCCATTTGGTGGAGCCAAGTGGAAGTATTGGGTCCTCAAGAGTGAGAGTGGTGGCGGCCTTTCAGAGGCATCTTGCGGGGGTGTGCAGAGGAGGCGCCCATAGCTGAGTGGCACAGGTTTGTACCTTTTTAGACCCACTGACACTGCCCCTGTTGGGTGCTGTGGCCCTTGAGTAATTGGACTCGGACACTACATTGAAAGAGGTCGGAACTGCTTTGCGGCTCCTCTCTGGAGGATGGCTTCCTTGCAGAGTTTTATCAAGGTTTTACAGTGGAGTTGCCTCAACCATTGCTGGAAGTGTCCCTGGAGGCTAAGCAGAAGGGGATACTTCCACCTAGTATGTGTGAGGGCCTTAACTGCATGCTTCTGTTGGCCGGGGTGGATTCTTCTGATCCTGCATCATACCGGCCCCTCACAATGATAAACACTGATATTAAGATACTTTGTAAGCTGCTGGCCTTTCGCCTGAGCATAGAGGTGTCGAGCTTGGTGCCTGTTGATCAGTGTGGATTTATCCCTGGACATGGTACAGTGATGAATTTGAGGAACCTAGCACATGTTATGCATGAGGTCGAGAGGAGGATTGGGTGTTGGCTTCCATGGAGATTGAGAAGGCTTTTGACACAGTGGATTGGGGGTATCTGTTGGAGGTTAAGAGATCCAAGGGGTTTGGACCTCAGTTTAGAGCATGGATACAATTGTTGTACACTGGCCCTGCATCGCTGGTGAGGATAGGCCAACATAGCTCTGAGCCTTGGGATGTTGAACGTGGCATGCAACAGGGGTGCCCCTTGCTTTTTGTGCTGGCTGTGGAGCCATTGACGGTGAAGATTCGCATGAGGTCGAGTGGTTGGGGAATCGAGGTGGGACATTCTTTGCATGTCATCTCGCTTTACGCTGATGATGCATTATTTTACTTCAGTGAGCCTAGTGCGTCGGTTGCGGGTCTCTTGGGACTCCTCCATGAGTTTTGTGAGGTGTCGTGCCTCCATGTTAACTAGCGGAAATCATTACTGTTTACCCTGGCGGCGCTGACTCGGGTGCCCAGGGATCGGTTGCATGATGTGGGGTTGAGATGGGAGACAGAGACGTTTTGCTCTCTTGGTATGATGGTGGCACGTAGGCGCAAACAGCATTTATGGTTTAACATTGAGAATGTTCTCTAGTCCCTGTAAGCTTTTCTCCAGCTCTTGAACACACTGCCATTGTCATTGATGGGCATGGTGGTGGTTTCTAAGATTGTGTTTTTGCCTCTGTGTGATCCAGAATTCACAGTTCCCTCCCCCCGCAGGAGTTTTCCACCGGTTAAATTCCATTCTCACCTTGCTTCTTTGGGTGGTAAAGCATTCTAGAGTAGCGCTTGCTGACTCTGAGGGGCTACAAAGAAGGGGGCCTTGGGGTTCCGAACTTGGAACATTATTATTATGCTTCTCACTTGCAGCATGCGGCCAAATGGTTGGATGAGGGTGAGAATTGGGAAAATAATCTTTTTGCGGGTTTGGTGGAATGGGGTGCGCTCCCTGTGTATCTGATGCCTGGTGCAAGTGTGCCCCAGGAGGTGCTTTATGTGGTGTGACAGACCAGGGCGGTTTGGCACAGGGTGCTGAAGTTTGTAATTTGGAAGGCTTCCTTTCTTAGGGAGCTCCCGATATGGATATTGGTTCCATTTCATCACATGTAGGAGACTGTGACATTATGGTCTTGGCATGAGAGAGTCTATGAATTGTTGAGGGATTTGTACCCATCTGAGGTTTTCATGTCCTTTGCACTCAATCCGGATAATTTCCTTCACTATGCTGATGTATTGTACACTGTGGGGGGCTTTGGCCAACGTATCCGACAGCTCCAACAGCCTCAGCCACTCTTGGGGGTGTTGTTGACTCAGGGGATGGGACTGCATCTAATTTGTTTGCTTCATAAGGTGCTGCAGACTGACAGTATGCGGGGACAGCTGAGAGTGTGGAGTGTTTGGGAGGCGGATCTGGGGGCCCGTGTCTCAGATGTGGACTGGGCTAGAATGTGCGAATTGTTGAGGATAGTGTCCAGTAATGCTCTTTTCCGATTGATTCACTTTATAACATCATGTATCGCACTTGTGTGATGCCGGTGAGCCTGAATAAAATTAATGCTGGGCGTGACTCGTCTTGTCCCTGGTGTGCAGCGGAGAGCACAGTTTTTATGCATCTTGCGTGGGGTTGCTGGGGAAACATCCTTTACATCGCGGTGATTACACCGCGATGCATTTAGAACGCTGCCATTACAACGCAAGCGTTACATCGACTTGCACTGGAGGGCGCTATAACCTAAGGAATAGTAAGATTTACTATTCCAACACCTTCCCTACTGTACGTAGACTGGTGTTGGAATAGTAAATCTTACTACTCCTAAGTCCAGCGCCCTCCAGCGCAAGTCGTTGTAACGACTTGCGTTGTAAAAACTGCGATGTTGCATACCGCGATCATTTTGATCGCGTTGTAACATCACATATTCGGTTGCTGGAGGGTAAGAGGATTCCGGGAGAGGGTATTGGCATGTTTAAACCGGGCTACTTCCCTATCATAAGCTTTCGCCACAACTGTGGCTGCTGCTTCTACTTGTGTTTCCTAAGATACAAAGAATTACCATTTTCTTTATACAATTGGCACTTGTACTGGTGAGAAAGCGAGTTGCCATCACTTGAATGGGGGTTAGGGCTCCAACAGAGGAGCTGTGGATTAGAGATGTATCGCAGTGGGCAGTGGCTGAGGAGATGCATATGTGTAGAGATGGAACTGATAACAAACTTTCTATCAACTTAGAGGTATGGGGAAACCTCTGCCAAAAGTTCTTGATTGGGGACTGAGGGGGAGGAGAGTGTTTCCTTAGGTAGTGAGGGCTGAGCATGGTAGTGATATGAGATTGTGGGCCAGGTGGTGTTGTGCTGGTTGTCTATGTCCTGGAATGCTACTCATGATATTATGTGTTGTGAATTCCTCTACAGTATCTGATTGTGGTACTTTGGCAATTAATGTGGGCTTTTTTTGGCCCAGCTGTGTGTGTACTCTGCCCTGCTAATAATTAGGGTTACATTTTAATGCTATTTAAAGGTGAGTTGAACACATTTTAAAGGAAATCTTATGTAAAGCATTATTACAGGCAGGTGCCCTTTTGAAGTGTAATGGTATGTACTTAGGAATGTCTTATACTTGACTTTTTAAAGCATTGTTGCAAAAAATCCTTCCTATAGCACTTTATGGTTATGAAATATTCTGTATAGACAAGGGGAATATTTTAGATCCAGTGACGTGTGTTGACAATTGCTGTAGCCTCGTGTATTTTTGCATTGCTCTTACATGCAATTATTATGTGTAATGCAGTAGTGTTCATTTCACAACTAATTATCGTAAAATATACACACCTGTATAGACACTTAAAAAATATTGTTGTGGTGGTGCCTGTGGGTGTGCATTTAATAGTGTGTGTGGCATGCAATATGTAACAAAATGGGGCATAACACATTACCTACATTCGTTTTTGAAGCAAACTCAGCACATTAATAAATAGTACTTACCAGTCTCCACTCCACCAGGGACTCACTCCATCAGCAAACCACCAGTAGGACAATGCCAGCACAACAGGAACATCTAAATACGCTTCACGCAATTCCACTGGTGACGGAGTACTGTCAGCCAGCACAGAAGACCACTGATCGGAGGAGGTGTGCCGCTTACCCGACGGAAAACAGTTTGTTATGCGGACCGCGGTTCAGCCAGCGTTCATCTAAATACTGCAGGCGGGACTCTGTCAGCTTGATGGACCACTTGGAACTGCTGCCACAGAGGGACGGGGGAGTACCGCCAAGATCTAACTCAGTCCCTCACTCTTGTAGCAGCCCGGACAGAATATCACAGATCAGTTGGACTGATGCACAGTGTAGTGAGCTAAAATGGGCTCAAGCTTTTAGGAAGTATGTACAAAATACTAAAAAATATATATCATATGCAGGGGCTTTTGATAGCTGGGATCCATTCCCTCATAAACAACAACTCCAAGAAGGTGCATGGATCTTGTCTACTCAAAGGGATATGTTGTACAAATCGCCAGGATTTTTTCTGATCCCTTGCTTGAATAACACCCAAAAATCATAAATCAAAAATACACATTCATCTCTGAGAAATTTAGACATTTTTCCACATCCTTTTTATTTGTCAGACCCTTTTCTTCTTCAAGACATTTTAAAATCTAGAATATGAAGTAATCCCTTATTGGCGGCCCCTGGCTTGGCTGTAAAAATTTCAGAAAACAAAAGCTATGGTGTATGCACTTTGAAAATAAAACGTTCTATTATTTGCGTAGTAATTGAATGTTGTTTACTTTTAAATATGCATCGGAAATTTGTATGACCTTTTTTCCCTAATTACAGATTTTTTCACCGCTTACGGCAATTGATTGTTTTTAAAGCAAAAATTTGATTTTGGATGCAACAGTGGGACTGGGAAGTTTTTTTACAATCCATGCCAAATTTGGATAATCATGATTGTGATTGCACTCTGTGGAGATAAATTGTGTTTGTATTGAGAATTGTCTAATTAAACATATTAATCTGCTTCAGTTAAATATTGGAAGCTTGAACAAACGTCCTTATTTGGAGAGAAAATGTAGTTTGTGTGTTAACTCTTTTAAGACTGAGGGTGTTCACTTTAGTTGTCCCATATTGATTGTGTTGAAAACAATATATTTACAGACGCCCTAGCTAGAGTATAATGTAGGATAGGGGTGGGCAGAAAACTATGCTCCGCCAGCGTAGCGGATAAAGCCAGCCACCACTGCTCCCCAGCCCGGTCCCTGCTTCTGAAAGCAGCCAGGCCGGGGAGAGCCTCCCCGGACCCCGGTGGACCCCCGTCCCCAGCGCCCGGACCCTCGGCTGGCTTGCAGGACGGGGGGCTCCCTCACCCCGGGGCCCGCAAGACGGAGCACGAGCCCCGGGCCCGGTCCCAGCTTCCGAACCCTAGCCAGGCAGGGGAGAGCCTCCCCGGGCCCCGGTGGACCCCCGTCCCAAGCGCCCGGACCCTCGGCAGGCTTGCAGGAGTGGGGGCTCCTGCACCCTGGGACGAAGCACGAGCCCCGGTCCCAGCTTCCGAACCCTAGCCAGGCCGGGGAGAGCCTCCCCGGGCCCTGGTGGACCCCCGTCCCCAGCGCCCGGACCCTCGGCAGACTTGCAGGATTGGGGGCTCCCGCACCCTGGGACGGAGCACGAGACCCGGGCCCGGTCCCAGCTTCCGAACCCTAGCCAGGCCGGGGAGAGCCTCCCCGGGCCCCGGTGGACCCCTGTCCCCAGCGCCCGGACCCTCGGCAGGCTTGCAGGATTGGGGGCTCCCGCACCCTGGGACGGAGCACGAGCCCCAGGCCCGGTCCCAGCTTCCGAACCCTAGCCAGGCCGGGAGAGCCTCCCGGGCCCCGGTGGACCCCGTCCCCAGCGCCCGGACCCTCGGCTGGCTTGCAGGATGGGGGGCTCCCGCACCCCAAGGCCTGCCAGACGGAGCTCAAGCCCCGGGCCCGGTCCCAGCTTCTGAACCCTAGCCAGGCTGGGGAGAGACTCCCCGGGCCCCGGGGGACCCCCCGGTTCCCAGCACCCGGACCCTCAGCTGGAACCAAGGAGGGTTAAGCCCAGGCCACGTTCTCTCCCCGACGGCCTGCCCGGGGAGCCCATTTTTCTCGACTATTAAGCCCCCACATATGCTCCCCGGGCATGACGGAACCCCGTCTCGGACCTTTGGCATAGCGTCAGACTGGGGGACAGGGCCCAGGGCTGGAGCACCCGACCCAGGGCCCGGAGGGGCCCCTGGACCCAGAGGCGCATGGAAACCTCCCCGGGACCACGGGACCCCATCCCGGGCACCCTGCCACATGGCAAAACTGAGGACGGAGCCCGGGGTGGGGAGGCCGCCCTCCCCGGGGCCCTCAGGGGCCCCGGACGGAGCTCCTGACCCAGCCAAGCCAGGGGAGGCTGCCTGGGGACAACGGAACCCCGTCCTGTGCCTTTGGCAGTGCGGCAGGCTGGGGGACGGGGCCCAGGGCCGGAGCACCCGACTTGGGGCCCGACGGGGCCCCTGGACCCAGCCGGGGCTCCCAGGACCAGAGGTGCAGGGGAAGCCTCCCCGGGCCCGCCAGACCCCGTCCCGGCCACCCTGCCACGCGGCAGGACCGAGGAAAGAGCCCGGGGTGGGGAGGCCACCCTCCCTGGGGCCCCTGGGAGTCGCTGAACCCAGCCGAGCAGGGGGAGGCTCCCCGGGCCCGCGGGACCTCGTTCGGGCATCCTGCCACTCAGCAGGACCGAGGACAGACCCTGGGGTGGGGAGGCCGCACTCCCCGGGCCCTTGGACCCAGCCCGGCAGAGAACCGTCAGCCCGGGAGGGGTGTCCCGGCATACCCTGCCCCTAGTAATCTGGAGGGAGGCTACCACGCTTTCTGGGAATCCGTGCACACCGCAAGGCTCAGGGGACCCTGGGCGCGAACATGCCTGACCTCCTGGAGCCCTGGCTGGGATCCGGGAGGCAAATGAGCCCTCATCGGGACTTCCAGGGCAGCCCGGCCATCTGGTCTCCCCATTGGAAAGCATTGCGTGCGACCAGATGGCTGAGGGGAAAGGTGCGACCAGATGGCCGGGGTTGAAAGGACTCCCATCTGCCTGCCCCGAGCCGAGCCTTCCCGGTAGGGCTCCCGCCTGCGCACGCAGGGCTCGGGGGCTCCGCTTCCCGGGGGCTCGGGGACTCCGGCTGGGCCTCAGGCACGGGGAGGACCACCGGAGCTCTCGGGCCCGGGCCGGAGGAGGGAGCCCCGGATGCCTCGGGAGGTGTTGTCCGGGCATAGCCCATCTGGTCCCCGGCAGAGAACCGCCAGCCCGGGAGGGGTGTCCCGGCATACCCTGCCCCTAGTAATCTGGAGGAAGGCTACCCCGCTTTCTGGGAATCCGTGCGTACCGTGAGGCTCAGGGGACCCTGGGCGCGAACGTGCCCGACCTCCTGGAGCCCTGGCTGGGATCCGGGAGGCAAATGAGCCCTCATCGGGACTTCCAGGGCGGCCCGGCCATCTGGTCACCCCATTGGAAAGCATTGCGTGCGACCAGATGGCCGAGGGGAGAGGTGCGACCAGATGGCCGGGACCGAAAGACTGCCATCTGCCCGCCCCGAGCCGAGCCATAGCGGTAGGGCTCCCGCCTGCCCTTGCAGGTCTCCGGGGCTCTGCACCAGGGACCCTTGTCCCGGGCAGATGGACACTTGGCAGGCGGCAGGACGGGGGCTCCCAAACCCCAGGCCCTGACCGAAATGCAGTCCCCGGGGCCGGTCCCTGATTCTCAACCCAGCCAGGCCGGGGAGATCGGGGAGCCTGCCCAGGCACGAGGGACCCCCGTCCCGGGCACACGGACCCTCAGGATGTGCGCTCGTTTTCCACACATTTTTTCCAAAATTCTGTGTAGTGGCACTACGCCAACTACGCCCAGCCCTAGTAAAGTGCAAACATTTCCTGGGAAAAAGATGAGATGATGTAGTTCCAAGGGTTTAATATTGCAGAGTATTTTAGATCCTTTCATGAGAGAAATATCCCAGATAGTGAGGCCATACCCATACCAATAATTGATACACCAGCCCCATTTTGTGTAGAAGGGTTTGGGAGTGTTCTTGTGGGTCGGAGTCATTGTAATTACACGTTTACATTGACCACGATAAGTAGTCCACCCTTTCTCACACCCCCAAATGTATATTTTGTCTGCGGGACACATGCTTATGTATGGCTCCCTAGGGGGTGGGCAGGACGCTGTTATGTTTCTTTCCTTCTACCCCCAGTTTCCTTAGCCCCATCCAAATATCATAAGGATCATAAATTACAGAAAAAGGGTACCTCATTGTCACGAGTAAAGAGGATTATCAACACTGAAGATGTTGATCAGATAGATACTACATTGCAGCAATTTGTTGATGCTATGGAGGGATTGTTGCCTCTATGGGGACCTATGTATAATAGTAGGCAAATTCGCCATCTTACTAGAGTAGGGGAAGCCGTCATTAACACTACTGCTGGTATATTCACGAATATTACAGCTGAGCTTCAGGCGACCAGGCTCGTTGCTCTTCAAAATAGGATGGTTCTTGATGTCATCCTTGCAGACAGGGGTGGAGCCTGTCATGTGATCGGTAGCAGCTGCTGCGTTTACATACCAGACCACGCCCCTACCGTTCAGCTTTTCAGGAATTCCATAGATTAGCCTCTGACATACATGAAGATAATGGTACAGGGTCTCTGACACAGTGGTTCTGGGGCCTGATGTCCGCATGGGAGTGGAAGGTTCTCATGGGTTTAGTAGTAGTTGCAGGGATCATCTTTACTTGTTGCCTTTGTGTGAATTGTCATCCATCCTGTTGCACTTATTGCATGGCTAAACTCACCCCCTCTGTTCCAATAAGTGAGTCCAAAGCCAGGGATGCGATTATGATGCTGCAAGAACTTCAAGAACTGATGGATATCGACGAAGGTATTTTCGAGGACTGAAGATTCGAATTCTACTGAATCTCACCTTAGTTTTGCAC
Source organism: Calotriton arnoldi (assembly GCA_963921515.1). NCBI lineage: Eukaryota > Metazoa > Chordata > Amphibia > Caudata > Salamandridae > Calotriton > Calotriton arnoldi. Next base: position 249,120 of record CAWUFW010014850.1, on the reverse strand, counting down.
AGTTGCATACCCCTTAGGTTTTCCCTCATGCTGACAAATGATAAAGACCCTGTCTGATGGCCTCCGCACTTCTATATTTAGCTTATAACGCTAAAAGGAGGGTCTGTAGGTTTCAAAATAATCATAGGGCTATGTCCCTTATGTTACGATATTTAGATTAGTCTTATATAGCTAAATATAGCAGAGGTAAGCATCTATATTGACAACCCACTGAGCTATAATAGATGATGTTTTATAAAATAGGTCTGTCTTGGACGGGTGGCATCCATTTTGTATGTTGGCCGCCATCTTATATTATGGTTATATATAAGCACGCGGTGAGCTCTAAACTGCAAATGAGGTAGGCCCAGATAGTTGCGCCACAACACTTGTTGTTCACCTGATAAGTATACGTCCAGTTTTGTTTCTTTATTGAACAAGGGGCGCTGCCTCGCTTAGGAATAGGCCCTTTCTGTGTGTGTAAGCAATGTTCTATTAACAGCACCTCTCCTACGTGGGGAGGAGCAGGGATGCAGCTGGCTGACCTTGGCTAAGAGATACTGTGTGCCCATCTCGGGCTGGTGATGTACGCCCCTCTGCCTCCCTAAAATACGCATCCCCAAACCTGTAACTTTCCCTTGTAGGCGTGTTCTAGAGGTTCATGACGTGTTTGATGTATTATACTATGCTGCACATGATTATTGAGTCAGTCCAATAGCAAGCATTGCATGGTGCTTGTTGTATTTGGGCTCCTCTGCAGAGTATTGATAATAAACTGCTTGTTTGCATTCTCTACTGGCTGACCGACTCTTCAATGATATAGGTAAGGCCGAGAGGTGGTTTAGTAACCCGAGTGACCCTATTCGGGTCATTTCCTTCAGTCTCACTACACTAAAGTTTATGAGGCAAAAAAGAATTATCTGACAGAAAAAATTGAATCATCCAGTAATTAAAGCAAGGAGCTATTCAAAATCATTAAAGCCTTCCCCGCCTCGTATTTTGTTGCCAAGGCTCTCCCGCTTTCTCTCGAATGGACGAACCAAATTGCAACGTTCTTTCACTGGAAAATTGTGACCATTCAAGAGTCCTTTACCAGGGGGTCCCTCCACAAACATGTTTATGAAGCTTTGTCAGATGCTACCCCAGAAATTACGCCTGGAGCTTCCCCTGCTCTCCTGCAGTTTCCCAGGCTGCAACCCGAAGTTTCCCTAGCTATCATCAAGGACCTTAAGTCCGGCTCCCCTACGGACCCATGCCCCACAAAACTGTTAGCAAATGTGGCCACGGTAATAAATCCGGTGGTAAATAAAATTCTTAATTCCTCTCTAGCCACAGGCCATATGCCTCCTATATGGAAGCAGGCCAGAATCTTGCCACTGCTTAAGAAGCCTTTGGCTGACCCCAAAGTACCAGTGAATTACAGGCCCATCTTCCTGCTGCCAGCTTTTTCCAAGGTCCTGGAAAAATATGTGAACAAGGTTAACCTCCTACATATCATCCAGTCTGGCTTCAGAGCCAACTACAGCACCGAGTCTGCATTATTAGAGGTCTCTGAACACATCAAAGAGAGCCTTGATGGGGGAGGGAAAGCCATCCTGATTTTATTAGATCTGTCAGCGGCTTTTGATACCATCCCCCATAGTAAGCTCTTGGACAGGATGCAGGCACTTGGTATTGGCGGCACGTTTTTGAATTGGCTCTCTTCTTTTTTAAAAGATAGAGGTCAGGAGGTAAAGACACCCCCTTTGCGGCGGCAATCCCCAGTCATAATGTCGGGGACCCACAGGGCTCCATTCTGAGCCCCACACTATTTAATTTTTAAATGTCCCCTCTTGCATCTCTGGCGGAAGCATATGGCGCTAAAATTATCTCTTATTCCGATGACACGCAACTCCTGTTCACATGTGCCAAGGGAAAGGACTTTGAGGGTGAAAAGATCAGAACCTGCCTCTCTAATGTGTTTGCGTGGTTTGGGACCAGCCAATTGAAATGCAACCCAGAGAAGTCAGAAATTATTTTCTTTGGGACCTCCCCCCCCCTCCGGATGTTTGGAGACATTGGTGGCCTGAAGATATGTCACCTCCACTCTCTGCCCAATGTACTGTAAAAAAACCTGGGCATTATGATAGACGATTCTCTATCTATGAGAGCCCAAGTCCAATCTGTAGTGGGAATCTGCTTCGGCCTCTTGCGGATGCTGAGGACATTTCTCCCACTTCTACCATTGAACTGTAGAAAGACCGTGGTTCAGGTATTGGTCACATCTAGATTAGATAATGCCAATGTTCTGTATCTGGGCCTGCCTGATTACCTGCTTAGGCGCCTGCAGGTGGCCCAAAACGCAGCCGCCAGAGCAGTTCTTATGTTGAAAACGAGGACCCATATTTCCCCTCATCTGAAAGCTCTGCACTGGCTCCCTGTGGAAAAGAGGATCAGGTTTAAGGCTCTGGTGTTATTCTTCAGGGCCTTTCATGGGAGCGGCGCGCACTACCTCAGCAAGAGTGCCCAATCGATCAGAGTACGGCTGGGGCATCCCCTTGGCAGGCCACCCTGCGCAGGGGGTATGCTGGTTTAGCATCCATGCCTGCTTCTAGGGCAAGCAGACTCGGAGAAAAAGGACCATCGGGAAGGGGCTGAGAGGCAGGTGCGTACCCAGGCCCCTGGGGGCCCCGGCGGGCGGGCCCGGGTGCTGCCTTCCCCTGTCTCTGCATCGCCGGACCTCACAGAGGTCTGACTGAGCAAACTCGGAGAAAAAGGACCATCGGGAAGGGGCTGAGAGGCAGGTGCGTACCCGGGCCCCTGGGGGCCCCAGCGGGAGGGCCCGGGTGCTGCCTTCCCCTGTTTCAGAATTGCCGGACCTCACGGAGGTCTGATTGACCCTCTCCCTAGTAATCCGGAGGAAAATTACCCCCCTTTCTTGTAATCCGTGCACACGAGGTGACAGAGGGGACCCAAGGCGCAAAAGTACCCGACCCCCTGGAGCCCTCGCTGGGATCGGGGAGGCAAATGAGCCCTCATCGGGACTTCCAGGGAAGCCCGGCCATCTGGTCACCCCATAGGAAAGCATTGGGTGCGACCAGATGGCCGAGGGGATAGGTGCGACTAGATGGCCGAGGGGAAAGGTGCGACCAGATGGCCGGGCACGAAAGGGAAGCCATCTGGTCGCTCTGTGCCCCAACGAAAGAGTGAGCGGGTGCCGGGGCATGGGGGACCGGAGGCCCAGGGCCCCAGCTGGGCCCCAGCCATGGGGGCTGCGAGGGGGGGAGCTGACGGGCCCTCCGACCCGGGGCCCGCAGACACCTCGACAAGCAGGCGAAGCGGGGGAGGTCTGCACGGGACCGACGGACCCCCGTCCCGGGCCCTTGGCATAGAGGCAGGCCGGGGGACAGGGCCCAGGGCTGGAGCACCTGACCCGGGGCCCAGAGGGGCCCCTGGACCCAGCCGGGGCTCCCGGGCCCAGAGGCGCAGGGGAAGCATCCCCGGGCCCGCAAGACCCCGTCCCAGGCACCCTGCCACGCGGCAGGACCGAGGACGGAGCCTGGGGTGGGGAGGCCGCCCTCCCCGGGGCCCTCAGGGGCCCCGGACGGAGCTCCTGAACCCAGCCAAGCGAGGGGGGCTCCCCGGTACGACGGAACCCCGTCTTGGACCTTTGGCATAGCGGCAGGCCGGGGGACGGGGCCCAGGGCTGGAGCACGTGACCCGGGGCCCGGAGGGGCCCCTGGACCCAGCCGGGGCTCCCGGACCCAGAGGCGCAGGGGAAGCCTCCCCGGGAGCACGGGACCCCATCCCGGGCACCCTGCCACGCGGCAGGAACGAGGACGGAGCCCGGGGTGGGGAGACCACCCTCCCCGGGGCCCTCAGGGGCCCCGGACGGAGCTCCTGAACCCAGTCAAGCGAGGGGGGCTCCCCGGGCATGACGGAACCCCGTCTCGGACCTTTGGCATAGCGTCAGACTGGGGGACAGGGCCCAGGGCTGGAGCACCCGACCCGGGGCCCGAAGGGGCCCCTGGACCCAGAGGCGCAGGGAAACCTCCCCGGGACCACGGGACCCCATCCCGGGCACCCTGCCACATGGCAAAACTGAGGACGGAGCCCGGGGTGGGGAAGCCGACCTCCCCGGGGCCCTCAGGGGCCCCGGACGGAGATCCTGAACCCAGCCAAGCCAGGGGAGGCTGCCTGGGCACAACGGAACCCCGTCCTGTGCCTTTGGCAGTGCGGCAGGCTGGGGGACGGGGCCCAGGGCCGGAGCACCCGACTTGGGGCCCGACGGGGCCCCTGGACCCAGCCGGGGCTCCCAGGACCAGAGGTGCAGGGGAAGCCTCCCCGGGCCCGCCAGACCCCGTCCCGGGCACCCTGCCACGCGGCAGGACCGAGGAAAGAGCCTCAGGTACGAGAATTACAAAACCTGATCCCTCTGAAATGGTCCGAGAATACGATACGATATCTAGGTCTGGACCTGACTCCTTCACTTTCTTCCTGGACGCACGCCAACTGGCCGAGTTACAGACGTACCATACGGGAAGATATTCGCAGATGATGAAACCTCCCTCTCTCCTGGTTAGGACGCATTAACACAGTTAAAATGTCCCTCCTCCCAAAGATATTATATTTATTCCAAACCCTACCCCAATCCCACAAATAGATATTCAGTCTCTCCAACGAGATTTAACCAATTTTATTTGGGGCAAGGCTCGCCCGCGCTTTTCTAACAAGGTCTTGATGCTACCCTGAGATCGGGGGGGCTACCATGCACTAACCGCCTTGAATATTATTGGTCCTGTTATCTCCGCTATATCTCGGAATGGGTGGTCCGGGGGAGTGAAAAGCATTGGTTCCACATGGATCGTGCAGTCGCATGTAGACCCCTGTGGGACCTAGCTTGGCTTCCCCATGGGGCTCGGCCCCGTAGCGCATACATAGCTACTCCCACGAGAACGGTCTTAGACATTTGGGACAAACTGGCGGTATCTCGGGGCCTGACCGCCTTCCCTTCCCCAAACACCCACATAGCTCGCAATCCCATCTTCCCCCCTGCATTGCAACCTCAAGCCTTTATCTCCTGGACAGAAGGCGAATGTCGCATAATCCAGGATTTATTTCAGGGTGACAAATTCATTACTTTTGATCAGTGCAAAAAATCATTTCACCTTATTGACAGGGCACGGATGCAATACTATCAACTTAGACATTAGCTACTCTCCCCAACCTACACACAAGGAGCGACCTGGTCGCTTACCGCCTTCGAGACTCTAGTCCGAAACATCGATGGCTCGAGGGGATTGAGTCTCAAACCTATAAAGTGTTGCAACTTTCACAGCAACTCCAACCCCACACTTACCAAAAACAATGGAATTTAGATGTTGGCGAGGAAATTTCCCCAGAGAGCTGGGAATGACTATGGCGTGATCTCCCAAAAATCTATTAAAGCATCCCCCAACGCGAGTCGGCCTATAAGCTTAAGACACAATGGTACTTTACCCCTGCCCGTATCCAGCAGATGATACCAGGCTTCCCCCAACTTGTTGGAGATGCCAGGGGGACAGAGGCAACCTCATTAACATTTGGTGGTCTTGCCCCAATCTGACGCTATTTTGGAAGGAGATACTTAGCCACATCAAAGACACAAAGGATTCCCTATTCCTAGCTCTCCGATAGTGACCCTGTTGGGCATTAGGCCCTCAACATTAGTAGCCATGACACAATCTGACTGGCGCTTAATAACACAAAATTGGGGGCAGCACGACAGTCTATAGCTCTTTATTGGAAGAAACCTACTCCCCCCACCTATTGCCACATGGTTTCTTCGTCTATGGCAGGTTCTGGCCCTCTAGTTAATCGCCACCCGCATCAACCACACAGACACTAAATTTAACTGCACCTGACAGCCATTAATCCAGCATTTCTCCCAGGTAGAGCATTCCCGCTTAGACCCCCTCGTCTTAGAGCATTACAGCTTTTTGAAGATCCCCTCGTACCTTACTCAAGAGGTGTGCACCAAACCTCTCCTACCCCACCGGATCCGGATGGGGCTGCCTCCCCCTCCTAAAAGGTTCTAATCATCCTCCCCAATGACAACCTGAGAGCATCCTTCCCTTCCCTCTTACCTGGGTTCCGTTCCCCCTCCCCCTGTTCGTTAGTTGAGTTGAACATCCACTACTCCCAAATTGCGCCAACAACAACGCGTAGCTCTTAATATACAAGCAAAGTATAACACTGACATGCATAAACCCTATTCACATCGCCTCAGCACTGGGGTTTGGCCCTTAAGACCCCCACATAATGGGACTCTAACTAATGGAGATCTTTCTTTAATAATGATGTTTACCAGTGTATCAAGCTAAGGAAGAATTATATTGTCCCATCTTTGTTGTTCCCCCTCCCTTCCTTGGTTCATATTATAAAGACTAATCCTTGCAGGCCGTCACCAGTGTATTATGCTATTTGGAATGTATTTTGCTTTATGTCTTCTCTTGACTTTCCCTGTTCAACTTATATTCGATAAACAGATTTGAAAAGAAGAAAAAAAAGAGGTCTTACAGTGGAATTTCATAAATGCAAGTTTGCTACACATACAGTTAATTTCTTGGGTCATGAGCTTTGTAACCAAGTAATTAAACCCAAGCTTGAATTGATTGACGCTTTGAACATTTTTATGTTATGTTATTGAGTTTGTAAAGCGCTCGAATACCCTAGGGTGTCTTGGCGCTGCCTTGAGCAGAAGAACAAGATGAAAATTTACGGAGCTGAGCTAAAGCATAAAAAGCCATGTTTTCAAGGCCTTTCTAAACTGCAAGAAGTTTTCAGAACATTTGAGCTCCAGGGGAAGAGAGTTCCACAATTTGGCGTTACCCACGACAAAGCTTTTGCCACCACAGGAAGATTTTCTAAATTTAGGGACCATCACGTTCTTTAAAGTTAGTGGACAAAGAGCTCTGGGGGGAATATACCAGCGAAATGTTTGAATAAAGTGTTCGGGTCCAATGTTGTGTAATGCTTTAAAGGCAATACACAGGGCTTTGAAAGAGATTCTTTTCTTATGGGAAGCCAATGAAGTTTATGTAGTGCTATGGAGTCAGACTGATATTTGGGAAGAGTGAAGGCTAGCCAAGCTGCTGTATGTTGTAAAACTTGGAGGTTGGCCAGAAGATTTTACTGCATATAAAGGTATAACCCACTGCAGTAATCTAGTTTAGATAAAATCAGAGCTGCTACAACTGATTTTTGGAAAATAGGATGAATGAAAGGAAAGATTTTCTTAATAATCTTTAAAAGATAAAAAAAAACGAGGAAACGATTTGATTTGCCTGATTAGCAAAAGTGAGTCTTCTATCAAAAATTACACCAAGGTTTCTAACCTTGTCCACTGGTGTGGGTAGGGGGCCAAGCTCTTGTGGCCACCAGTCAGAACCCCAGAAGCAGGTGTTGTTGCCAAAGCAAAGAATCTCGTTTTTTCCGGAATTAAGACGGAGGAAGTTCTCGATCATTCAATTGTTTATGCTTATCATGCAGGACTTGAATGCTGATGCCGTGTGTGAAGGAATTGCCAGATCTAGAGATACTGTGTGTCATCTGCAAGTGATACAATGGAAAAACCAAAGGATTTTATAAGTTTAGCTAGTGGACTGATGTATAAACTAAATAAGGTGGGACTGAGAGAGGGCTCCCTGTGGCACTCCACCAGGAAGAGTGAAAGAGTTTGAGGTAAAGGGATCTAAGGCAACCAGTTGTTCCCTATTGGAAAGAAAAGAAGCAAGAGTGCAAGGGCTGAATCCCTAATGCCCAGCTCAAGTATGCGAGCAATGAGAATGTTGTGATTGACGCTGTCGAACGCCGCTGAGAGATCTAATAAAATAAGAACAGCGTTGTCACCTTTGTCAATAATAGTTCTTAGTTTTTCGGTTGCCGCTATAAGGGCTGTCTCGGTGCTGTGTTGATTACGGACCCAAATTCAGAGGAATCTAGCAAGTTGTTCTGATTAATAAAATGGGATAGTTGTAGGTTCAAAGCTTTATCAATGATTTTTGCTGGGAGAGGAAGCCGGGATATGGGAAGATAGTTGTTGGGGTCTAAAGATGAGACCATACTTTTTTCTATGAAAGGAAAAATAGAGGCTTTTTTCCATACGTTATGAAAAGTACCTGTCTGGACAATTTCATTAAAGATAAGGGCCAGCTGTGTAGTAATGATCTCTGCAACTTGGTGAAGGATTTTAGGTGGGCAAGGATCATCTGGAGAACCTGATTTGGAGCTAGATAATAGATTAAAAACTTGATCCGGACTGAGGGGGGAGGAGTTGGAAAGAGACCGTTGGCTGTCGGTTAAGATATCTTGATGAGGGTTATCTGTATGTTGCAAGGTGCCGGCAGGAAAAGCTTAGAAGACATTAAATACTTTGGATTGAAAAGTGGCGGCAAGTAAATCACAAAAGGATTGGCTCACATTTGCATTATCACTGTGAGTAGGAAATGCTCCTTGTCCTGGAAATAAGGAGGAATTGCGCTCCTTCCTAAGACTTGCTGAGTACTATTTGAAGTTATGCAGGATTTTTCAGTGTAGGCGCATGTTCTCAGACAACTGCTAAAGGTTAAATCAGAATTTGTGTGGTCTAATGAGTGTGTAAATGCCTTTGAGAGTATCAAAAATGACATAAGTAGTGCACCACCTTTGAAGGGTCTGACTCAAATTTACTGAGTGTTATTACAATGGATGCTAGTGGCAAGGGTCTAGAGCAGAGGTCTACAATCTGTGGGGTGCGAACCCCAGGGGGGGGACGTGGAGTCCTGGGAAGGGGGCGCGCGCTTCAGCTGAAGTTTCATTAAATGAGTCTCCTGTGCTGTGAAAAGCCTTCATGCCGAACTGACTTAGTGTGATTACAATTGATGCTAGTGGCAAGGGTCTTGAGGCTGTTCTCACACAGATAGAGGCAGATGGTAAGGAAGTAGTGATAGCATTTGCTTCACAGTGTTTGACACCCACTGAAGAAAGATATTCAGTGATTGAACGTGAGACCGTGGCATGTATGTGGGGGATGGAACATTTTAGGCCATTTGTGCGGGGTAAGGATTTCGATTTAAGAACAGATCACAAGCCACTCACGAAAATACTTACTACTAGCAGGGTACAAAAAGTGTCTACACATATTGCAAAAATGTTAATAAGATTACACGATTTTGTTTACAAGGTATCGTATGTAACTGTGGTAGGAAATTGGGTCACGGATTGTCTCATCATATTACCTTTACCATTAAAGGAAGTGCCAATAGATAATTGTGAGGATTTTGCAGTAGCCATTGTAGAAGATGGCGAGGAATACAGCATTAATAAGAGTGAGCAGACACCTGCATATGAAAAGGATGGTGAACTTGTAAAAATCAAGCATTATCTGAAGGGAGGTTGGTCACACAAGAGAACTTTCAGTGTCAATCTCAGGAACTACTGAGAGGTATGAAATGAATTGAGTGAGAGTGTAAATTATGTATTGAGAAGGGAGAAACTTATACCTCCAGTGAATATGAAAAACAAGATTTATAGTTGTCACATTAGTCATCTAGGAATAGCGAAAAACAATAGAAGAGTTAAAATATTGATTAGTGTCCCTGAGTAGATAAGGACACAGAAAGACAGGTGAGGATGTGTGTAGATTGTTGCAATGTGGACAAAACGCTTAATCCCTTCCGTCCCACTTTAAGTCTGATAGTGTCCTAAGATGGTGTAGGAAACTCTTGGAGTGGCTATCTTGGGAACAGTTTCGTATGATCAAGGTGAGTATAAGTATGTAATCGTTCTGGTGGATAATTTTTCTAAGTAGGTTGAGTTGGAGATTATGGAAAGTGCTAATGTGAAAGCAGTGGTTACGTTTTTGGATGGGGTCTTTGTGCATGAAGGGTTACCCAAAACTTCGATAAGTGACAACAGTGGTGGCTGGTGACATTTGAAGTGGTGGGGCGTAATCGTTTGGGATGAGTGCCCTGTGGCGAGTGAGCGTACCGAGCGCGCCCGACCATCATAAGGGGGTTTTAGGTCGGCTCTCAATGGTGCCTTTTCAAGCAGATTTGAGAACACAAGTAGGTTAAAAAAGCAATTGTAGTTAGGACATCATTAGGGCACAAAAAAAGAATTTAAGCCTGTAACATGTAACACAGGCTGATACTACTTTGCGTATTATGGAGCCTCTGGTTGTCTTTTAATAAACTCTCCTCTGTATTCCAAGAGCATCCATGGTCCTATCATAAGGCAGAATACAAACCCTACGTACTGGAAGTATTACTGAAACACACCAGGACAGATAGAACTTTATAACTGTTGAAATGTTCTTCCTGACATCCAACCATCAGCTCACTGAGCCATCATCACAGTCACCACACTGGCTCAAAGCCCCTCTATATGTGTTATTTACCTTAAATTAATTTGTATTTCTTTATAACGGGAGTCTAGCGATCAGACCTAAAAAAAGATTGTAATTCAGATGAAGCAAAGAAGTATTTGTGTGATATGTTGGTTTTTACACAAGAAAACAAACGGGATCTACAAAAGGCTGTCTTGGTGTCACTTAAAGCACACATAGTGCATTAACTTACATCGTAATGGGTTATAAACTCTTTTCCGCAACCTTTTTGGAGTCCTCTTATGTTCCTTGAAAGCCACCCCCAACACTCCCTTTTTGCATCTGAGAGTGCCCTTAAAATGCGATGAATAGATCTTGGTGCAGAGCTTCTGGTCTGTAGCAAAACACCGATGCTAAGGAGCTCCAGTTCTTAATATATTAATTAACTATCATGAGCCTTATCTACCGAGTGAGAACACTATCTTCCTAATACATTTTCTCGTTTCTGTCGGCAAATACTAGAAGCACTGCCCACAGAATAAAACTGAAGTCCCTGAATTTGCATTTCTTACCAATGGCTGCAGAGGGGATCACCTGACACTTGTTCGGATCAATTAATTTTCCTGACTCCTGCCAGCACACTTAGTGCCCAGGGGCATAGGAGACACTAAATTTCTGGGGGGGACAGGGACAACCTTGTGGACTTTCCAGTGACCCTATACAAATCGCCCGTTGCGTGAGACCGTACACCCGTTGAACAAATACAATTGCATCATTTTGAAGTGAAATATTGAGAAAGGCAGGCATGTAGTCACAGTTTGCATGTATGCGTTATTGTTTCTTACATTCACTAAGTAATTAGAACAAATGTGGAAAAATCATGTATATTTTTTATAGTGCTACTCATAGTTCACTCACACTCAGTTCTGTGATCTGCACGGTACACATTTTATGCAGCAGGCAAATTAACCCTTTGCGCTACTTTACGATGATCCAAAACTTCCACTAGACAAAATTCGGAACGCTCACAAGTAGGAACATAAATCACCAGAATTATCTTGACATGTTTATTGTTGCCTGAAAACTGCCTTATGCTCAAGGAAGTTCATGTGCTTTTAAACCAAAACTTATTTTTAAACAAAGTGCCCCCCACCAAAGTCAATGCCAGGTGTGGCTGCACCGGTTGCACCGCCCTAAAGCCAGTCCTGTTCCCAGCTGTGGGGCAGGACAAACATTTCCAGAAATGGGGTCAGAGCTAACCTCCAACCATTATATGAGGAAAAAGATCTATGCAAGTGGTGGGGTGTAATACTTCCCCCAAATCCTAGCAGGCAAAACAATTTAACAGATTTCTTGTAGATGATTTAAGGGAGAGTATACTTCTCCTCTGAGAATTTCTGAAATTTTAGGGATCACATTTCTAAAAACTGCAGACCCTTATAGGGCATTAATGAAATAGTTCAGTACTTTAATGGTGCACCAGGGAAACCTGGCTTTTCCTAGGAGTAGATCAGATATTTCTTTCAAATGTCTTAAGTCAGAAATAACTTCCACTATACCAAGGCCCTCATTTTTTCATGGGTGAGCCCCTTATGCCAAGGAGTTTATTTAATATGACAGTGCCAGAAATGTACCATGGATACTTCAGCCACAGTCATGGGTACCTCTAAAAATTCCCTCCGGTATACAAGGGTCAGCATTTTGCCATTGACACCCCCTATAAAATGAGTACAGGAAATCTTAAGGCAAGAGTTACCTCAAATATCAGTTCCAACATTTGCTATGAATTCACCCCATATGCTTAGAATTACGTGCATTATGTCAGGGCCACCGACCAGGTGTGGTGGCGCGTGTTCTGTGTCCCTGCCACTGCATATGGCTGGGTTAGCGGCTTTCTCAGTTAGACAGCTCGAGTCTCCACAGCCAATGATGGTGTCTTCAAAGAAGCATGTCAGGGCCTACAGTTTGCCATAGGTAACATCTCTCATCCATATGCGATTAGTGCCCTTGTCCATAAGGTGAGAATTACCTCCAATATGCCAAACCATCAGCATGCTTAGCACACAGACACACACACACACATTCTCTCACACACACATTCTCACTATATCTCTTGCACTCTTTCATACCTAAGTACTCTGTCACACTCACACACAGACACATTGCCACTCACACTACCATTAGTCAATTTGCTTTTTTTGTGTTAGAAAAGCTTGCCCTGCTGCTTCTGCTATACCTGCCTTGCCTTTTAGTGAAACTTAATAAAAACATATTCTGTATAAGCTTTTAAAAAATAATAATATATTGCCTTGTCGATGGTTGTTACAAGTATGATGTGAATGAAAAGTGCACTCCCTTAAAATAGCTGTGCAGGGCTTATATTTGATATCACACGTGGATCTAGTGGTTACAGTATTGAAAATGAACAAATCCATGTTCTAACATGTAATATCACAGCATCCAACCGACCTTATAAAGTGGTTGACTTCTTCAGCAACCATGGATTTCATCCAGTAAAACTTTACATTTTGGGGTTTTTGAGACTCAACTTGCAATGTAAAACAAAATGTGTGTCCTGGAATAAAGCATTGTGGTGAATGGAAAGCTAGGAATGGCTGAAGATGTCACACGATCCTCGATCGAGCACCATACCCCAAAGCCTCAACCCTAGTCTCCCTCCTTGTGCCATCCCACATTCTCAGTCCACTTTCTCCTCTTTCACCAGCCCCGTTGTTGAAGATGAAATTAAGTAGGCATCTTGTACAAAGGAAAGAGCAGGTATTCTATGGGTGCTTTTGTAGAAATATGTGTAGATTCCTGATAGCTGTGTAATTTTTGTTTGTGCAGAGTAAGAGGTGTGCTCATGTAAGTGCTGGGTGATGGTGAATAGTGTGAGTGAATGCAGCATGAGTGGTGTGAGCAAATGGTGAAAAATGTGCAGATGTGAGTGTCAGGTGTGCTGCATGAATGCATTGTGACAGGAGGGCCCATATGAGTGTCAGGTGAGAGGAGTGTGTGCAGAGTGAGAGGAGAGATTGCAGGGTGGTGTGAGCAGGTTAAATGCAGGATGAGTGGTGTGCCTGTGTGTGGTGCAGGATGAGCAGCGAGAGTGAAGGGTGATCTGTGAGTGTGACTGGTGAGTATATGGTGAGAGGAGTTAGTGCAGAGTGAGTGGTGTTTCCCTATGAGTTCTGGCAGACTATTGTCCCTGTGTGCAGGCAGGATGAACAGAGTGCCTGTATGAATTCAGGATGAGAGGTTTGTCAGTTTGAGTGCAGGGTGAGAAGAGGAAGTGCAGGGTGAGTGGTGTGACTCCAGGGTGAGTGCAGTGCTTGTTTGTGTGGTGTGAGTGCAGGGTTAGGGCTGTGCCCATGTGAGTGAAGATGTGAGTGAAGATGTGAGTGAAGGGTGAGCTGTGTGAGTGACAGGAGTGCCTATGTGAGTGCACAGTGAGCAATGTGACAGTGTGAGAGTAGGGTGAGAGGAGTGACTGCAGGGTGAGTGATGTGACATACGAGTTTGGGTGCGGGTTGAAAGCGCAGAGTGGGAGGAATGAATGCATGGTGGGAAATGTGCTTGTTTGAGTGAGATTGCAAAGTGAGCAGTGAGAGTGACAGGTGAGTGAAGTGTTATATGAGTGAAGGGTGAGTGGTGTGCTCTTGTACGTGCAGGGTGAAAAGCATGAGTGCATGGTGAGTGGTGTGAGTGCAGTGTGATCACTGTGAGTGCAGTGTGAGCGGTGTGCTGATGTGACCGCAGGGTAAGTGGAGGGAGAACAGCGTGAGTTCATGGAGAGCGATATGAGTGCAGTGTGGTCGCTGTAAGTGCAAGGTGAACGGTATGCTTGTATTACCTCCTCGTCAGCCCTCCCCGTCCCAGTCCTAACTAAATGAGCATAGCTCCTCCCACCAGAAACTCCCAAGCAACTAAAAACCCATCCCTTCCCTCCAGGCCACCCCCACACCCTGAGGCATATAATCAAGTGACCCGCCTATCCACATCCTGTTTGTTTTTTCTGCGTAGATTACTTCCGGAGCAAGACTTCGTCGTGGGGGGTGCTGGCTGTGCCTCCTTTCAGGTGAGTGTGGAACGGTCTGCTTGGCGGCCATTTGATTCCCCTACGTGCCTTTTGTGTTCAGGTACATTTGAGTCCCTGCTTTAGCGGGACCGTGGGGTTAGGGGGTCCGGACTGCCTGGTGTGGGGTGGTGGCTCCCTGCTGCGGCTTCCCCTCTTCCGGGTTCATTCCCTGCTCTAGCGGGAACATCCGGGGAGGGAGGGGAGGTGTGTTGGGCATGGCTGGTTTTTCTGTGCGCGCCGGGGGCGTGGCGGATTGACTCCTCCTCGGAGGTCTGTTGCGGGGGCTCGGTGCTCGTCTCGTTTCGAGCCCGTGTTTTCACTTTTTTTGGGCTCTTGTCTCTGCTTGATTCATTAGAATCTGCGGCGGGAGCGATGCTGGTGCAGTAGTGTGCGTCAGTTTTAAATAAAACATCCCGTAGTGATAGTGTTTGTAATGATGTTCTCTGATAGCCAGGCAAGTCTCCAGAAACAGAGTTCTTTAATTTGAGGCGGTTTGCGTCTCGTGGACACCCGCGGTTCTGTGGAGGAGTATGTGCCCGCTCAGTGTGAGGCTGCCTGTTGTTGGTGCCGCTGGCCGTTTCCCCATAAACGGTGAGGCTCTGTCTCTCTTGGGTGGGAATTTCGGAGAATAGATGGGCTCTGCACCTGCAATCTGTTGCCCTTGCCTACAGCCTAATATGTACTCACAGCGTCTTGCAATGTTCAAATATAACAAATGCACATACGTTTTTAACTGTTGTGTGCTGGTTTGTGTCCATTGGTCGTGGGTTAGCGACTGGTGTTCCCTGGTTGGAGATTCCCTTTCATTATTGGCCGAGGTTCTCAGTTGTGAGTGGGTGCACTTGCCTGGGTGTGCACTGGTTCCTGTGGCAGTGGGTCCGGGTGGCAGTCCCTGGTTGGCCCTTAAGTCTTGCATCGCTTGGTCTGGGGTGTTTCTTGGGCGCTGGTTCTCTGTTCTGTTCACGTCATGGAACTGGTTCGGACGTGTGTGGGCTCCGCTGGGTGGTGGAGGTGATGGTCGTTGGGTCTTCCGCTGCTCCTTCCCTGGTGGATGTGCAGAATAGCTCTGCTGACATATATCTGGACATGGTTTCGGATGAAGTGGTGTAGGGTCGGTTTGTTCAAAGGAGGCTGACCTTCACAGTGTTCTGCTGCATGTTCGGGACAGTTTAGGATCCCTGTTCACTTGGTGGGTGGACAGTCAGTAGACTTTTTCGCCTATTTCCATTTGATGGGGCCTGAATGCCTCCCTTTTCTTGGCTCTGTGAGACATGTGCTGGAGGGGTGGTGAAGGTTGTTGCCAAACTTGCCTTTCCCCGGTTTCTGGCGGAGTGGTATCCTTTCCTGGGGTTTGCTGAGGTATTCCCGGATATGGGGATGGTGGATCCCTGCTGGCTGGTGTGGCATCTTGGAGCCTGGTGGTGTCCGTAGAGGCGGTCCTTCTTATCCTGGACTCAAAAGAGTTGAGGGGGCCTTGAAGCGATCCTTTGCTGCCTCTGGTCTTGCAGTTTGGTCTGCAGCTTACACCAGCTATCTGGTTCAGTCGCTTCTGAATGTCTGTCAGGGTATTTCTGAGCAGCTCTTGCAGGATGTGGCTCCCTCTGAATCTTTGTCCGTGTTGGAACTGCAGTTGCATTTCCTGGCATTGTCCTTCGATGCGGCGGTGGTGGCAGCGGCTGTGGCAGTGGCAGCGGCTGGGGCCTCAGTGGCTGCTCGGTGGCAGTTGTGGCTTATGCCTGGGTAGGCGGTGCTGCTCGGAAAGCTGCAGTGATGAGGCTCCCTTCACAGGCTCAGTGCTATTGGGGCACCGTTGGAGGCCTTCGTTTGGAAAACGACGGGGATGGATATTGTTGGCTCCGGTCCGCTCTTCTCACAAGGGGAAGTTTGCAGATTTTAAGCTGCCTTTTGGGCAGGTGTTTCATTCTCGGTTGGTGGCCCAGCCCTTTCGAGATATGGAACGTGGCCGGGGTTTCCCTTCCTTCCATGAGTCCCGGGGTAAACAGGGTGCCTCCTCTTCTTCTGGTCCCTCCTCGTCGTGTCTATGTGAGGAGTTCGTTGGGGGGTGCCAGTTGGGGATCGCCTCACGTCTTTTTTCCTGTTTGGGAGGAGTTCGTTCGTGGTCAGTGGGTCCTGCAGGTGGTCCGGCTGGGCTACTGGATCGTATTTGGTGTTCCTCCGGTGGATGTGTTCTGTGCTACCACTGTTCCCTGTTCTCTGACGACGTCTCGGGCTCTGTTGGACGGTGTTCGGGACTTAGTTTCCAGAGGGGCTATGATGTGAGTGCCTGTGAGTCGGCTGGGTCGGGGGGGTTTGCTCAATCCTGTTTCTGATCCTGCAGCCATATGGGGACTGCGTCCTGTCCTGGTTCTGATGGCTGTGACCTTGTGTCTCCCTCATTGGTCCCTCATTATGGTGTCGCTTCAGTTCTTTCTTCCCTTCATGTTGGTGGGAGGTTTCATGGCTTCTCTGGTTCTCCGGGTCGCCTGCTTTCCTGTGCCGGTGAATGCGACTTCACGGACGTTCCTACGTTTCGGTGAGGGAGTGGTTCATTACCAGTTCTAGGTATTGCCTTTTGGACTGTCTGCATCACCCAGGGTGTTTCCTGAGGTGTTGGCACCCTTGGTGGGTTTGTTGGATGCTCAGGGGATCCTGGTGTTCCCTTCCTTGGACAGTTGGTTGGTTCTTCCTCTTCTTTCCTTCTGGCTCAGGCCCTTCCCGGGGAGTTTGCAGGCTCCTTCGTCGGTTCGGGTGGATTCTGACCTTGGAGTATTCCCTTCTTTGCGCCATTCTGGATCTACTGTTCATTGGGAGGTTTTTCGACGCCACAGTGGGAAAGGTCTTCCTGTCGGTGCCCCACGGACTGGCTCTGTTGCGCAAACTGAGGTGGTTGTTGGGGGCTCAGTCTTCCACTGCTCGCCGGCGGCTGCATGTTTGGGGGCTGTTGTCTGCTACTGTGGTGATTGTTCCTTGGGCCCGTTTGCTCTTGTTCCCCCTGGGGACTCATGTCCTGGGTCTTTGGGTTCAGGCGTCTCTGGATTGCGAGCTGTTGATTCCGGGGCGGGGGGCCATTGGCCTGGGGTTGTCCTGGTGGCTGGTGTTTCATGGCCTCTTACAGGGCTCGCCCTTTGTGTCCCGGGAGCAGTTGGTCCTGATGACCGTTACCAGCGAACTGCGTTGGGGGCGGTGTTGGCTCTGGTGTCGGTGCGGGAGCTGTGGTCTGTGCTGGAGGCAGGAGTATCTTCGAATCGAAGGGAGTTGGAGGCGGTTCAGTTGGCCTTGACTCATTTTCTGCCCTGGTTCCTCCGGAGGATTGTGATGGTGCGGTCGGACTGCACGGTGGTGGTGTGTTTCAACCACTGTTGGTGTGCGTTGATGGCCCTGGTTCCTCCGGAGGATCGTGATGGTGCGGTCGGACTGCACGGTGGTGGTGTGTTGTTTCAACCACTGTTGGTGTGCGTTGATGGCTTCCCGCGCCTTGTTGGCTCGGCTGATCTGCCGGTGGATGGTCTCATGCTGGTTGTCCCTGAGGGCTTTACATCTGCCGGGGGGTTTTTGTTCTTGTTGGCGGCTCGCCCGAGCGGGGTGTTTCCCTCCCTGTCCAAGTTGTGCCTGTAAGTGGATGCCCTGTCCTTCCGGTGGGGTGGGGGCCTGCTGTATGCTTTTCCCCTGCTTGCTCTGATTCCGCGGGTCCTGCTGCGGGTCGGACTTGGTCGGGCCTTGTTTGTCCTGGTGGTTCCGGATTGGTCCTGGAGGCCTTGGTTCCCTCTGTTGTTGAGGTTGGCGGTGGGGCCTTGCTGGCGGTTGCCGGTGGTCCCTTGTCCCCTGTCGTTTCCCCCTCTGTCTTGGGGGTGTCTGGTCCGCCTGCGGCTGGCGGGGTGGCTGTTGTGGGGCTGAGCCTCGTGGCTTTGGGGTGTTCTCCTTCTGTGGCTGAGTTTGTTTGGCGGTCCGGGCGCCCTTCAGCTCCCAAGTCCTAGGCCGGACGTTGGGTTTCGTTTCTGGGCCCTTGGTGTCCCGGTTGTTGTGGGGTTTTTTCCTCCTCTGGCCGGTCTTTCATTCCTTTGCTCCTTGTTGGGTTCTCCTTTGGTTTGGGCCCTTGCAGGGGGCTCCTTTTGGGCCTCTGCATGAGGTGTCTTTGCGATTTTTGATGTTCAAGGTGCTTTCCTTGTCACTATCGCCTCGGAGGTTTGGGGGAGTTGGACTCCTTGCTTTGTTCTGATCCCTTTATGCGTTTTTTTCCTGTTCGGGTTGTTCTGCGTCCTGATCCTTCCTTTATTCCCAAGATTCCCTCCTTGTTTCACTGCTCGGGGGATCTGGTTTTACCTGTTTTTCTGTCCAGATCCTCTTTCTGGGGTTCTAGTGCGGCTGCTCTGTTTGGCTGTTGGGCGGGCTCTGGAGGTGTGCTTCCTTCGTGCTGTGCCCTTTCGTGGGGTGGTTTCCTTTTTTTGTGACCTTTGGGCTGGCTGGTCGAGGTCTAATGCCTTCTGGGGCTACTCTCTGTCGGTGGCTGCGTCCTGGGCTTGCTTCCGGGGGGCTTCCATGGCCGAGTTCGGCGGGGTTACTGCTTGGTGTTCTCCTCACGCTGTTGTGTCCCTTACTCGTTTGGTGATGGGTGGGACTGTGTCTCCTGGGTTTGGGGACGCAGTGTTGCGTTCTGCTCAGGTTGTGTGACTTTCTGTTTGTGCTACTAAAGTCTGTTTTTGCTACTGAGTGAAGCCGATTCTTGCTTTGGTATCTGCTCATTTAGTTAGGACTGGGACGGGGAGGGCTGACGAGGAGGTAATGACCGGTTACTTACTGGTAATATTCATTACTCCGAGTCGTAGCCCTCCCCGTCCCAGTCCAGGTTCCCATCCCTCCCTCCCTGTTCGGCTTCTTGTGCTTGGTGGTACAGGATGTGGATAGGCGGGTCACTTGATTATATGCCTCAGGGTGTGGGGGTGGCCTGGAGGGAAGGGATGGGTTTTTAGTTGCTTGGGAGTTTCTGGTGGGAGGAGCTATGCTCATTTAGTTAGGACTGGGACGGGGAGGGCTACGACTCGGAGTAATGAATATTACCGGTAAGTAACCGGTCATTACCACAGGGTAAGAGGAGGAAGAATGGTGTGAGTGTTGGGTAACATCGTGAGTGCAGTATGATCGCTGTGAGTGTAGGGTGAGCAGTGAAAGTGACAAGTGAGTGGAGTGTGCGTGCAGGATGAGCGGTGTGCTCATGAGTGCAGGTTAGGAGGAGGGTGAACGACATGAGTGCATGGTGAGCACTGTGATCGCTGTGAATGCAGGGTGAGCGTGAAAGTGAAGGGTGAGTGATTAGAATGAGGAGTGAGTTGTCTGAATGCAGGATGTACACCAAGACACCCGGAGTCACTTAGCATTGTATTGACAACTGGCGTGGGGTTTCAGATACGTTAAACTATTGCTATTATGGCATCAATCAGGGATGGAGGCTGGAGGAAATAAATGTGCTGATCCTGCAACAAACTTTCAGTCTCCTCATTAGGGTTGCCAGCTGATCGGATTTCTACTGCATCACCGGTATTTTGCTGTCCCAGCCAGTACAAAAATAAGCAAAGTCACCTACAGCAGGTATTATTAGCACTGATCTGTGCATACTTCAAACAGCAAATCCAAATAGAAAGCACTTTTTAATGTGTTATAGGGCTACATTAATGATCATGACTAATAATTACAGTTTAAGTTTAACTAAACTAAAAGAAACAAACACAGAAAAGTCATGTTACAAGTGAATGGCTACCATTTTATATACAGCCCTATTTAGTTTCAAGATGAGGCCTTTACACACTCTTTAAACAACAACAAATGGCCGCTGTTTTTCTTTTGAAAATGACATCCCTACTCGTGAGATGCCTTTTTACAAAATGCATTCTCCCACTGTGACAGTACAAATAAAATACAAATGTAGGGAATAGTGAATAGGCAGAGTGGGGACCAAGGGGGTACTGGAACCAGTGAACAAAACAAACAAAGCATTCTTAACCAGTTCCAAAGGGATGTAAATGGTCTTTTAAAGACCTGTGTAAAACTTGGGTGTGAAGATAACACTCCAGACACTGCCCAGCCCACAGCAGCTCAAGATACAGCAGCCCCTGCTGAGTACAGGACGGAAGGAGGAGCCCTGTTAGTCCTATGGGCGTTTCACACTTGATCACAGGCAACTGGAGGCAGGTCACAGGTCAAGTGCAGGGCCATTCTGGGTAGCGCTTTCATGTGCTAGTGGCCCTGCGAATCACAGAATGGAGAGGGGAAATTATTTTGTCCCCCCTCCCTTGTCCCCCATGTCCCCCCCACTCCAAAATCTGGGGGGGATATATCCCCCACATCCCCCACACTTCCTACGCCCATGTTAGTGCCGGCACCGCGGGGCTCTTGATCAGGGCCGGACTGGGAGCAGCAACCAGCCCTGGCAGGTTGCTTCTCCACCGGCCCTGGGAACGGGAGGGGAGGGGGGTGTTAGCGCTAAGCACTGCTCCCGCTTTTCTTACAGAGGGCCGATTTTGCAGCACTGCTGCAAAACCGGCACCCTGGAAGAAAAGCGGCCCCCTGCGTCCACAAAACCGGCCCCCACCCCTCCGGCCCACCGGGGAAATGCCCGGTGCCCACTACGGCCAGTCCGGCCCTGCTCTTGATTCATGCAGAGAGGTATAGATTAGTGATTCCAGGAGAGACGGCAAGCGTTGAAGCACACATACCACGGTATATCAAAAAATATTTTCGTGGAAGCACTTACAAATACAGAGAAAATTGTGCTGATATTGCACAGTTTTTACGAGTCCAAAATACTTCGCAGTGATGTAATAAATGATGCCACGCACTACACCATGCGAGGCAATATTATGTATTTATTCAACCACACTTACACGTGCAAAAAATTGTTTCATGAATCACCTGCCTGTGTTGCTTGCAAAGTTTCTTTACTTTCTCCACATGAAAGACTTATTTGCACATTGGAACAGTTTAGTCACCCAGTGTGAACAAGGGACATAATGTTTTTTTCGCCTGAGCCGGTGATAAAACAAAATACCTGTTATTAAACCCGAATCCTAACGTAACAAAATTGTCTTGCGGTCATGCCCTGCAATTTTATAGTGTGAACTATATGTTCACACTCACACAAAATACCTATGCTTGTTTCTATGTAGAGTAATACACCTAAAAGCTATTTATGTACAACATCACGCATACGAGTGTTTATCTAATGACATCCCCCATAAATGTGTAGACACTCCTGTCTATCTGCCGAACTTGTCACAGGCTGGATATGCACAGACATGGCTCTGTGTGCAGGTGTATGACTCCTGACAAGTGAAGGTGTGTGGTGAGACGAGGGAAGGGTTAAAAAACACAGCACCTTGACTGGAGCTTATAGGTAAAGGATTTCCTTTAGCTGTTCAGACTCAATTAGTGCAGCTGGCATGGCAGTTTTTTGTTATTCTGTTTTTAGGTGTCGCCTGGGCTTGCGCTGTGCTTCAGAAATCTGTTGTTTTTAATATAAACTTAAAAGGGACTCACATTCCGCCTCCTCTCTTTCCTGGATTTTCATTGGTTCCTGTGCGGGCCACTTACTTTTCCTCCATTTCTATTGGCTGTAGCATATTTTCCTGCATTTGCCAATGCTTGTTCCTCGTCTGCTTCTCTTATCAGTTTCTAGCAGCTGAAATAGT
The DNA here is from genome assembly GCA_963921515.1 of Calotriton arnoldi. NCBI lineage: Eukaryota > Metazoa > Chordata > Amphibia > Caudata > Salamandridae > Calotriton > Calotriton arnoldi. The sequence goes on along the minus strand of CAWUFW010014850.1, from coordinate 227,060 downwards.
GTGATCATCCACTTTGTTGGAACTATTTTTTCCTGAAGTTTTGCCTCTTTTTGCTTTCTACTCTTGCAGAATATCTATATAACAATTTATCACCCGGCGAGATTAAGTGATTTGCATAGAATCACAGGACGTTGCACCACCAAGACTCGAACCGGGATCCCAGCTCTCGAGTCAGCAGCTCTGGCTGCTGCACCACATCCTCTCCACTCCCGTCTTATCTATAAGGGAACTCTTTCCTTCTCCCAATGGTCCGATTGATAAAAACAGCTCTTTATTCATCGCATAGGTGAAACCGATGCATTACCAATGCTTGTTTCTTTCTGAAGCTCATGTACTCTCTTTGTTCTTCCTTAATTGGAATGCAGAGAGACCAGCCGAAATTGCATTGACGCAAGGCCCCGCCCAGAGAGCGTGGTTCGGCAATAAACACATTAAACACTTGAGGGGAAAAATAATTTGTTGTCGTTAATTAAAATGTTAGTGTGCGCGTGTCTGTGTTTGAGTATACGTGAACCATGCAAATATGTACATGCGTGGGCCTTCCAAAATGGGCAGGCGGGCAGGCCTTCTTTCAAGCGCAATATCCTTTCTCTGACATTTATAAGGAGCTATTTGGAATAGAACATAGAACATGAGGACAGGATTGGAATTGTATCTGTAGTTGCATAGCTCATCGTACAAATAGCGCTACTGATGTAATTTAAATCACAACATACCTCCGCTCCGATGCTCTTTATCAATGAGGGTGTGATGATCATGGAGCCAGCGGCAGCGGTCATTCATTTAAAATAGAGTGAAACCCCCCTCCCCTCGGTTTTAGAGTTGTCCGGTTACTGCATCTGCTGCATTCTTATGAGGCGAGAATATGTTGTCCTGTCCCAGTGGAAGGTGAGGGATGGGGCTCTCCCCACAACCTGGTTTTCCAGGGTGCAGGTAAAAATTAGTTGAACTTACCCACTAAGGGATGTCCGTCGCAAAAGCCTGTGCGCTCTGCGTCTCCTGTCTGGTCACGCTGACGCAAACTTAACCAATCCTGCACCCGCGCTCATGCTGTTTTCAGCATGAGAGAAGCGCCGGGATTCGATGGAGCAGACCAACCCAGCATTCCTTTTGTGACTCGAGGCCTGTGGCTGCAATCCCCTGGCTGTTATGCAGCTGCTGGATTGCTGTGGGCAGAATTGCGTATGTCGGGCTGGCCATCGCAAGACTGCCGGCCAATCCGACATGCGCACTCCGCACTTTTCTTGTCATCTCGCTGGAGCCAATAAGCAGAAATCACCCGGGCCCTGGCCCCCACACTCGCCAGAGCACCGTCCTGAGTGCTCCGTGACTCAACCATCTCTAGATGTTGTTTTTTCACAAGCTACACAGGATGGTCTTTACCTGTCACCTCGCACAATCTTCTTTGGTACAAGAGCAATGCTCTTTATGCTCAATATCTCTGAGCCCGCTCTGAAGAGCCTTGTGCTATTGTGGTATGTCTCTGTGTAGCATTGGTGCGTTACATTTTTCTCCTTACCTGAGAGGTGTATAAACACCTTTGTACCTACTCTGTGTACCGACCAGGACCAACCAGGCCAGAGAAAGGTTTTAGGTTGTTTGTGTTCCCATTCAGAGGGGAAGTGACGTGCGAGTAAGGGCTGGCCTGCCCCTTTGGGGCTAAATAAAGAAAGACTGACTTGCATTGAGATCACTGCTTCACAGACTTTTAAGAACCATGACCCACTTTTTAGATCGACAAACCTTCACGATCCACCGCGCTTGAATGGACATGAGGTGGACGATTTTTTCAATGTAACTAAAGCATCGTCTGGTAGGGCACTGTCATTTTGCAAACAGCACATTTTCTGTTGAAATTACCAGTAAATTTGCACAGACCTACAATTTATATATATTGCACACCAATGATAATGTGTGGCCATTACGTTTCAGTGACTACCATTTGTGCATCACGAGGTAAAAATTTGTTTCCATCACACATCAGAATTACACAAACCTGTGCTTCATTTTTACTTTCCTAACTGCTGACTGCGTACAATTCACTTATAGGGAATTGCATTTTATTGTGTGTTACAAAAAATAACATTCTGCAGCCTTTCCTTTCACAGTCTCGGGACCCCAGTAAGATTGCCATATAATTCACTTTACTTTTCTTTCTCTAACTGCCCTTCTCTAAGTGAGAGGAGTTTGTAAACACCAATACTCAAGTTAAAAAATAAGCTGCAATTTATCAGATGACATAGACTGACATTTGACCCCTCTGATTTTGAAGCACAATGAATGCAACAAGATAAATACAGAATTTAAAGGCGTCTTTATTGTTTGGACTTTCGCAACCCACCAGCTCATGAGCGACCACAGGGTTGCGACGCTCAGTTTGGGAAACATTCCCTATTTCCAATAGTGGAGACAACATACAATGCAGTGGACTGGTGTGCTGCCAAGAGGAATGCCCAATGGCTGTCTTGATTTCAGTCATCTAAGTCTATCACATTTTGACTTGTTAAATTTGAGTCTCTGTAACTGCTAGCGGAGAGACTCTTGTCAGAAAACTCTCTTAAATAAAGATTGTTGCTGTGTTTAGTGGCCTCCCTGAACCTTCCCAAAAGAACACTCTGCCTCAGACGCATGCTCTCCAGACTTATCCAAACAAACCACCCACTCTAGTGGCACAAGCTTGTCAGCCACCACCCACTAGAGCCTATCCTGACAAACACACAAACCTTGTTTCCAGAGTCATCTTCCTGAATGTGCCCAGGCTGAGAGATGAAGGAACTCTGTACGACTCAACACCTCTCGGACCTATGAAGAGGAATTTTCATTCCTTGAGAACATCCTTCGCTGTCACTTCTGAAGCCTACTTAGAAGTACTTATTCTCTAAACTTCCAACTACTCCTTTTTCTTTCTTCGACGTAAGAATAAGTGCTCTGCTCCAGGAGGTCGTGGCGGGAATGTGCTGAAATTCTTGCCATGTTGAACTTCTGTTACCAAACATCAATAGCAAATTATTCTGAGGCTGAGAAAAGCCATTTCAGTGGTCAAGGCTTGCCTATTATAGGCAACAAGAACATACCAGATTTCGTGTTGCCCTCTATTGTCTTTGCATTCGGAAATGAGTATCTTGAATTGCATCAAAATTACATCATTTATTGGCGTAATGATCAGACTGTTGCCACAAGAAGTGTCACTATAAATCATGGGTAAGAGTATTAAAGGAGGCAAGAATGCATAGGGGGTGTTACAAAAAAAGTCATGAGTGATGCCTCTCTGGGGGATTCAGCTGGACCACTAGAGTTCACCACAGTCTTGTTTATTATAAATCTGCTTTAAATTTTCAGGCAGGCCATAAAACAATGTTTTTCTTAAAGAATATTTCATAATTCAATCCAATTAAATATGTGTGAATTTTATAAAGTGGGAATGTAGCAACAGGCAGTGTACAAGAGAGAGGTTTACAAAGAGGGTGCAAAATGGGCAGTGTCATGCACACTGGGGATGGGATGTGTAAGGGGGTTAACAGTGACCTATGAGAGGCTTGAGAGAATGGGGTGCCAGCGAAGTAAGAGTGCTATTTAATACTATGGACTGGAATAGAGTTGCAGAACAGGTATAGCAGAATAGGAAATGTGATTATGATAGTGAGCAATGACACGGACTGCTGCACTAAAGCCAAACACGGCCCAAGCGCCTACAGTCAGCACTGCTTGCAGCCCGATGGCCCCCTGCCTAGCCCAGCCTGAATACGGTATCTGGTTCTGCCTTCCAGTCACTGAGAAGGCACTTATAATCAGGGCCACTGGAAATATGCGGCAGGAGAGCACCAAATTATGCAGCAGTGTTGACTAAATTATGCAGCAAGAAAAGGGAAATTGTGTGGTATAATGCAGCACAGTTTTTGATAGTATTACTTCAATATTTTGTAATCTTTACACATGTAATACTGTCTGGTTTGACAACTAAAAACATAATTAGGCAACTGAAAGATGACCAGTTAACCTTTGCTGTGGGTGCTCCAACTCGCGCAAACACATATCACCACGTTTTTGTAACGTTTGAGCTAGATACAATTTGCTTTTTGTTAAAATCTGTACAATATGCAGCAGATAATAGATTATGTGGCAAATACGGCAAATCCTTAATAATGCCGAAAAAAGCTGGGGCTGCAGAATCGCATAATTCCAGTGGCCCTGCTTACAACGGCAAGGGTGAGTGTAGCAGAGCACTGAACTCATGAGTGCAATTATCCAGGTGGTGTCATTGCTTGCTGTAACTTGTGTGAAAGTGTCATCTTAAGTGTCACACATTTGGCAGTTGAATGTCACTCATGTACACTGAAACAATGGACATTTCACACATAAGCAACTTGAAAACTTGACACCTATGACGTAACAGTACTGGTCATACTTGTCATAAAAGAGCCCAGAGGCAACAGCAGTTGCTCCATAGTGAAGTCTGCAAATTATAACAAGTTTTTTTCCTCATTTGTATGACTAGATAATTTGAAATTATTTTCTCCCTCTTTGCACGTTAATGGACCTATTCATTATCCAGGTGACATGATATATTGCTCTAATTTGTGAAAAGCAAATTCAAAATGTTAATTAAAAAAGCTCCTTAACAAAGTACCTCCTCTAATTAAACTGGATGTTTGTGTGCCCAAATTAAGTTAAAATGTCGCCCCTTAAAATACAGGTTATTCGCAGTTATAACATCAAAATGGTCAATTGGTGCACCAACACATCAATCTGTAGTAAATGCAGATGACAGGAACCTGGACCGTTCAATCTCTCCGATTGAAGTATAAATCGGTTACAATCGGCTATGTTCTAAGGTCTAATACCAGGAATATGTAGTGCTTCACGAGCAGATAAAACCTGGAACAAGATTATGATGGAGACGTTCCAAGACAGCTATCTAAAACAGCTAAGCACCTTAATAAGCACTAAAGCAAGAAGCACATGGGGATCTGCTCTCCGTCCTGTGTTTGGAGGACCGCTTGTAACCAATTTATACTTCAATCGGAGGGATTGAACGGTCCAGGTTCCGGTCCCCTGCATTTACTACAGATTGAATTCGGCCCCTTACTTTGAGACTAATTCGCTTTTGCCCTGAAGAAGTCCATTGTATTAGACGAAACGCGTTGGCTGGTCTACCCTACATGTTACTTGATATGTCTTTCCAATAAAAAAGAGAACTTGAAGAACAAACTTCGGATACAGATTTCGTAATTGTTGTAACATTGATGTGTTGGTGCACAAGTTGAACATTGTTAGGTCCACTTGGACTGCACCTTGACAGTGGGTGCTAGACTGTGTGCACACATCTTAGGATATTGTCCCTCTTCTTGATAATCTTGGGGATAATAGGTTAGGTGCTAACTTCTAAAGGGTTCCACTGTCAATATTTGTATGTTTATAATGTCAAAATGGGTATATTGAAATGATTTATCTATGCCTGCTCGGGTCTTCGGAGCTCCCTGGTGCATCTGTTCCTGTCGCCATAAAACTGTCTCTGCCCATTGTCCATGTGCAGTGAGGGGTGCAACAAGCACCCCAGCAGCATCCCCCGGGGTGCAGGGGACACTGGGGCCCGTGGGAGAATGAGGAAGTGGCCCGAGGGAGGTGGTGCTGCTGGATATGGAAGGTGAGCACTGAGCAGGCAGCAGTGATACAGACGCTGCGCTGTGTTTGTTAATCTGCTGGACTCTGCATCTTTCACTGTAAGGAAGACCTGTCCCATTCCAAGATGGCGCTGGGAGAAGCTTTCAAGGGCTGCATCTACTTCCTGGAGGCCCATGCGGCGGCCATCTTTAAACGGGATAATGCGAGGAGTGTCTGTATCTCGTTCAGTCCATTCTCTATCTCTAAAGCTTTCTTGTCTCTGCTGGAAATGCTGAGCAGGAAGTTCAGACGAAGAACAGACCTTTCTGGAGTCAGATCTTCTGTTTGTTTCTGCTGAAAATCTTAAGGTGAGTGCTCTGCTGCTGATTAGGCCTGGACGTAGTTTGCAGAGTTTGCTACGCGGAACTCCGCGAAGTTACAAAAAAACTCTGCGAAGTTCAGTGAGTGGCGGAGTGCAGTGTGAACTGCAGTTTGTGCTGGTATTCCTGCCGCTCGGGTAGAAATTCTCTCCGAGTGGCAGCACGCGTTCGCAAATTTACTGTTCGAGATTGCAAACTTCCCGTTCGTGATCGCGAGTGGGGAAAATCTTTGCTGCACATCGCGAAGCTGAGTTTTCTGCACTCTACGAGCTCCGTGTAGTGCAGAGGGCAGAAAACTCCGCAAACGGAGCAAAGTTCACCGCCCAGGCCTACTGCGGATCCTATAGTTCCTCAGTGCTCTGCTGCTGATCCTGTAGCTTCTCTGGTCAGTGCTTTGCTGCTGATCCTGTAGCTTCTCAGTGCGCTGCTGCTGATCTTGTAGCCCCTCAGGTCAGTGCCCTGCTGCTGATTCTGTAGCTCCTCCGGTCTGTGCTCTGCTGCTAATCCTGTAGCTCCTCCGTGCACTGCTGCTGATCCTGTAGCCCCTCCAGTCAGTGCGCTGCTGCTGATCCTGTAGTCCCTAGGGTCAGTTCTCTGCTGCTGATCCTGTAGCCTCTCCAGTCAGTGCTCTGCTGCTGACCCTGTAGTACCCTGTGTCCCAGTCATCCAGCAGGCAGGCTCACCTGCTTCATTTACACAGCTACTGCATAGCTGCCAAGTTTTATATTGCTTATGTGTGCCATTTACATGGTTTCTGTGTACTTATGAGTGACAATCTGCGAGCTGAAGTGTGACACTTTCTGTCTAGTAAAATCAAGCAGCGGAGTGAATATGAAGAGCTAAATATTAGGCATTGCCACATTCTGTGCAATGAGCAGCACTATCCTGACTATATGGTCCTTTCTAAACCCATTAACATCCCTTGGAATTGAACTAACCCAGTCCATCCTAACTCCATTAACAGTATCAGAAACAGCTGGCCAGACCCATTGTGTTTAAACCCTGTGAGAAGTTGGCCTGGTATATGCTGTCCACTAATTAAAGTGGGCACCCTGTACCAGTCCAAACGAACCTTATGGTGATTAGGTTAAAGATAACCTTTATGAAAGCTATCCTAGTGGTAGCTATGGAGAGCAGCCTTCAGGCTAAGTCTTGAAGGAATGTAAGGCAGCTTGTTTTACCAGATCAGAACCTCCTGAGTAACCAAATGAGAGGAGAACCACACAAGTATTATATAAAATGTATGTATTTATTACTACCCACTCTCTACTAACCTCTTTATGAGATTAGAGCACAAGGCACACAATACTGAATCAATAGAACGACAGTAAATAGCACAATACACAGCGGGCTCTGGGGGAGACCGAACCATATACTAAACAAATGGTATAACAACAACAACTTCAATAGACACAGTGCCTAGAGCACGTAGAATCGCTGGGACCCCAAGGAACCACCCAAAGGAGTGACACAGGGGACCCACGGAGGACGGATGCAGTGTAGGAACACAGACGCGAGCTCCGTACAACTCTATGGGAAAGTCGCGGTTGGAAAATTACAGTTTAAGGACACTTCGGAGAGGACTTCAAGCAAACCCTTTGGAACATAAAAGGTTCTAAGGCCAGCACCCTTTTGAGTACTGAGGTACCCGTGTTACCTATCCCAGAGGAGCCGGGTGCATAGGGGTCAAGTGGTAACAGAAACCCTCGTTGTTTTCAATGGCGTGATGCGAAGAAGTGCTGCTGCCAGGAAGATGAAAAGTGTCTGGTGGAATCCAAGACTGGATCTGAGGTGAGAAGAACCTGAAAGCAGAGGGTACAGAGTCTAGGTCACTTCAGGGTGACCAGGGGCTCGGTAGATGAATGCCCACCGATGTCGGGTGCTTCAGGTGTGAAGATGGGATGCTTGAATTTGCAGCCACGGGGACAAGGAAACGTCGACGATGACCAAAGTCTGGAGGTGAGCTGTCCCATGAAGGATGTCGAGTGCTATGGGGTCCGTGTCCAGATTGAACACCAACAAGCCTTGGCAAATGCAGCCCACGCGGGCAGAGGAAACAAGTTACGGTGAGGACCAGCAAGGTCCAGGAGACTCTCCAAGCTATGGGGAGTCAGAGCACGTCTGGAGCAACCAGGGAAGCCCACAGGAAATCAAAGTTCCCTTCACAGGGACCCACAGGCCAACGGACCAGGGATCGCGAAGGGACCTCGAGCTGAATCATGAAGTACCAGCCCACGGAGCATTCGTGGAGTGGAGGCCGGAAATCTTCAGTGGAAACACTGCTCGGGGTCAGGACTACTCGTAGCCCAAAGCACAGCCTCAGGTATTGCCAAAAATCATAGGCTGCTGCAAAAGTACACGATGCACAGGGATTCGGGTTGCACGGTCCCCATGAGGGATACTGGTCTCTGGATTGCTGAGAGAGCAGACCAACCTCAGGGACGCTCAGGAACCCACCTCCTGTGTTGCAGAAATCTTCAGAGTCCTCAGGAGCTCGGGAGATGCAAACCGGTCCGATGCGTTAAGGTGCCTGCTGCTGCAGGGGAATAACTCCTTTACCCCAAGGGAGATTCTTCTGTTGTCCAGCGAAGTGTAGACTGTCGAGGTACTTGGTTTCTGCTTCCAGAGTTTAGTCCAGGTAAAATCCAAAGTCCTGTAGTCAGGTTTCCTACTTTATACCCAAGGAAGGAGTTGGACTAACTCTACGGAACCCACCTAGGGGACGGTCAGGACAGAGGGGTGGCTACACCCATGTCCTTTGTCCAGTTTCACGCCAGAGCAGGAGAAAATGGCTCGTGCAACCGGTTTGAGCTGGACTATGCACAGGGACACCAAACGTGCCCCCAGTGCAGTCTTTCTGGCACTCTCAGAGTGCACCCACCCAGCCCCAATACACTAAAGCCTGTCTGGGAGGTGGTCACACCTCCCTGTGACAGGAAACCTATTGTCAGGCCTTCCTCTGCCCAAGCTTAGCTCAGCAGCAGGAGGTCAGACTCGTTTCTGTGGCTGGCAGCATCCATTTTGTGATGCCCAGGTCGAGAAAACTAATACTGGGTATACCGGTGATCCACATAAGTCCCTCTAGAAGGGTGGAATCATACCTCCCCCGCCAGTTACTGGCGGGGAGGTATGATTCCAAGGTGTTTGACACCAAACACGACATGTTTCTAAGCAGCCGTTTTAAAGTTAGCAGTTACTGCGAGGTTATAATGCACTTAAATATATATGGTTGGCTGCATCACAGTCAACCCCGGAGAATAGGTTCCGAAGGCAGCAGAGGGGCCCTACTCATGCAGGGGCACACTCTCACACAAAACCCAGCACCCTGCCTACAGGATTGTTAAGGGCTGCCATAGGGGTGACTGATAGGTGTATGTTTGTAGTGATTTAGAATAGATATAGGTAACCTATATCTAAGTAAGGGGTGCATACACCTCCTTACATATGTTGCAGTAGCAGACCTGTGGTGTCAGTTTGAATGGCCTCTCAGGGGTGGCACAATACATGATTCAGCCCCTGGGAGGCCTCTGGGGTACCTATGCCCTGGGTACATAGTGTACCATTATTCCGCCATCTAGTGGTTGGGTCCGGAATTGTAGTCTTTTTTCTCTCTCTCTTTTTTTTTTTCTCGTGGCCCAGGTGGGCGTCAACATACCACCATTTTGTGTCCTTCGTGACATCGACGTGCTTCCTCCGGAAGCTCCCACCTTTTGCCGCCATCTTCGGATTCTTTTTTCTTGTCTTGTGTTATTCTTGTTTTTCATCTTATTTTCTAAGTCTTGTTCATCTTTAATCCCCTTCCTCCTGTCTCATCTTTCTGGCGGAGGAGGGTGGGTTCGCTAGTGAATACAGAAAGTCTTCAAGCTGCAAAACTACACCGACAGGTAAGAAACTATACGTTTTGCAGCGTGAATCTTTCTGGCTTCACTATGCTGTGCATAGACTTTGTAGCGATTTGTCCTTATTGTGGTGGCTGGGTGGAAGATGAGCACTGGTTACTGAATATGTGTTGTAAGACCTTCTGTCCCACTTACGCTTCTTTGTTCATTTGGATATCCACACAGTAGTGCTTAGTGAACATGTGCACTGAAGACCATGTTGCAGCTTCACAAATGTCTTGGATTGGTGTGTTAGCCAGAAACGCAATAGTTGCTCCTTTCTTCCTTGTTGAGTGAGCATGAGCTGCTCCTTGTAACTGTTGCCCAGCTTGTTTGTGGCATAGTTGAATGGTTTGTGCAATCCATCGTGCAATGGTATTTTTGGTAACTGTTCGTCCCAAAAAACTGCTTGCGAAGGAAACAAAGAGTTGCTTTGTCTTTCTGCACTCCTTTGTCCTTTCTATATAGTGCATCACCGCCCTCCTGGCGTCCAGTGTGTACAGCGCTCTCTCTGTGCTTGTGGTTGTTTTTTGGAAAAAACTAGGTATTTGGATTGTTTGGTTGATGTGGAACCGAGACACCACCTTTGGCATGCAGTGTGGGTCTGTTCTCATTACAATCCTATCACTGTGTATCTGCAGGTAGGGCTCTTGAAGTGTTAGCGCTTGCAACTCACTTACTCTTCGTAGTGATGTGATAGCCACTAAGAAGGCCGTCTTTAGTGTGAGCATGTGCAGTGTAGCCTTGTGCATTGGTTCGAATGGTGCCTTCATCAATTGGGTCAGCACTACGTTGAGGTTCCATGCTGGTGCTGGCATTCTGTTCGGAGGTGCGATCCTCTTTGCCCCTTCTAGAAATCTCTTTACTACTTGGGAGGTGAAGAAACATTTCCCTGTTTCTCCTCTAGTGTAAGCCACAATCGCAGCTAAGTGTACCCTTAGGGATGTGTAGCTTAGTTTACTTTGCAGTAGATGTGTTAAGTATTTTAGCACTGTTGACTCCCTTGTGATTTTCCTTTGCAATTTTTCCCTAATGCATCATTCGGAGAATCTCTTCCACTTTGCTATGTAGCATTTCCTTGTGGTAGGCCTTCTTGCCTCCCTGAGCACTGCCATTGTGCTCGCCGGTAGTTTGAGGTGTACAAACTATAGGTCTTCAGAAGCCATGCCACCAGGCTGAGGCTCTCTGGCTCTGGGTGTAGCACCCTTCCGTTCTGCATTGTTAACAGGTCCCTTCGTTTTGGGAATCTGTGTGCTGGTGCCTGCGCCATCTCCACTATTTGCGAGAACCATGACTGTCTGGCCCACTGAGGTGCTATTAGTATCAGTGACATGTTGCTGATCCTGCATTTGCTGTGTACCCTGTGTATCAGTGGGATCGGGGGAAAAGCGTATGCAAATGTCTTTGACCAACTTATCCATAGCGCATTCCCTTGTGACCGATGGTCTGGTTGTCTGGATGTGAAGTGTTGGCATTTTGCATTTTGGTGTGTTGCAAATAGGTCTATTTGCGGTGTACCCCACTTCCGGAATACTTTCTGTCATTCCTGTTGGTTGATCTCCCATTTGTGGGATGCTGACGCCTGCCTGCTGAGTCTGTCTGCCTCCACGTTGTCCTTCCCTGGGAGATGTATTGCTAGTAGGTCTATCCTCAGTGGGATGGCCCATGTCCATATCTCCTGTGCTAGCCTCGATAGCACTACTGCCTGTGTTCCTCCTTGCTTGTTGATGTAGAACATGGTCGTGGTGTTGTCTGTTTGGATCAACACCCTGTTTCCGTACAGCTCCTTCTGAAATGCTTTTAAGGCTAGGAACACTGTTTTTAGTTCCAGGTAATTGATGTGCTTGACCGCATCCTGTTGCGACCATAGCCCTCTCACCTTGAGCTTGTGCATATGCGCGCCCCACCCCAGCTGGGAGGCGTCTGTCGTGATGGTCACTGTTGGAGTTGGTTGCGTGAATGGCTTTCCCTGTGATATGTTTTGTTTGTTCCACCACGCTATTTCCTGATGCACTGCGAGTGTGACAATCACTAGATCTTCCCATCTCCCAGTTGCCTGTGACCATTGCTGCTGTATCCATTCCTGGAATGGCCGCATGTGTAGTCGAATATTTTGGACTAGGTGAATGCATGACGCCATCATTCCCATCAGCTTGCTCACCGTCCTCACTGTCAGATCTTGCCCCTTGTGGTAATGACGTGTTTCCTTCAGTATCACCGATGTTATCTTCCTGCTGGGGAACACTTTGGCCTGTATGGTGTTGATCTCTGCCCCTAGAAATATCTTGATTTGTTCTGGCTCTGTTGACGATTTCTCCCAATGAATCGAGAAACCCAGTCCTGTCAGTGTTAGTATGACCTGCTGGATGTGTAGTTTGCATTGACCGTACGAACTTGCCTTTACGAGCCAGTCGTCGAGATAGGGGTATACTTGTATTCCTTGCCTTCGTAGGTGTGCTGTGACAGCTGCTAGGCATTTTGCAAACACCCTTGGTGCGGATTTCAAGCCGAATGCCAGTACTGTGAACTGGTAGTGGCTTTGGTTCATCACAAACCTTAGCAGGCGCTTGTGGTTGATGGGGATGTGTAAGTATGCGTCCTTTAAATCTATAGTAGCCATGAAATCCCCTTGCTGAATTTGTGGTATTACCTCTTGTAGGGAAGTCATCATGAATCTTTGAGTGCTTATGAACCTTAGATTTAGGATAGGTCTTAGTGTTTCGTCCACCTTTGGCACCGGGAAGTAAGTTGAGTAAACCCCCTTGTTCCTTTGGTTTTGCGGTACCACCTCTATTGCATCCTTGCTGAGCAGTTCTTGCGCCTCTAGCTGAAAGAGCGGGAGCTCCTTTGCTGAGTGTGCCTTTCTTCTTGGTTTTCTGTTTGGAGGCTGTTTTTCTAACTCTATACAGTATCCGTATTGTATAATGAATGTGTCCAATGTAACCTTCCTCCATTCCTAGATGAAGTCTCTTATTCTTCCCCCTACCGGTGTTGAGTGTTCGAGGTACTGTTTGTTGTTGAACGTTCGGCTGCATCTTTTCTTTTTGTATTTCCGCCCACCCAGAGGTGTTGCTAGGGTGGGGGCCTGTTGCATGGCGGAGTCACTTGGTTGAGGGCTGTTGTCCTCCCCTTCGTGTTTGTCCTCGTCTGTTCCCGCGCCCTCGAAAGGACTGTCCCCAGGATTGGTACTGCCAGTTCTGCTGCTGCTGTCCCTGCTGCTGCTGGCCTTGGTTGTTACCTTGGTAGCCTTGCTGGAACGTTTGGTGCGATGTGGTCGGCACGTTGCCTCCATTTCTACCACCTGGCCTTCTCATGGGTGTGCCTCTTCTCATTCCCCTGAACTGCAACGCTCCCATGGACCTTGCTGTTTCGTTGTCCTTCTTGAGCTGCGTCAACTTGTCATCAACTGGCGTGCCTAACAGTTGTTCTCCATTAAAGGGTGTATTTAGGATGTTGCTTTGCACTTCCGGCTTGAATCCCGAAATTCTGAGCCATGCGTGTCTTCTCTTGGTCACTATTATCATCATTAGCCTACTTGATGTTTCTGCAGCATCCAATGCCGATTTTAGGCATGTGTTTGCCATGTTCTTTCCTTCTTCTACCAGGTGAGCAGCTCTTTGTTGGTACTGATCTGGTAGATGCTTTAGGAGCTGCCCCACTTCATCCCAGTGTTGGTATGTGTGCCTGTTAATCAGGGCGTTGGAATTTGCGATGTGCCAATGTATTGCCTCATTTCTCTCCACCTTTCTCCCTGTGAGATCCATCCTCCTACTCTCCTTGTCTGGAGGTGGTCCGGCATTAGTGGGAACATTAGCCCTCTTCCTAGCCGTTGCTGCAATTATGGAGTCGGCTGGCACTGACCCTTGGATGTATGCAGGGTCCTTTGAAGAATGTTTGTACTTCTTCTCAGTTCTAGGGGTCACAGCTTTGCATACTGCTGGCTCCTTAAAGGCCTCTCTTCCCTGATCCAGCACACTAGGGAGCATGGGCAGGAATTGGCTCCTAGTCTGTTGGGGCAGTAGAGTTTCCAGGAGGAAACATGCCTTGGGCTTCTCCTCCTCCATTTTCACTCCATAAGTCTGTGCATCCTTCTGTACGACCATGTTGTAGATCCCTATGTCGTCTGGTGGCTAGGGCCTCGAAGGGTAAGTGTCTACGCCTTCCTCGGCGATTCGGCGTCGAGATCTTGCCATTCTATGTCTTGCGCCTCCGAGGTCGTCGAGTCCCGGTAGGATTGCAGATCTTCGTCGCCTTCTCCCTCGAAATAGTAGTCTTCTTCGACTGGTTCAGGCGTTTTCGGCGGTTCCGCGTCCTCGTCGTCCCTTTCGACTTCGACCGCGGGTTTCGGAGGGATGGTGTATTGGCTCATCTTCTCGTCAAAGTCCTTTTTCTGCTGTAGGATGCTCGCCATTTCGTCCTCGAGCCTCCTCTTCTTCCTCTCCATCTCGGTGTCATGTTCGGTGTCGAGGGTTGGAGCGCTTCTCTTCGGGGCCGTCAACGACGATGTCGGTCCTTCTTTTCTCGGCGCCGAGGTGTCCTTTTCGAGGGCAACCTTCGATGGTTTTTCGAGTGTTTTAGCTGATTGGGAGTCCTTTTCGAAGGATCCGCTCGGTTGACTGTGCCTGGTAGCTGTTGCTTTCGTCGAGTGTTTCGGCGGCAGAGCTCCCTTCGAGGACTTAGCTTCACTTCTTCGAGTGTCGCTCGGGGCTTTAGCTTCACCCTTTCGAGTGTCTCTTGAGTGTTTAGGGGTCGACGACTCCCTTACCTCCTTCGATGTCTTCTTATGGACCTCGACGACCGTGCAGTCCTCCGGTCCTTCGGCGATGTTGTCCTCTTCTCCACTGGAGAGACCCAAGTCTCGTAGCGATGGAGGTTCCCCCTGCCCCTGCATGTTGTGGTTCGCCCTTCTCTGCCTCTCCCTTACTCTGACGGTCTTGGATGTAAACGCTGAGCAGGCGTTGCAGTCTTCGCTGCTGTGGTCGAGCAGCAGGCAGAGGTTGCAGACTGGATGTTGATCCTTCTGGGCGTACTTGTGGTGGCAATTGGTGCAAAACTTGAACGGTGTTTTGTCCATCCCCGCACTCAGGGAGCCCCCTGCGAGCGCATTCTCCATCGAAACATCGAGGTTATGGTCGTAAAACTTCTCCCTCGTCGCTGCGGTTACCTGACCTGTAGTCCGGTGTAGCTGAAAACTTGATTTTCATCAATTATCTTCGATTTTCCTTGATTCCTCTTCCAAAATTCTGGAACTCTTCGGCAACGATCCAGACCCAACGGCGGTAAAAAGAATCTGAAGACGGTGGGAAAAGGAATCTTGCGCCTGTTCACCTGTCCGCCCCGACACCCGGC
The DNA here is from genome assembly GCA_963921515.1 of Calotriton arnoldi. Lineage (NCBI taxonomy): Eukaryota > Metazoa > Chordata > Amphibia > Caudata > Salamandridae > Calotriton > Calotriton arnoldi. The sequence goes on along the minus strand of CAWUFW010014850.1, from coordinate 211,852 downwards.
ACTCCCTCCGACCCATCTCTGTCTGGTATCTTAATCAACTGCCGATCGGCAGCTAAGCACGCCACCGATATTGCCGCTCTCATCCTGAACAAAAATTTCGACATAGCAATCCTAACAGAATCGTGGCTCAACAAATCCTCATCTCCTTGCCTGGACCTCTCAGTCCCTCCCGACTATAACATTGCAAGGTTGCACAGGCAATCTAGCAAGAAAGGAGGAGACATTGCCTGCATCTACCGCTCTAACCTTTTAGTCACAGAACTTCTGGCGGATACTACCGACTCCTGTGACTACCTCGCCCTCTCCATTTGCAGCAACTCCACCCAACTATGTAATCTACACATCTTCTACCACCCTCCAGGCATGAACGACTCCTTCACTGACCATCTCATGGAAATCATCACAACCAGGATTTCCTCCAATGCTAAAGATATTTTCCTTGGTGATTTCAACCTGCACTGGAACGATCCCAAGGATCCTCATGTCAATGCCATCAAAGACCTCCTGGCTGATCAAGCCCTGTCCCAAGCCTGTTCACTCCCAACTCACTCGAAAGGGGCCACTCTTGACTGGATCATCTCTAAGGAATCAACAGTCAAGCTTATCTCTATAGACCCTTGTGACTGGTCTGACCATCATGCCATCTCCTTCCTACTAACTGATACCCACAAGACAAGGGCACCACAACCGGTGATTCCTAAACGCTGGATCAGAGAAACCAAGAACCTGGACCATAGGCAACTGGTGGCGCGCTGCAATTCTGATCTCCCCCCCCCCATTTGCATATCACAATGGTCAATGACCTCAACGATCATTACTCTGCGACTATATCGAACATTCTGGATGACCTAGCCCCACTAAAGCTGAAAAGAACCCAAATCAAAGACAGAAGCCCCTGGTTCACTGGATCCCTCAATAATGAGAGGAGATCCCTACGACAATCTGAAAGAATCTGGAGACAGCACCCCTCTGCCGCACATCTAAAACTTCTCCGCCAGACCAGAAACTCCTACAACAGGAACATCCTCAACTCGAAAAAAGAATTCTTCAGATCAGAACTGGGGAACGCCAAGAACAGACCCCGCAAGCTCTTCGACTGGTCAAACACCAATCTAATAAACTGGCCAAAACATTGAATGAAACCCCAAAGTCTCTAATATCATCCGAAGAATTCTCCTCTTTCTTCGCTGACAAAATCACAGCCTTAGGAAATGAACTCAGTTCCGCCACATTCTCTCAACCTCTTCCTGACCTGCCTCCTCCCTCCGCGCTGCCACAGGCCTCACCTAAAAATCAAGCTCACTGGACCGACTTCAGATTCTATGACGAAGATTCTGTCTCCAAAATCCTATCTACCTTAAACCCGAACAACCATTTTAATGACCCACTCACCTCCAACTGCCTAGCGGCCGCCGCCCAAGCCATTATTCCTAGCTGGACTGCAATAATTAACGCCTCCCTCTGGCAGGGATCGATTCCCGACTCTCTGAAAGCCGGCCAAGTCCTCCCCATCTTGAAAAAGCCGTTGCTGGATCCAGCTTCCCCTGACAACTTCAGACCTATCTCCAACATCCCCCTCTTAGCCAAAGTGCTGTAGAAGTGTGTACAACAGCAGCTAAGTCAACATATTAATAACTTCCACCTACTCGACGACTTCCAATCTGGGTTCAGACTTAGGCACAGCACTGAAACCACCATGCTCCACATCGTTGATGATGCCATCCAAGCCTTTGACCAAGGTAAAACCTGTCTCCTAATCCTTCTAGATCTATCCTCGGCCTTCGACACGGTCAACCACGAAAACTTACTCGAACGCCTAAAACTCAGGATGGGTTTGGATGGCCCTGTTCTAGAGTGGTTCAGGTCCTTCCTCCAAAACCGATCACAGAGATTTCCTAATTAACAGCAACCTATCTGCTCCCTCTCTGGTCACGATTGGAGTCCCTCAAGGATCAACCCTGTCCCCCACCCTCTTCAACCTTTACGTAGAACCGCTTGCCGAAATACTGCGCACTGCGAATATCTCCTACCATATGTATTCTGACGACACTCAGATCTACATCAAAACCTCATCTCTCGAGGAGATCCTCTCCCTGAACAAGGCCCTGAAACTGACCGTCCAATGGCTCGCCTCCAATCAACTCAAACTCAACGCAAAGAAAACTGAATTTCTCCTAATTTCCCCTCCAAAAGCCAACCCTGAGATTCAATCATGGATTAAAGCTATCACAGCCTTAAATTGCCCTCCGACCATCGTGGACTCGGCCAAATCCCTGGGAATTACCCTTGACTGCAACTTGAATATGCGGGACCACATCAACTCGATGGCCAAATCAGCTAGATTCCACCTGAGCTACCTAAGGAAACTGAAACCCTTCCTCGATGCTCCTGACCTAAAAATGGCAGTCCAAGCACTTGTCATCTCTAGACTGGAATATGGCTGTTCTACCCTCTCTGGTTTACCCAAGATCTCTCGGCACCTTCAAAAGCCTGCCTCAACGCGGCCGCCAGACTACTTACCGGCATAAGGAAATTCGAGCACATTTCTCCACCCTTGAAAGCTCTGAACTGGCTTCCTCTTGAGGCAAGAATACAGCTTAAACTAGCTTGCATTACACACAAGGCTTTATACTCAAAGCCCCCTGCATATCTTGCACAGAAACTTGTGGTCTCCGGAGGAATCAGAAACTCTCGGTCCGCCAGAGACCTCTTGCTCCAACCTGCACGTTTTCGGAAAAAAAAACCTACAATCGGGCTTTCTCCGGGGCCGCTCAAAGAATTTGGAACTCTCTCCCACCCTCCATCAGAAGAATCCCTTCTCTGGCACACTTCAAAAAGGATGCCAAAACCTTCCTTATGGGGAAATTCCTCGTTTAAATTCTGCCTTCAAACACCACTGAGTCCCCGATCTATTTCCGATTATTGCCTCCCCTCGAATTACCCAGTCACCCCACCAAGAAACCTGTGGCCTTATCTTGAGTCATTTTAATTGTAAACTGTACATACGTGTCCTTCTATCCACTATGTAACCAGCAATGGGGTGTTGTCTGGAGTAATTGTAAATGTATACTGTACATACGTGTCTTTCTATCCCTTATGTATCCAGCAAACCCCCCCCCTCCTTATCGATTGTTTACTTTGTGATTCCAAGCCTTTTGTACAATTCTATGATTCCTTGCAAAGCGCTCTGATACCCTAACGGGCAAGTTCGCACTCTATAAAACACATAAATAAATAAATAAATAAATAAAAAAACTAGGGTCTGATAAGGGTACCCCAGAACCCAATCTGGAGTGTACCTAAAGTACATGCAATCAATTTACAGGAAAAAGCGGATAGACTGGGGTCCTGGATAGCAGGATCCCAGTCAGACTAAGTCAAAAACAGTGATACATCAGCAAAAAGTGGGGGTAACCATAAGAGGCAGATCCTACTCTCCTACACAACCCCACCCCATCCCAAATGCAGGGACATTAAACTAACCTTGACCAGTTGAGTCTTCATGTTCTAAGTGGAAATATCTTGAGAGTCCATCTGCATTGGCATGGTTACTTCCAGGTCTATATTCCACTGTATAGTCCATCCCCTGTAGGGAAATGGACCACCTCAAAAGTTTGGGGTTTTCACCATTCATCTGTTTTCGCCATTAGAGGAGCTTGTGGTCTGTCTGAACAATGAGGTGAGTGCCAAACAAGTATGGCCTCAGCTTCTTTGAGGCCCAAACCACAGAAAAGGCCTCCCTCTCAATGGCTGACCAAGGTTTTTCTCTGGAGGTCAGCCTTCTGCTAATAAAAGCTACTGGCTGATCCTGACCCTCGTCATTCAGTTATGATAACACAGCCCCTACCCCCAACTCAGATGCATCAGTTTGAACAATGAATTGTTTGGAATAGTCAGGACTTTGCAGAATGGGAGCAGTGCACATGGCCTGCTTAAGGTGATCAAATGCCTTTTGACAGCTAACTGTCCTCTGAACTTTCTTAGGCATTCTTTTGGAGGTTAGATCATTCAAAGGGGTCACAATAGATCCATATCCTTTGACAAACCTCCTGTAGTACCCAGTCAGGCCCAATAAAGCTCTGACCTGAGTTTGGGTAGTTGGACCAACCCAGTCCATGATGGTCTGGATTTTGCTCTGCAATGGTTGAACCTGACATCCACCCACAAGGTGGCCTAGGTATACAACCTTACCTTGCCCTCTCTGGCACTTGGTGGCCTTGATAGTGAGGCCTGCTTTTTGCAGAGCCCCTAAAACATTTCTCAGGTGGACCAGGTGACCCTCCCAGGTGGAGCTAAAGACAGCAATATCATCTAGATAAGCTGCACTATAGGCTTCCAGGCCTGTAAGGACTCTGTTCACCAACCTTTGAAAAGTGACAGGTGCATTCTTCAAGCCAAAGGGCATCACCACAAATTGATAGTACCCACTAGGGGTTGAGAATGCTGTTTTTGATTTTGCATTCTCAGCTATTCTGATTTGCCAGTAACCAGCTGTCAGGTCAAATGTACTCAGAAACTTGGCAGAGGCCAAAGTATCTATAAGTTCATCTGCCCTGGGTATTGGATGGGCATCAGTCCTAGTGTCTGCATTGAGACCCCTGTAGTCAACACAGAACCTCATCTCTCTCTTACCACCCTGGGTGTGAGGTTTTGGTACCAAGACTACTGGACTAGCCCAAGGGCTATCTGAGGGCTCAATCACTCCCAGTTCCAACATCTTCTGGACTTCAGTCCTGATACAGTCCCTGACATGGTCAGTGTTAGACTTGGCCCTTATTGCAGGGTCATCCCTAAACTTTTTGCCTTTCTCCTAGCCTTTTTTCTGACATGGTGTTGGTGGTTTTAGGATTCTGGGCACTTTAGCACTGCTGTTCAGTGTAAAGTGCGTGTGCTCTCTGTGACAAACATGGTAATATTGGTCTACACCTGTTTGTTCTATTTAATGTACCTGTCAGTCCCTTGTAAAGTGGTATCTTATATACCCAGGGCTGGTAAATTAAATGCTACTGGTGGGCTTGCAGCGCTGATTGCGCCACCCACCAAAGTAGCCTTTCAAACCTATCCCAGGCCTCTGCCATTGCAGGGCCTGTGCGCGCAGTGTTACTGCCGCTGTGATGTGGCATCTAAGGTGTGTGCCATGTATGTGACCCCCCTTTTACTGCATGTCAGACACCCCTAAGGTAGGCCCTAGCTAGCCCTATGGGCAGGGTGCATTGTAGGTAAAAGGTAGGACATGTACCTTAAGTGTGTTACATGTCCTGGTAGTGACAAACAGCCCTTTTGGTTTCTCACTACTGTGAGGCTGCCCTCCCATAGGAATGCATTGGGGATTCCCTGATAAGTGTTTCAGTGGTAATTCCTGATATGAGAGGAGCTGAGTGGTCAAATTTGGTATATTTGGAATAGTGATAATAAATGCTACGCTATGGTGTGCGCAGATTTATTATAACTATTTTAGAAATGCCACTTTTAGAAATTGGCATTTCTGTGTGCTATGTGTCTGCCTGCCTGATGTGAATTGCATGTCTGTCTTTTGAGTGACAGGGGCTGGTGAGGTGTGTGTGGCTCCAGGAGCGGCAGGGTGAGTCAGTGCTAGGCTGAATGGGACATCTGCATTTGGAGTAGTGGGAGGAGAAGTCCCTGGTCCCTGAATAGGTCTGTGCCTAGCCAGGACAATGCTGGCTTCGCCCCCTGTGGTGTGTCTGATCACCGAGCCTCCACCTGACAAAGGGGAAGAGGAGCCCTGTAAACTGAGTGCTCCAAAAAACCCCAGAACCAGCCGGGACTGGTTCCCCCAAGCCCTGTGTTTTGCAGACAAAGAAAAATGTTAATATAAATATAGGGGCTGTGACCCCATGAAAGTATTGTGCTGTTCTTGTGACCGGGGGCTTGCTGCTGCTGCTGGGCTCCACGAGGAACCGCCACGAGGGACTGCCTCCCTGCTGGAGGGCCCTGTGTGCTGGCCTGCCTGGGCCCAGCCTTTGCCCCCTGGACTTTAGACGCTATCGCCTTGTGAGCGCTTTACTTTTATCCTGAAGAGCGTCATATCTACCCTCCAGATGGTAGGAGTGTGGGTGGCCTGCAGTGTGCTGCTGCCAAGATTGCTGGAGGGAACCCCAGTGTAGGGATTACCCCGAGTTCCTTTGAAAAGCGGGTGCCCACCCCACGCGTATTTCGCTTTTGAGTGGGTGCCCACCCCGCATTTGGTGTTTACTGGCGGGTGCCCACCACGCTTGTGCGCTCATTTAGAAAAGCGAGTGCCCACCACGCAATTGCCTTGATTTACAGCGGGAGCCCACCCCGCACATTGCCTTCCGCATTGCCGCTGAGATCTGAAGGAAATCACCTCCGCGGCCCAGAAGACAGACATCCTGCCTGGTTGTGGGCGGAGCCTCGCTCGAGAGAGCAGGAAGTGAGGCAGAGGTGTTGCCGTGGTGAGCGGGGCTCCCGTGTCGGTGAGAGCCCTGCGTGTGCCAGAACCAGACGAGCCTGGGTCAAGGCGGGAGCCTACCCCGCCTTTATGTAACCCTCCAGTGAGGCCTCTGGTGAGAGGAGACCAAGAGAAGGGAGGAGAGGCCCCGAGAGCAGGTCCGATCACAGCACACTGCCGGTGCCCTTCCCCAGCCCAAGCATAGTCCTGAGACAGAGCCCGGTGAGTGGGTCGGAGCTGTGAGTCCGGTGGGGGGGGGGGGTTGTCGGGGCACATTGTCGGTGCCCTCCCCCTGTGGTCACTCTTAAGGCACAGAAGTGCCCATGCCTCTTTCTCCTTCAAAGTTGTACCGCCGTGGCAGACGGCTGTAACATTTGGGCACCTTTTGTTTTCAGGGTGCCGGTGGGGCCCACGAGGTACTAGTGGTGCCAGTGCCTGATCTTTCTTCACAGCTGCCCCGCCGGACAGAGGGCAGCTGCAACGTTTGGGGGCACATTTGTTTTGGAGAGTCCCAGTGGGGGGACTCAGGGCACAGGAGTGCCAGCGCCGTTTTTCCTTTAGGGGCATTTTTGAGATGAAGGAGTGAGATACACTCTCCAGCCCCAGCGCCTGGCGCGCTTTGCTTCGCTGCATTTGCAGCTACGTCCTGACACTTGGGACATAGGGCATTTGAGCCCCTAGAGAAGGCCAGTTGGCCAGGGGGTCCGTTGATGGTTGGTAGGGCGCAAGGCCCTAATGTGATTATGCCTCTGATGTTTATGCTTATGAGGTTTTAAGCCTACAGATCTTGCTATGAGATTTATGCGTAATGTGATTTATGCGTTATGTTAGGCCTAATGTGATGTCTACTGCATAATGTGTTTTATGCCCAATGTGATTTATTACATACTGTGTTTGTGCTGCTGATTATGCCTGATCTAATGAGATTTATGCAGCATGTGTTTATGTTGCTAAGGTGATATAAGGCTGCGCACAGTATTTTACCAGTAGTAACTGGTTGTGTTTTCTGAGGTCATTATTTTACCAGTAGTTACTGGTGGTGCGTTGTTTACTACTTGTTACTAGTGCTTTCTAAAAGGTTCTGACAGTGGCCCGATTGGCCCTGCCAGGTGTAAATAATCCCCTGTAAATATTACTTAGTGTCAGTTGGCACAGTGTACATTGTGTGAATAGTATTCAAATGTTTTTGGGATAATACAAAGGCTATTTTTATATAACCTTGTGTGGAGTTCCTTTTGTGGTGTGCCTAGTGTGTTGCTGCTGTGGCTGTGTTGCGCGAACGCTTTACACATTGCCTCTGGGATAAGCCTGACAGCTCGTGCCAAGCAACCAAGGGGGTTACCAGGGGTTATCTTCGGTGTGTAACTCCCTTTCCCTGAGAGAGTGGTAGTTTCTGCCTGGCTTAGGTGCATGCCCTGGCCAACCAGAAATCCCATTTCTTACAGTCAGGTTGCCTGTAAATCTTATTTTTAACAGGCAGACTGTCACCTGTGTCCGCTTCATGAGTGCACCAGGTAGTCTGACTTGGAGTCAGTGAAAACATACGTCTGAACTGATTCAGGACTTGCCCACAATCAGTTTGCTGCTGATCAGTGAGGCTGCCTGGCAAGGCTACACCATCAACTGAACCATCATCAGGGTTCTGTGAGAGCAGGTCAGGGAGTGGATCACTCTCTTACTCCTGTCCCTCATCAGTAGCCATGAGCAAGCCCATGTCTGCCCTGTCCACGTATGGCATGAGCCTGTTCACATGGAGCACCCTATGGGTCTCCTGGGAGTTCCAAGGTCCACCAGGTAGGTAACCTCTCCTTTTTGCTCAATGATAGTATGAGGTCCACTCCACTTGTCTTGGAGGGCTGCTGGGGCCACAGGCTACAACACCCATACTTTCTGTCCTGGCTGATAAACAGTCACAACAGCATTTTGGTCATGCCAGGCCTTTTGTAATTCCTGGCTAGCCTCAAGGTTTTTCGATGCCTTCTTCATGTACTCAGCCCTCCTGGAGCGAAGACCAAGTACATAGTCCACAATATCCTGTTTAGGGGGTTTGAGAGGTAACTCCCATCCCTCCTCCACTAGACATAAAGGACCCCTAACTGGATGTCCAAACAGAAGTTCAAAAGGGCTGTAACCAACCCCCTTCTGAGGAACCTCTCTGGACGCAAAGAGAAGGAAGGGCAAAAGGATGTCCCATCCAAGCCTGAGCTTTTCAGGGAGACCTTTAATCATGCCCTTGAGGCTTTTGTTGAATCTCTCAACTAACCCAGTGCACTGTGGGTGATAAGGAGTGGTAAATTTGTAATTTACCCTACACTCCTTCCACATAGCAGTCAAGTAACCAGACATAAAGTTTGCACCTCTGACTGATACTACCTCCTTAGAGAGATATAGATACCTTTATTTGATTTCATAAAAGGGTAGAGAAACCACCATACATAAAATGTACATTTTAAAAACTTATGAAGATGACTGATACTACCTCCTTAGGGAAACCCACTCTGGAAAAAATTCTCAGGAGGGCTCTAGCCAAAACAGGAGCTGTGGTAGTCCTAAGTGCAGAGCCTGGCATCACAAAATGGATGCTGCAGCCACAGACACGAGTCTGGCCTCCTGCTGCTGACCGAAACTCCGGCAGGGGAGGCCTGGACAATAGGTTTCCTGTCACAGGGAGGTGTTACCACCTCCCAGACAGGCCTTAGTGGATTGGGGCTGGGTGGGTGCACTCCAAGAGTGCTTTGAAGTCCTGCACTGGGGGCACATTTGGTGTCCTCGTGCATACTCCAGTTCAAACCGGTTGCAGGGGCTGCCAGCCCCTGCTCTGGCACGAAACTGGACAAAGGAAATGGGTGTAGCCACCCCTCTTTCCAAACCCTCCCCTAGGTGGGTCCACAGAGTTAGTCCAACCCCTTTCTTTAGTATAAGTAAGGGAACCCTGGCAACAGGACTTTAGATATCCCTGGACGAAACTCTGCAACTGAATCCTGGAACTTCGACGCTATACTCAAGACTAGAGGACTGAAGAAATCTCTCTTGGGGTCAAGGAGTGACTCCCCTGCTTGGCAGGCACCAATGAAGCATTTGCCGGTCTGCATCTCTGAAGCTCCCGCCGGACTCCGAAGTACTTGCAGCCCAGGAAGAGGATTTCCAGACATCTCAGAGGCCGACCCGAGTCCCCAACAAAGCTGAGACCCGCAGCCCTCGTGAGTAGCGTGGAACCGGAACTCCTGGTCACCGGGCACATTTGCTAGTGCATTGACTTCTCAACAACTCTTGAAGTCCTGCTTTGGGTTACTCGTAGACCATCTCCCGAGCACCATTTGCTTTGATGATTGTGAGCCTACACTCCACGAGTGTTCCGTGGGCCCACTTCCTGCATTTCCGCTTGGGGATCCTTCGTGGTCCCTGGTCCGTCGACTGGTGGGTCCCTGTGAAGGCAACTCTGATTTTCTTTGGGCGTTTCTGGTTGCTCTAATTGTGCCCTAACTCCCCATCAAGTGGTGAGTCCCTCAGACCTTGCTGGTCTGCTCCGAAGCATCTTTCTCCTTTCTGCGTGGGTTGCTGTTGCCAAGGCTTGTTGTGTTCAATCCCGACACCAACACTGCAGCACTCGACATCCTTTGTGGTACAGCTCGAATCCAGCTCCTGGTTGTCATCGACGCCTCCTGGTCCTCATGGCTGAAGGTCAAGCTTCACCTCTTTCACCTGAAGCCCCCGACATCAGTGGGCATTAGACTATCGTGCCCCTGGTCACTGGCAAGTGACCCAGACTCTGTCTCCTCTGCTTTCAGGTTCTTCTCACCTCCGATCCAGGCTTGGATCTCTTCGGACACTTCACATCTTCCCGGCAGCAGCACTTCGTGGCAGGCTGCCATTGAAAACGACGACGCGACCCGACACCATTTGCCACCTATGCACCCGGCTTCCCTGGGTGAGGTAACTCGAGTACTCCGGTGCCCCCGTGGGTGTTGACCCTAGAACTTTCTAAGTCCAAGAGGGTTTGGTCCTAGTCTACTTCTAAGTGTCCTTTTACTCTAAAACTCTTACCGTGACTTTCCCATAGACTTTAACAGAGCTCGCGGCTGTGTTCACACACTGCATACAGCCCCCGTGGGTCTCCTGTGTCACTACCTTGGGTGGTTCCTTGGGGTCCCAGCGATTCTACAGGCTCTAGGCCTTGTGTCTACTTGAGTCATGGTTCTTATACCACTTTCTTAATATATGGTTTGGTACGCCCCTAGGGCTAATCGTATATTGTGCTAATTTACTGTGCTATTTCACTTGTAACTTGTGTACTTTGACCTCTAGCCTCATAAAGAGACTATTGGGTAGTGTTTAGTAATAAATACATATATTTTATATATATACCTGGTGTGGTTCTCCTTTCATTTGGTCCTTCATGAGCTTATAACTGGTAAAACAAGCAGCTTAACACTCCTTCAAGACTTAGCCTGAAGGCTGCTCTCCATAGCTACCACTAGGATAGCTTTCAATAAAGGATGTCTTTAAACCTATCATCAATAAAGTTCGTTTGGACTGGTGCAAGGTGCCCACTATAACTAGTGGACAGCATATGCCAGGCCAACTTCTCACATTGGTGTGCAGCGGTTGGATTCAAGCTTGCCTTTGTTTTACCAGATAATCTCAAGTGTGTGATCAACTGAAAACCACTAAAGGTACCTCAGGTACATATAAATGCAAGCTTAGAAATACAGTAAGTTCTACTGAACTTAGAGTTGTGTGTCAAGGGCTTAGCACACCCTTTCTACAACTCAAGAGAGTTTAGTAGGCCACACTAGAGTAGGTAGTGCATACACCACACCTCACTAGTGATGTCTTCAGGGCCAGGAACCAGTAGGTCCCTGCCAGGAACCAGTGGGCTCCTACCCTCCAAATATGACAACCTCCCATTCTTGGAATTGAGAGAGTTGTGCAAGGTTAGGAAGCTGAAGACAGGCAAAAGTGCCTACACCCAACGTCTCATGGAGATGCTTCTGCTGGATGATCTCAGAAGACCCATAGGGTCTCCAGGGGTAGGCAGAGAGGGTGGTGCAGAAGATGAGGAAGGGACCAGGGGTGAAAATACACAGGACCTGACCTCTGAAACTGGCCAGGAAGATGAAAATGATCTTGCCCTGGACAATCCAGCTCCTCCTGCAGATGAGGAGGAGGGTCAGAATGACCTCCCCTTTGTCCCACCAGGAAGAGTTGTGAGTGTGCCTAGAAGGTCCAGATCTCCTTCTCAGGAGTCTAACCATTCTGACACCTCAGTAGGGACCTCTGTTTCCTCTCATAGGAGGGAATCCTCTAATGAAAGGAAAAAGAGGCTGCTCCAGTATGAAGAAGCTCAGCTTAGGATCAGAAGAGAGCAGCTGGCTATAGACAGGGAGTCCCTAGAGCTTCATAGACAAAGAAGAAAGTTGGGACTAGAGTCCCATGGTGGCAGCAACTTCCCTGGTGGTAGGGAAAGGTCTTATGACCATAGAAACCTGAGCAAGATTGTCCCTCCCTACCAGAGTGGGGATGACATCCACAAATGGATTACTGCACTGGAAAGGGCCTGTAAAGTTCAGAGGGTCACCCAGGAGCAGTGGGCAGCAATCTTGTGGCTCTCCTTTGCAGACAAAGGTAGAGACAAGCTCCTCACTGTTAGAGAAGAGGATGCTGACAATTACAAAGTCTTGAAGAGTTCTCTGATTGATGGGTTTGGCCTAACCACTGAACAGTATAGGTTGAAGTTCAGAGATACCCAAAAGGCTCAGACTCAAGACTGGGTTGACTTTGTAGATTGTGCTACTAAGGCTCTGGAAGGTTGGATACATGGCAGCAAGGTGTATGACTTTTTAGGATTGTACAATTTGATTATGAGGGAGCAGATCCTTAATAATTGTCAAAACCAGCTCTTACACCAGTACCTGGTGGACTCTGATCTGACCTCTCCCCAATCAATCAATCACAGAATTTGTAAAGCGGACTACTTACCCGCGAGGGTCTCAAGGCGCTAGGGAAAAAGGGGGGGGTGCTGCTACTGGTCGAACAACCAGGTCTTGAGTAGCCTCCTGAAGGTCAGCAGGTCTTGGGTCTGTCGTAGGCTTAGTGGAAGGGTGTTCCAGGTCTTGGCGGTGAGGTGGGAGAAGGATCTGCCGCCGGTGGTAGTTCTTCGAATGCGAGGGACGGTGGCGAGGGAGAGGTCGGCGGAGCGGAGTTGGCGGTTGGGGACGTAGAAGAGGAGTCGGCTGTTGAGGTAGGCTGGGCCAGTCTTGTGGAGTGCCTTGTGTGCGTGGATGAGGAGTTTGAAGGAGATTCTCCTGTTGACGGGGAGCCAGTGCAGGTTCCTCAGGTGGGGGGTGATGTGGCTGTGGCGTGGTACATCGAGGATCAGGTGTGCGGAGGCGTTTTGTATGCGTTGCAGTCGCTTGATGAGCTTGGCCGGGGCTCCCGCGTAGAGGGCGTTCCCATAGTCAAGTCTGCTACTGACGAGGGCCTGGGTGACTGTTCTTCTTGTGTCTGTCGGGATCCACCTGTAGATCTTGCCAAGAACTGGGAAAGAAGGCAGACAAATGGGTCAGAACCAGGGTGAGGCCTAAGAATCAGGGTGGTGACCAGAAAAAAGATTCAACCAAGTCCCAAGAGAAAGGTGGGGATAAATCTAAGGATAAGTCCACTGCAAGGCCCCAAAAGTCCTCTTCTGGGGGTGGGTCCCAAACTCCTTCCTCTCCTGAAAAGAAACCATATTGCCATGTCTGTAAAACGCCTGGACACTGGAAAACTGATCCCAGTTGCCCCAGGATTGGCAATAAAGAAAATGTTCCTCCAACAAATACTACCACTCCTCCTGGTACTACCAATAGTAATCCCCCAGTTGGGAGTAGTGCACCCAAAAAGTTAGGTGCTTTTGCAAGGGGAACAGAGGTGGGCCCTAGTTTAGACAGGACCCCCTCAACAGACTCCTCTGACTCTGATGGTGGTATAGGATTTGCCACCTTTACCATGGGTCCCAATGCATTGGGCAGGTACAGACTGGAGCCAATGATTAATGGTCAGAAAGCTGTGGCATTCAGGGACACAGGGGCTAGTGTCACCATAGTGGCAGGGAAACTAGTCCCCCCTCACCAGCTTTTACCTGAGTTTAAATACCAGGTGACGAACATTGATGGTGTCAGAACAGATCACCCCATGGCCATAGTCAATCTCAGCTGGGAAGGGGTCACAGGCCAAAAAAGAGTGGCAGTGTCCCCCAACTTGCCTGTAGATTGCCTGATGGGCAATGATCTGGAAATCTCAGCCTGGGCTGAAGTTGAACACCAAGCCCATCTGAGAATGCTGGGCATCCCTGAGAAAGTTAGGGGGGCTGTGATGGCCACAGCCCCACCCCAGGAAAATTTTGGAGGGATGGAGCCTGAAAGAATGGCCCACTCTCCTCCACAAGAGAGCACAAGGGTTGAAGAAAAGTCTTCTTCCCCCCAGACTATAGGTAAGGGTCAGCCTCCTCAGGGAACTGATCTTACCCCTAGTGAAGGAACTGCCCCAGAGGTAGTCAGGCCTGGCCTGGCAACCCCTCTGATGGCAGGGGACCCTTCCAAGGTGGTACCCAGTCTGGAGCAGGTAACCTGCCCCTCTCTACCCTGCCTCAGTCAGCCCAGGGATGCAGAGGTCAAGGAGGTCAGTGGACCCCACAGGGCCCCCTGTCCAGAGGAAACCCCCCATCAGCAGTTTAGGGGCACCCAGCCTAGTAGCCCTAGCCAGGTGAAAATTGCTCAACACACTGAGGGATCCCCCATACCTTTGTGTAGGGACCTCCCCCAGAAGGACTCTGTTAGGCAAGGGCAAACCTGGGACCAAAAGGTTCCAAACCTGCCATGTCCCTCCAGTGGTCCATCCAAAGGTACCCAACCCCTAGCTGTAGGCAGCCAAAGGTTGACCCTTAGAGCAAAGTGCAACTCAGGCATGGAAAGACAGGCATACATGGTGACCAGTGATGTGAGGAAGCTGAGACCAACTTTATTAGGGCCTCACGTCCCTACTCAGACCCCTCACCAGCCTTTTACTTTACCCAAGCACACCACAGGTAGTAATTCCCCATGGTGGAGACCCTCTCATACCCTTAGGGTGAGGGATAGCTTAGTGGACCATAAGACAGGGGGTAACCATGCTAGTGCAGGTACTTCCTTATATGGCCACTTAGTCAATAAAGGCTCAACTGGCCAAGGTTAGCCTTGTTTCCTTTCGTTTGGGGGGGGGGGTTATGTAGGAAGGTGGAATCTGACTACATGGTTGCCCCCACTTTTCTTTCTGGTGTTTTAATGGTTTTTGACTTAGTTTGGCTGGGAACCTGCTATTCAGGTCCCCAGCCTATCTGCTTTCTCTTATAAATTGATTCCATGTACTTTAGGTACACCACAGATTGGATTCTGGAGTGCCCTTATAAGTCCCTAATATATGGTATACTATGTACCCAAGGCATAGGTACCCCAGAGGCCTACCAGGGGCTGAAGCATGTATTGTGCCACCCCTGGAAGGCCATCCAAAATGACACCACAGGACTGCTACTGCAGCCTGAGTAAGATGGTGCAATCACCCCTTACAGAGATATAGGTTCACTATATCTCACCTATCACTGCACATAGAAACCTATCAGTCACCCCTATGGCAGGCCTTATCAATCCTGAAGGCAGGGTGCTTGGTTATATGTGAGAGGGTGCCCATGCATGAGCAGAGCACCCCTACAGCCTTCGGAATATATCCTCCGGGGTTGTCAGTGGTCCAGCCTGACCATATACTCTTAAGTGCATTATAACCAAACGGTAAATGCTAACTTTGGACTGGCTGCACGGAAACATGTCGTGTTTGGTGTCAAACACCTTGGAATCATACCGATCCCACCCTTCTAGAGGGAGAGACATGACAGCACTGGTATACCCGGTACCAACTAAACAGAGCCTGACATCACAAAATGGATGCTGCAGCCACAGACACGAGCCTGGCCTCCTGCTGCTGACCGAAACTCCGGCAGGGGAGGCCTGGACAATAGGTTTCCTGTCACAGGGAGGTGTTACCACCTCCCAGACAGGCCTTAGTGGATTGGGGCTGGGTGGGTGCACTCCAAGAGTGCTTTGAAGTCCTGCACTGGGGGCACATTTGTTGTCCTCGTGCATACCCCAGTTCAAACCGGTTACAGGGGCTGCCAGCCCCTGCTCTGGCGCAAAACTGGACAAAGGAAATGGGTGTAGCCACCCCTCTTTTCAAACCCTCCACAAGGTGGGTCCCCAGAGTTAGTCCAACCCCTTTCTTTAGTATAAGTAAGGGAACCCTGGCAACAGGACTTTAGATATCCCTGGACGAAACTCTGCAACTGAATTCTGGAACTTCAACGCTCTACTCAAGACTAGAGGACTGAAGAAATCTCCCTTGTGGTCAAGGAGTGACTCCCCTGCTTGGCAGGCACCAACAAAGCATTTGCCGGTCTGCATCTCCGAAGCTCCCGCCGGACTCCGAAGTACTTGCAGCCCAGGAAGAGGATTTCCAGACATCTCAGAGGCCGACCCGAGATCCCAACAAAGCTGAGACCCGCAGCCCTCGTGAGTAGCGTGGAACCGTAACTCCTGGTCACCGGGCACATTTGCTAGTGCATTGACTTCTCGACAACTCTTGAAGTCCTGCTTTGGGTTACTCGTAGCCCAGGCCCCGAGCACCATTTGCGTCGAAGATTGTGAGCCTACACTCCACGAGTGTTCCGTGGGCCCACTTCCTGCATTTCCGCTTGGGGCTCCTTCGTGATCCCTGGTCCGTCGACTGGTGGGTCCCTGTGAAGGCAACTCTGATTTTCTTTGGGCGTTTCTGGTTGCTCCAGACGTGCCCTAACTCCCCACCAAGTGGTGAGTCCCTCAGACCTTGCTGGTCTGCTCCGAAGCATCTTTCTCCTTTCTGTGTGGGTTGCTGTTGCCAAGGCTTGTTGTGTTCAATCTGGACACCAAGGCTGCAGCACTCAACATCCTTCGTGGGACAGCTCGAATCCAGCTCCTGGTTGTCGTTGACACCTCCTCATCCTCGTGGCTGAAGAGTCAAGCTTCACCTCTTTCACCTGAAGCACCCGACATCGGTGGGCATTCGACTATCGTGCCCCTGGTCACTGGCAAGTGACCCAGACTCTGTCCCCTCTGCTTTCAGGTTCTTCTCACCTCCAATCCAGGCTTGGATCTCTTCGGACACTTCGCATCTTCCCGGCAGCAGCACTTCGTGGCAGGCTGCCATTGAAAACGACGACGCGACCCGACACCATTTGCCACCTATGCACCCGGCTTCCCTGGGTGAGGTAACTCGAGTACTCCGGTGCTCCCGTGGGTGTTGACCCTAGAACTGTCTAAGTCCAAGAGGGTTTGGTCCTAGTCTACTTCTAGGTGTCCTTTTACTCTAAAACTCTTACCGCGACTTTCCCATAGACTTTAACGGAGCTCGCGGCTGTGTTCACACACTGCACACAGCCCCCGTGTGTCCCCTGTGTCACTGCCTTGGGTGGTTCCTTGGGGTCCCAGCGATTCTACAGGCTCTAGGCCTTATGTCTACTTGAGTCGTGGTTCTTATACCACTTTCTTAATATATGGTTTGGTACGCCCCTAGGGCTAATCGTATATTGTGCTAATTTACTGTGCTATTTCACTTGTAACTTGTGTACTTTGACCTCTAGCCTCATAAAGAGACTATTGGGTAGTGTTTAGTAATAAATACATATATTTTATATATATACCTGGTGTGGTTCTCCTTTCATTTGGTCCTTCATGAGCTTATAACTGGTAAAACAAGGAGCTTAACACTCCTTCAAGACTTAGCCTGAAGGCTGCTCTCCATAGCTACTACTAGGATAGCTTTCAATAAAGGTTGTCTTTAAACCTATCATCAATAAAGATCGTTTGGACTGGTGCAAGGTGCCCACTATAACTAGTGGACAGCATATGCCAGGCCAACTTCTCACATCTACCCTCTGAGTATAAGAGTCCATCATCCCAGAGGATCCTGTATGACCCACTGGCACTCCCAGAAGCCTCAGCAGCAGCTTGCTGTCTGAGGGGTTCAAGAGAGGGGCAGCTCAGCTGCTCTTGGCTCAGATCTGCCCTGGAAGGGCCCCCTGTTCCCAAGAACTCAACCTGATCAGGTTCAAGTTCCTCTGAGACAGTTCCTTCTTCAGGACTAAGATCATCTCCCTCAAGATACTGATCTGTATTCTGAGGCAGGGGGGAAGACACTGCCTTACCCCTACTGCTCCTTCTCTTGGGAGGCACCTGGTCCATTATTCCAGGATCCAGGTCCTGTTCAGTGGAAGACATTTTTGCCTGTGACCTAGTCATGGCAAACACATCTGCAGGGATGCCCAGCATTTCTGCATGTGTCCTGAGTTCCACTTCAACCCATGCTGAAGTCTCCAAATCATTGCCCAATAAGCATTCTACAGGGAGGTCTGCACTTACCACAACCTTCTTAGGGCCAGTTACCCCTCCCCAGGTGAAATTCACAACTTCCAAGGAATGGTCTGTCCTGGCATTGCTTGCATTGGTCACTTGGTACATCTCACCAAGTATGATCTGGTCAGGGCCCACAAGTTCTTTTGTCAACATGGTGACACTTGCACCTGTGTCCCTTTATGCCATGGCCTCCTTACCATTGATCAAAGGCTGTTGTCTGTACTTGCCCAGATTACTGGGACTGACAAATAAGGAGGCAATATCCATGCCTCCATCACAGACTAACACAGCCTGAGTTGGAATTCTGACTAGGCCAGAATGCATCTCAGATCCCAGGGTCAACCCTACTACACCCTTATTCTGTGTACCACCACTTTGAACTGAGCTAGGGGGAACAGTTGCCTTAGGGGCAGTGGTGGCTGGAGTACATTCCTTGGCCCTTGGACAACTGGCATCTTTTCTCCAGTGGGTCTTCTCTTTACAGATATGACACCAAGGTTTCCTTTTCCCTTGTTTGATTGTGACTCCCCCCCAGATGAAGACTTTTGGGGCCGTTGTAAAGACTTCTGGTCTTTACCCCTCGCCCCACCCTTATCTGAGGTTTTAGAATCTTGCTTCTTAGAGTCACCACCTTGGTTCTGGGCTTTCTGGTTCACCCTGGGTGTAGGAGAGTAGGATCTGCTTCACAGGGGTACCCCCACTTTTTGCTGATACTTCACTGGTTTTCGACATTAGTCTGGCTGGGGCCCTGCTATTCAGAACCCCAGCCTAGCTGTTTCCTCTTTAAAAGGGTCTCCATGTGCCTTAGGCACATCTCTGATTGGGATCTGGAGTGCCCTTGTAAGTCCCTAGTATATGGTATACTATGTACCAAGGGCATAGGTACCTCAGAGGCCTGCCAGGGGCTGCAGCATATATTATGCCACCCCTGGTAGGCCATCCAAACTGACACCACAGGTCTGCTACTGCAGCCTGGGTAAGGTGGTGCATGCACCCCTTGCTGTGGTATAGGTTACCTATATCACTAAATGCATACACACATATAAACCTATAAGTCACTCCTAAGGCAGGCCTTATCAATCCTAAAGGCAGAGTGCATGGTTCCTATGTGAGAGGGTGCCCCTGCATGAGCAGGGCCCCTCTGCAGCGTTCGGAGACCATCTCTGATGCTGTTTGTAGTGCAGCCTGACCATATACTCTTAAACGCATTATATCCTCGCGGTAAAATGCTAACTATGGAATGGCTGCACCGAAACATGTCGTGTTTGGTGTCAAACATCTTGGAATACTACCCCCCGCCAATTCTGGCGGCGGGGGTAGCATTCCACCCTTCTAGAGGGAAAGGCATGTTAACTCTGACGAGTCCGGTAACTTCTTTCCAGAGCCCTGGCATCACAAAATGGATGCTGCTGCCACAGACACGAGTCTGGCCTCCTGCTGCTGGACGAAACTCCGGCAGGGGAGGCCTGGACAATAGGTTTCCTGTCCCAGGGAGGTGTGACCACCTCCCCAGACAGGACAATGTGTATTGGGGCTGGGCGGGAGCACTTTCGGGTGCTTTGAAGTCCTGCACTGGGGGCACATTTGGTGTCCCTGTGCATACCCCAGTTCAAACCGGATCAGGGCTTGCAGCCCCTGCTTTGGCGCGAACTGGACAAAGGGAAAGGGGTGTAGCCACCCCTCTGCCCTGACCCACCCATAGGTGGGGCCACAGAGTAGTCCATCCCCTATTTTTGGAATAAAGGTAGGAACCCAGTCCTTAGGACTTTAGATTATACCTGGACGAAACTCTGAAACAGAATCCTGGACCTTCGACGCTCTACTCACGATTAGAGGACTGAAGAATCTCCCTTGGGGTCAAGGAGTGACTCCCCTGCTTGGCAGGCACCAAAGAAGCATCTGTCCGGTTCGCATCACTGAAGCTCCCGTCGGACGCCGAAGTCATCGCATCACCAGAGGTGGATTCTCAGACTTCCCCGAGGCTACCCTGAGTCCCCAGCAAAGCTGAGGCCCGTGGCTATCGTGGGTAACGTGAGACCGTGACCCCTGGACACCGAGCACACTTGCAAGTGCACCATCTTCTGGGTCTCCCAAGAAGTCGTGCTTTGGGCTCCGAGTAGCCCTAGCCTCCAGCACCACCTGCACCGAAGATCACTGGCCCCCACTCCACGAGTGTCCTGTAAGCCAGCTCCACGTGCGGTGTCACGAGGCTCCTTCGCGGTCGCTAGCCCGTTGGCTAGTAGCCCTTACCGAAGGCCAATCTTTTCTTTACTTGGCAGTCTGGTTGCTCCAGGCCTGCCCTCACTTACCCTTGCTGGGTGAGTTCCCCAGACCTTGCTGGTCTGCACCATCGACGATCTTCAGCTACATCGAGACTTGCCGTTGCCAAGGCTTGTTGGGTCCAATCTGGTCGCCGACACCGCAGCACTCGACAGACATCGTGTACCAGCCCGAATCCTGCTCCTGGTCGCCGACAACGCCTCCTGGACCTCGTGGCTGCAGAAACGAGACGACCGTCAACGCACCTGAAGCACTCGACATCGGTGGGCATCTGTCCATCGCCTCCCTGGTCACTGGCTAGTGACCCAGACTCTGTCCCCTCTGCTTTCAGGTTCTTCAGAACTCCGATCCACTCTTGGATCCACCCGGACACTTTTCTCCTGGTCGCCAGCAGCACTTTGCAGCAGATCGCCATAAGAACCGACGACGAAACCCGACCCCGAAAGGCACCTATGCACCCGGCTTCCCTGGGTGAGGTAACACGAGTACTCCGGTGCTCCCGTGGGTAGAGACTCTTCAAAGTCCTAGATCTCAAAGGGTTTTGTCCTAGTCCTCTTTAAAGTGTCCCTTTCCTCTATTTTCCCGATCCCGACTTTCTCCATAGAAGTTAACGGCGTATCGCGGTTGTGTATTTACACTGCACGCGTCTCCCGTGGGTCCCCTGTGTCACTACCTTGGGTGGTTCCTTGTGGTCCAAGCACTTCTAGAGGCTCTAGGCCTAGTGTCTAGTTCAGTCGTGGTTCGCATACCACTTTATTGGTATATGGTTTGGTACGCCCCTAGGGCCCAAACGTGTATTTGTGCTATTACTGTGATTTAAGATCTTATAACCTATGTATTTCGAACTCTAGCCTCATAAAGAGACTAGAGGGGTGTGTTTAGTAATAAATACATATATTTTGAATATATACCTGGTGTGGTGCTCTTTCATTTGGTCACTCAAGAGATTATAGACTGGTAAAACAAGCTGCTTTACATTCCTTCAAGACTTAGCCTGAAGGCTGCTCTCCACAGCTACCACTAGGATAGCTTTCAATAAGGTTGTCTTTAACCTACCTACCATAAGAGTCGATTTGGACTGGTGCAAGGTGCCCACTATAATTAGTGGACAGCATATGCCAGGCCAACTTCTCACATTGGTGTGCAGCGTGTGGGATTCCAGCTTGCTATTGTTTTACCAGATAATCTCAATTGAATTGATCAACTGAAAACCACTAAAGGTACCTAAGGTACATATAATTTAAGCTTAGAATATCAGTAAGTTCTACTGAACTTAGAGTTGTGTGTTAAGGGATAGCACAACCCTTTCTACAACTCAAGAGAGTTTAGTAGGCCACACTAGAGTAGGTAGTGCATACACCACACCACACTAGTAATGTCTTTAAAAGCAGGATCTAGAGATGCCCTGCAGGAAGCCATTGAGCTTCCCCTCCAAGTATGACACACTCCCATTCTTGGAACTGAGAGCTTTGTGTAACGTGAGGAAATTAAGGACAGGCCAAAGTCCCACCACCCAACACCTCCAGGAGTTGTTGGTGGCTTATGATCTTAGTAAGTCCTCAGAGACTGAAGGGGTAGGAGCAGAGGGTGGGCCAGCAGATGAGGAAGGGACCAGGGGTACTACTACCCCCAGCCCCCCTCTGAAACTGACCAGGAGGGTGACAATGACCCTGACCTGGAAAACCCAATCCCTTCTGGGGAAGATGAAGATGAGGATCTGGAGAACCACACCTTTGTCCCCCCAGGAAGGATTATGAGTGTGCTCAGAAAGTCTAGGTCTCCTTCTCAGGAGTCTAACCACTCTGGCACCTCAATAGGGAGCTCTGTTTCTTCTCACAGGAGGGAATCCTCTCATGAGAGAAGAAAGAGACTGGTCCAGTATGAGGAAACTCAACTGGAGATCAGGAAGAAGCAATTGGCTTTAGATAGAGAATCCCTAGATCTCCTTAAAGAGAGAAGAAAGTTGGGACTAGAGTCCCATGGTGGCAGCCATATCCCTAGAGATAGGGAAAGGTCCTATGACCATAGGAACCTGAGCAAGATTGTCCCTCCCTACCAGAGTGGGGATGATATCCACAAATGGATAACTGCTTTAGAGAGGGCCTGTAAAGTACAGAAGGTCCCTCAGGAGCAGTGGGCAGCAATCTTGTGGCTCTCCTTTGCTGACAAAGGTAGAGACAAGCTCCTCACTGTTAGAGAGGAGGATGCTGACAATTACAAGGTCTTGAAGAGTGCTCTTATTGATGGGTTTGGCCTAACCACTGAACAGTACAGGTTGAAGTTCAGAGACACCCAAAAAGCACAGACTCAAGACTGGGTAGACTATGTGGATTGTTCTGCCAAGGCTCTGGAAGGCTGGTTGATGGGCAGCAAGGTGTGTGACTTCTCAGGATTGTATAATCTGATAATGAGGGAGCAGATTCTTAATAACTGTCAAAACCAGCTGTTGCATCAGTACCTGGTTGACTCTGATCTGACCTCTCCCCAAGAATTGGGAAAGAAGGCAGACAAATGGGTCAGAACCAGGGTGAAGCAGAAGGTACAGAACCAAGGTGGGGAAACCAAGAAGCAAGATGCTAAGAACTCTGACAAGGGTGGGGAGAAGGGTAAAGATCAAAAGTCTTCATCAGGCCCCCAAAAATCTTCTTCTGGTGGGGATTCCCAGTCTACCAAGGGTAAAGGCCAAAGAAAACCATGGTGCAAGGTCTGTAAGCAAAAGACCCACTGGACCAGTGATTGCACCAAGTCCAAAGACTCCAGTCCAGCCTCCACCAATGCCCCTAAGGCACCTGTTCCCCCTAGTACAGTTGGTGGAAGTGCTCCAGCCAAGGGTTTAGTAGGGTTCACCCTGGGAACTGAGTTGGGCTCTGACTTAGTCAGGGAACTGACCCAGGCTGTGTTAGTCTGTGATGGAGGCATGGATGTGACCTCCACTGTGAGTCCCAGTAATCTGGGCAAGTACAGACAACAGCCTTTAATCAATGGACGAGAGGCTTTGGCATTTAGGGACACAGGGGCAAGTGTCACAATGGTGACACAAGACCTTGTGCTACCTGGACAAGTTATACTTGGTGAAATGTACCAAGTGACCAATGCTAGCAATGTCAGAACAGACCATACTCTGGCAGTTGTTAACTTCTCCTGGGGAGGGGTAACTGGCCTTAAGAAGGTTGTGGTAAGTGCAAACCTACCAGTCGAATGCTTGCTTGGCAATGACTTAGAGACTTCTGCTTGGGCAGAAGTGGAGCTCAGGACCCATGCAGAAATGCTGGGGATCCCTGCAGATGTGTTTGCTGTGACCAGGTCACAAGCTAAACTGTCTAAAACTGAACAGGCCTTGGATTCTGGAAGAATGGACCAAGTGCCTTCCAAGAGGAGGAGTAGTAGGGTTAAGGCAGTGCCTTCCCCCTTGGCTCAGGAGGAAGATCAGTCCCTTGAGGGGGATGATCTCAGCCCTGAAGAAGGAACTGTCCCAGAGGAACTTGAGCCTGACCAGGTTGAGTTCTTGGGGACAGGGGGACCTTCTAGGGCAGATCTGAGCCAGGAGCAGCAGAGCTGCCCCTCCCTTGAACCCCTCAGACAGCAAGCTGCTGCTGAGGCTGCTGGGAAAGCTAGTGGTCCCCATACAGTGTATTGGGATGATGGACTCCTGTACTCAGAGAGTAGAGACCCCAAGCCTGGTGCTACCAGGAGGTTGGTAATACCTTTGAAGTTCAGGGGCTTCCTATTGACCCTAGCCCATGATATTCCCTTAGCAGGACACCTGGGCCAGAACAAGACTTGGGACAGAATTGTCCCTCACTTTCACTGGCCCCACATGTCTGAAGACAGTAAGGAGTTTTGTCGCTCCTGTGTAACCTGCCAAGCCAGTGGCAAAGCAGGTGGCACTACAAAGGCCCCCTGATACCACTACCTGTGGTGGGGGTGCCCTTTGAGAGGGTGGGGATTGACATTGTTGGTCCCATGGATCCCCAAACAGCATCTGGGCACAGATTTATACTGGTGGTAGTGGATCATGCCACCAGGTATCCAGAGGCTATACCCCTTAGGACCACTACAGCACCTGTGGTGGCAAGGGCCCTCCTGGGAATTTTCTCAAGAGTGGGCTTTCCTAAGGAGGTGGTATCAGACAGGGGTGCAAACTTCATGTCTGGGTACTTAAAGGCAATGTGGAAGGAGTGTGGAGTTACTTATAAGTTCACCACACCCTATCACCCACAATGCAATGGTTTAGTTGAGAGATTCAACAAAACCTTGAAGGGCATGATTAAAGGGCTCCCAGAAAAGCTTAGGCGTAGATGGGACATACTCTTGCCCTGCCTTTTATTCGCATATAGGGAGGTGCCTCAGAAGGGGGTTGGTTACAGCCCTTTTGAACTTCTGTTTGGCCACCCTGTGAGGGGTCCACTGTGCTTGGTGAAGGAAGGATGGGAGTTACCTCTCAAGCCCCCAAAGCAAGATATAGTGGACTATGTACTTGGTCTCCGCTCCAGGATGGCTGAGTACATGAAAAAGGCAACCAAAAACCTTGAGGCTAGCCAGGAACTTCAAAAGGCCTGGCATGACCAAAAGGCTGTCCTAACTGTTTACCAGCCAGGACAGAAGGTGTGGGTGTTGGAGCCAGTGGCCCCAGCAGCTCTCCAAGACAAATGGAGTGGACCCCACACTATTGTTGAGCAGAAGGGTGAGGTCACTTACTTAGTAGACCTGGGAACACCCAGGAGTCCCCACAGGGTTCTCCATGTCAACAGACTTAAGCCATATGTGGACAGGGCAGACATGGGCTTGCTCATGGCTACTGATGAAGGGCAGGAGGAAGAGAGTGACCCACTCCCTGACCTGCTCTCACAGAACCCTGACGATGGGTCAGTTGATGGGGTAGCCTTGGCAGGCAGCCTCACTACCCAGCAACAAACTGATTGCAGGCAAGTCCTCAATCAGTTTAGACACATGTTTTCTCTGACACCCAGTCAGACCACCTGGTGCACTCATGAAGTGGACACTGGGGACAGTCTGCCTATTAAAAACAAGATTTATAGGCAACCTGACCATGTCAGGGACTGTATCAGGACTGAAGTCCAGAAGATGTTGGAATTGGGAGTGATTGAGCCCTCAGATAGCCCTTGGGCTAGTCCAGTAGTCCTAGTACCTAAACCTCACACCAGTGGTGGGAAAAGAGAGATGAGGTTTTGTGTAGACTACAGGGGCCTCAATGCAGTCACTAGGACTGATGCCCATCCAATACCCAGGGCAGATGAGCTCATAGATACTTTGGCCTCTGCCAAATATCTCAGCACATTTGACCTAACAGCTGGCTACTGGCAGATCAGACTAGCTGATGCTGCAAAGCCCAAAACAGCATTTTCAACCCCTAGTGGGCATTATCAATTTGTGGTGATGCCCTTTGGTCTGAAAAATGCACCTGCCACTTTCCAGAGGTTGGTGAACACAGTTCTCACAGGACTGGAGGCCTACAGTGCAGCTTATCTAGATGATATTGCTGTCTTTAGCTCCACCTGGGAGGATCACCTGGTCCACCTCAGGAATGTTTTACAGGCCCTGCAAAAGGCAGGCCTGACTATCAAGGCCACTAAGTGCCAGATAGGGCAGAGTCAGGTTGTGTACCTGGGCCACCTTGTGGGTGGAGGCCAGGTTCAACCTTTGCAGAGCAAGATCCAGACCATCATGGACTGGACTGCTCCCACTACCCAGACTCAGGTGAGAGCCTTCTTAGGCCTGACTGGGTACTATAGGAGATTTGTCAAGGGGTATGGATCAATAGTGACACCCTTGAATGACTTAACTTCTAAGAAAATGCCCAAAAAGGTTCAGTGGACAGTTAGCTGTCAAAAGGCATTTGATGACCTCAAGCAGGCCATGTGCACTGCTCCAATTCTGCAGAGTCCTGATTACTCCAAGAAGTTCATTGTTCAAACTGATGCATCTGAATTGGGGGTAGGGGCTGTACTGTCACAATTGAATGAAGAAGGTCAGGATCAGCCAGTAGCTTTTATTAGCAGAAGGCTGACCCCTAGAGAGAAACGTTGGTCAGCCATAGAGAGGGAGGCCTTTGCTGTGGTCTGGGCTCTGAAGAAGTTGAGGCCATACTTGTTTGGTACACACTTCCTGGTTCAGACAGACCATAAGCCCCTCTTATGGCTAAAACAAATGAAGGGTGAAAACCCCAAACTGCTTAGGTGGTCCATTTCCCTACAGGGGATGGACTTTACAGTGGAACATAGGCCTGGGAGTAACCATGCGAATGCAGATGGACTCTCTAGGTATTTCCACTTAGAACATGAAGACTTAACTGGGCAAGGTTAGTTTAATGTCCCTACGTTTGGGGGGGTTGTGTAGGAGAGTAGGATCTGCTTCACAGGGGTACCCCCACTTTTTGCTGATACTTCACTGGTTTTCGACATTAGTCTGGCTGGGGCCCTGCTATTCAGAACCCCAGCCTAGCTGTTTCCTCTTTAAAAGGGTCTCCATGTGCCTTAGGCACATCTCTGATTGGGATCTGGAGTGCCCTTGTAAGTCCCTAGTATATGGTATACTATGTACCAAGGGCATAGGTACCTCAGAGGCCTGCCAGGGGCTGCAGCATATATTATGCCACCCCTGGTAGGCCATCCAAACTGACACCACAGGTCTGCTACTGCAGCCTGGGTAAGGTGGTGCATGCACCCCTTGCTGTGGTATAGGTTACCTATATCACTAAATGCATACACACATATAAACCTATAAGTCACTCCTAAGGCAGGCCTTATCAATCCTAAAGGCAGAGTGCATGGTTCCTATGTGAGAGGGTGCCCCTGCATGAGCAGGGCCCCTCTGCAGCGTTCGGAGACCATCTCTGATGCTGTTTGTAGTGCAGCCTGACCATATACTCTTAAACGCATTATATCCTCGCGGTAAAATGCTAACTATGGAATGGCTGCACCGAAACATGTCGTGTTTGGTGTCAAACATCTTGGAATACTACCCCCCGCCAATTCTGGCGGCGGGGGTAGCATTCCACCCTTCTAGAGGGAAAGGCATGTTAACTCTGACGAGTCCGGTAACTTCTTTCCAGAGCCCTGGCATCACAAAATGGATGCTGCTGCCACAGACACGAGTCTGGCCTCCTGCTGCTGGACGAAACTCCGGCAGGGGAGGCCTGGACAATAGGTTTCCTGTCCCAGGGAGGTGTGACCACCTCCCCAGACAGGACAATGTGTATTGGGGCTGGGCGGGAGCACTTTCGGGTGCTTTGAAGTCCTGCACTGGGGGCACATTTGGTGTCCCTGTGCATACCCCAGTTCAAACCGGATCAGGGGCTTGCAGCCCCTGCTTTGGCGCGAACTGGACAAAGGGAAAGGGGTGTAGCCACCCCTCTGCCCTGACCCACCCATAGGTGGGGCCACAGAGTAGTCCATCCCCTATTTTTGGAATAAAGGTAGGAACCCAGTCCTTAGGACTTTAGATTATACCTGGACGAAACTCTGAAACAGAATCCTGGACCTTCGACGCTCTACTCACGATTAGAGGACTGAAGAATCTCCCTTGGGGTCAAGGAGTGACTCCCCTGCTTGGCAGGCACCAAAGAAGCATCTGTCCGGTTCGCATCACTGAAGCTCCCGTCGGACGCCGAAGTCATCGCATCACCAGAGGTGGATTCTCAGACTTCCCCGAGGCTACCCTGAGTCCCCAGCAAAGCTGAGGCCCGTGGCTATCGTGGGTAACGTGAGACCGTGACCCCTGGACACCGAGCACACTTGCAAGTGCACCATCTTCTGGGTCTCCCAAGAAGTCGTGCTTTGGGCTCCGAGTAGCCCTAGCCTCCAGCACCACCTGCACCGAAGATCACTGGCCCCCACTCCACGAGTGTCCTGTAAGCCAGCTCCACGTGCGGTGTCACGAGGCTCCTTCGCGGTCGCTAGCCCGTTGGCTAGTAGCCCTTACCGAAGGCCAATCTTTTCTTTACTTGGCAGTCTGGTTGCTCCAGGCCTGCCCTCACTTACCCTTGCTGGGTGAGTTCCCCAGACCTTGCTGGTCTGCACCATCGACGATCTTCAGCTACATCGAGACTTGCCGTTGCCAAGGCTTGTTGGGTCCAATCTGGTCGCCGACACCGCAGCACTCGACAGACATCGTGTACCAGCCCGAATCCTGCTCCTGGTCGCCGACAACGCCTCCTGGACCTCGTGGCTGCAGAAACGAGACGACCGTCAACGCACCTGAAGCACTCGACATCGGTGGGCATCTGTCCATCGCCTCCCTGGTCACTGGCTAGTGACCCAGACTCTGTCCCCTCTGCTTTCAGGTTCTTCAGAACTCCGATCCACTCTTGGATCCACCCGGACACTTTTCTCCTGGTCGCCAGCAGCACTTTGCAGCAGATCGCCATAAGAACCGACGACGAAACCCGACCCCGAAAGGCACCTATGCACCCGGCTTCCCTGGGTGAGGTAACACGAGTACTCCGGTGCTCCCGTGGGTAGAGACTCTTCAAAGTCCTAGATCTCAAAGGGTTTTGTCCTAGTCCTCTTTAAAGTGTCCCTTTCCTCTATTTTCCCGATCCCGACTTTCTCCATAGAAGTTAACGGCGTATCGCGGTTGTGTATTTACACTGCACGCGTCTCCCGTGGGTCCCCTGTGTCACTACCTTGGGTGGTTCCTTGTGGTCCAAGCACTTCTAGAGGCTCTAGGCCTAGTGTCTAGTTCAGTCGTGGTTCGCATACCACTTTATTGGTATATGGTTTGGTACGCCCCTAGGGCCCAAACGTGTATTTGTGCTATTACTGTGATTTAAGATCTTATAACCTATGTACTTCGAACTCTAGCCTCATAAAGAGACTAGAGGGGTGTGTTTAGTAATAAATACATATATTTTGAATATATACCTGGTGTGGTGCTCTTTCATTTGGTCACTCAAGAGATTATAGACTGGTAAAACAAGCTGCTTTACATTCCTTCAAGACTTAGCCTGAAGGCTGCTCTCCACAGCTACCACTAGGATAGCTTTCAATAAGGTTGTCTTTAACCTACCTACCATAAGAGTCGATTTGGACTGGTGCAAGGTGCCCACTATAATTAGTGGACAGCATATGCCAGGCCAACTTCTCACACTGGTTCTGACCCATTTGTCTGCCTTCTTTCCCAATTCTTGGGGAGAGGTCAGATCAGAATCAACCAGGTACTGATGCAACAACTGATTTTGGCAATTATTAAGGTTCTGCTCCCTCATAATTAGATTGTACAATCCTTTAAAATCACACACCTTACTGCCAAGTAACCAGCCTTCCAGAGCCTTAGTAGCACAGTCTACAAAGTCAACCGAGTCCTGAGTCTGTGCCTTCTGGGTGTCTCTGAACTTAATCCTGTATTGTTCATTGGTTAAGCCAAACCCATCTATGAGAGCACTCTTCAAGATTGAGTAATAGTCAGCATCCTCTTCTCTAACAGTGAGGAGCTTATCTCTACCTTTGTCAGCAAAGGAGAGCCACATGATAGCTGCCCACTGCTCCTGAGGGACCCTCTGTACTTTACAGGCCCTCTCTAGTGCAGTTATCCCTTTGTGGATGTCATCCCCACTCTGATAGGGAGGTACTATCTTGTTCAGGTTCCTATGATCATGAGAATACTCTCTAGTTCTAGGGACACTGTTGCTGCCACCATGGGACTCTAGTCCCAATCTTCTGGTTGCTCTCTGGAGCTCTAGGGATTTCCTGTCTAGGGCCAATTGCTCTTTCTTGAGCCTGAGCTTGATTCTCTCAATCTCTAGAAATTGGCACTGCTTGTCGTAAGAGGATTCCCTCTTATTAGATATGGAAGTCCCTACAGTAGTACTTGAGTGATTAGATTCCACAGAGGAAGATCTAGATCTCCTAGGTATACTCAGTACTCTTCCTGGTGGAGTAAAGAGAGGGCCACTGGGGCCTTCTCCCCCACCTAAAGGAAGATCTACATTTTCCAGGTTAGAATCATTTTGATTCTCCTGGTGAGGGTTTGAGTCCAGGTCACCACAGTTTTCACTGTCTTGCCTTTCCTCAATCCCTGTTCCACCCACTCTACCTACCTCGTCAGACCCTGGGGTCTTTCTGAGGTCATCTAGAAGCAATATCTCTATGAGGCGTTGAGTGCTGGCACTTCTCCCTGTCTTCAGTTTCCTAGATGTGCACATGTTCCTCAATTCTTGAAATGAGAGACTATCATATCTAGTTGTCAAAGGGCCACTGGCCTCTTCTCTAGAAGACATTCTAGTGTTATGTGGTGCAGGCACCTACCTAACCTAGAGGAGACTAAAGTCTCTTGAGTTGGAGAAAGGGTGTGCTAGACCCTTGGCTTACCCAACTCCAAGTTCAGTAGAACTTACTTTATTCTAGGCGGATGGCTATGGAGACTCCCGCCTCTCCGTAGCCGAGGTGACCCAGGCCCCACCCACTAGAGAAACCTCCACAGTGGCGAGAGGAATGGCGATCGCAGCAGAACGCGGAACAGCGAGTTGAGTCTCTCCCGAAGCGGCGCCTTGAAAAGCTTTACATCACACAGGCGCGATGAGGAGAAACCGCGAATAAACTGATTTGGTGTACAAATACCGAATGAGGAGGAAAGACAGCGGGAGGCAGCGGGACGCCGCGGAAAAAGCATCAAGGCTTTAAATTAAAGAACTGAGGCAGCGGAACGGCTGAGGAGATACATGGACGAAGACGGAGAGTGGTGAGCTGCCTTTGCCTTGACTGCCTTGACTGGTAAGAGCCTCTGAGGCAGCAAGCACTCGTCTTTAATCCTGCTGTGCCCTGCAAAGACTTTGTTAAATTAAGGCACAATCTGAGCAGCTTGCAGCAGGGACCTGAAGTTGAACAACAGTAGCTGAAGCACTAGGAGACTAGGAGAAGGCTGCCCCCGTTAAAAGAGTCTTCTGAGCTGGCTGTGACAGGGGGAGCGGAGTCAAAAGGGTACGAACAGGACAAGGAGTGTTGGTATCGCATTGAGGAAGTTAGCAGAGGGGGTGATTGGTGCTTGGTGAATCTGCTGGCACGCCGCAAGTTTTGTACAGCAACAAGGGTGAAGAAATCTATAAACTGGTACTAAAATGGGAAGACATCAAAGGCAGGTTAATGCGGTAGCCAGGGTTGAGGTGGCGACCAGAATGAAAGCCAAAAAGCGCCTAATACAAGCGAAGGGGGCTTCTTCTGTAATAAAAACTCCTGTCTCTACGAACCAATCTGAAGTAAGTTCCTGTTCAGAGAGCTCCACAGAAGAACATGTGGGGCTGCAACCAGTGATACACCCCTTGCAAGAGCTAGCGCCACCACAAGAGAAGATTCCCACCCCGCATCTAAAATTCTCGTGGAGGTCTCTAAGGGGTTGACCAAGGGAGCAACTGGGAGTGCAACGTTCCCCCTGTTCACTAAAAAGAGCATCCAGCCTCCTGCGACTCAGGGTCCATCGCTAATTAGTTCAGCCTCTCCGGTAGCTCCCCAAGACAATATAACTTTCAATCTTTTTGAAGGGTTGCATATCACTCCACCTCATGAGGTTACGCACCTAGCTACAATACCCTCTGTGATATCCCCAGTGACTTTTTTAGCAACTTCCCCAGCTTTAGTAGACCTAATGGAAGGAGATCCTGTACTTTGCCCCTTAAGTCAAGACGCCACAGACGCTATACCCGCTCAGCAGCCTTTTTCCGAACTAGTCTCAAGTTTGGAAAATACCACAATACAGCTGCCGCTAGAGAATGAGCAGATTTCCAAAGATATGCTGGGTGCTGTAGCAGAGAAAGGAGGGGAACCAGCAAGACACAGAAATGAGAATCACCTTGAAAAGTCTGAGGTCCCTTCCTCCGGTGTCAGCTCGCAACAGATGGAAGTGAAAGACCTCCTGAATCTAATATTGGAGGAAATTAGGGAGATGAAAAAATCCCAGGGACAAGAGACTGCTACAATACATTTAAGGTTGGAAAAAATTGAGGCATCTATTGCTGGATTCCCTGCAAGGATCGACGAGGCAGAATCAAGGATCGCTGACCTGGAGGAGCAGATGAGCTCCACTATTCGGAAAGTTAATGAGGTGACAGCAGATAAGATCGCTCTTGAGTCAAAATTAGAAGACTTGGAGAACTTCTCGCGCTGTTCAAATCTTCGTATAGTAGAAGTCCCTGAGGGGAGTGAAGGGACCAATACCCTCCGTTGGGTGGAAACTTTTATTAAACAAAAAGTGCTCCCTGATCATGCTGGGGATCTAACGTTAACCAGGGCCCACCGGGTTCCAGCACACCCTTTTACAAACTCTAAGTACCCGCGTACAATTCTAGTTAACTTTTCTGATTACAGGATCAAAGAAAATGTTTTAACGAAAGATATCCAGTTGAGACAATTTGCTATTGACGAGAGTACAAAATGTCGAATTTTCTCAGACAAGTCAGTAGGGGCGGCGCGAAGACGCAAAGAATTTGTGAAACTGCTATTGCTATTTAAAGCTCAGGGGGCTCAGGCATCCATCGCACAGCAGTCAAAGCTAAGGGTGCTGGATAAAGGGAAGTTTCACTTATTTACGCGGGTAGAAGAAGCCAAGGAATTCCTGAAAGAGATTACTGTTATAAGATGAATCTGCTTTCAACTTCTGTCCACTGTGGAAAATCTCTTTGCTTGTCTGGGTGGGGTCGGTCACTGAGGGTGCAGGGTCAGGGCACCCCATCAAGAGAAAGGGGGGGGAAATGTGGCTAGCGGGGCCAGAGGAGACCACATTTTGGGGGAGGGGAGGGTGGGGGGGGTAAAAGCAGTAGTAAAATGAGCAGTAGCAGGGATATGATTGGAAAAATGGTCAGGATTGTGAGAAGTATTGATGTAGTCGGTATGGTTTACAGATACATGGTTAAAAAATGACAAGTAAGTGCTGCATTCTTTCACTTAACGTAAATGGGATATTAAATAAACAAAAATATGGAGCTTTAATTAGATGGTTAGCTTCTTTTTCACCGCAGGTTTTATTTCTGCAGGAGACACACCTAAAAACTAATTCTCCAAGATTATTCCTTCCTAGGTGGTATTTGCATGCCTTTTTTGCTTCGGCAGGACTGGCTAAAAGAGGAGTAGCTTTATATTTTTGTAGGGGTCTTCCCTGGGAATTTGGCCAAATTCGGAGAGATCCCCAGGGGAGATGGATATGGGTTGAGGCCAAATTAAATGGCACGAGATTACATTTTATTAATTATTACGGTCCCATTGTAGATGACATCACAGCCCTACTAAAAATTAGTGAGATACTTAGGGGGGTACCTGGGAAAATAATTTTGGGTGGCGATTTTAACTTTATTCAGGATTTAAAGAAAGATACTTCGAATTAAAATAAAAAAGAGCTTAAACCCAAAACCAAAAAGGTGATACAAGTATTAAGAAAGGAACATATTTTGATAGACCCTTGGCGTGACGCCAATCCATCTAAATTGGAATTTTCCTGCTACTCGGATCAATTTCATACGGCATCCTGAATTGATTTTTTTTTTAATATCGCAATCCCTAGGCTATACAACCTCTGACATAGATATTAATCCATTCTCTGACCACTCTCTTATTAAACTCAAAGTGGAAATTGGGATATGCAGGAGGCCAAGATCCAGGTGGCAGATGGATCGTCTCCTCCTGCAGGACCCCCAATGGGTGGCTGACACAAAGGAGTGGATTGCCGAATTCTTTAAGATAAATGAGAACACGGAGAAATCCTTTCTGTTTGGGGGGGGTTTAAGGCAGCCCTCCGAGGGCAAATGATTGCTCTTTCCGCCTCTCAAATTAAACATAGGAGAGAGAAAATTTTCAAACTTCACCAGGCAGTAGTAGAAACAACAAAATTAAGATATACACAGCCCGCTGGGATGGGGGACGCCAGAGCCCAGATAGACAGGGCCAAATATGAGTTGAAGGAGTTTTTTATATTAGAAGAGATTGCCAGCTCCAGAACATATCTACAGCGAGTGTACAAAGAGAGTCAAATGGTCGGCAAGATGCTTGCCAGAACTACCAAAACTAAACAGGAAGCAGCCATGATCACTGAAATCATTGACCCCAAGACAAGAACCTCTTTAACAGATAAAGACGAAATAGCTCAAGTTTTTTTAGAACACTACTCGCAGTTATATACTACCAGATATGAAGCTGGAGCAAATCAAATTATTAACTATTTTGAGGAGGTTGATCTCCCTACTCTATCAGGGCCAATGGTGGAACAGCTCCAGCTAGACATTTCGGAAGAAGAAATTATAACTGTGGTAAAATCTATTGCAGGGGCTAAAGCCTGTGGAGCCGATGGACTCCCAATTGAATTTTATAAAACCTTTTTTAAAGAGTTGACTTGCTTCTTGGCAAAACTTTTTAATCGTATCAAACAGGGAGGTTGTGTTCCCCCAAGCTTTAAGGAATCCATATTGGTTAGCTGTGTTAAAAAGGGGAAAAATGGCAAGGATGTTAATTCATACAGGCCAATTAGTCTTCTCAATGCAGATTTTAAAATATTAATGAAAATCTGGGCACAACGCTTTACCCCCATTGCTCAGGAATTAATTCATTGTGATCAAACCGGGTTTGTAGCAGGAAGGTCCATGTCCACTAATACTGGGTTTTTAATTCAAGCTCTTGATTATGGGACTAACAACAAAATACCCACTCTTATTACTTTGGTCGACGCTGAAAAAGCATTTGACTTGGTCAACAGGGGCGCACTTTTTTTTGGTCTAGGGAAATTCGGTATCCCGGCCCAAATACTAAATATGTTGAAAAACATTTATCAAGGTGCCCAAGCCCGTGTTATAGTTAATGGAGATTCAATAGGGGTTGTGGAAATAAACCGCGGAACTAGACAAGGGTGTCCGATGTCACCCTTGCTTTTTACTTTTTTCATTGAACCCCTAGCTATAAGACTCTGCGGAAATCCCTTGTTTAAAGCCCCAATCGAAGGGATGGCCAAGCTGAAACTTTTCGCGGATGACATGATTATGTACCTATGCCCGGAAAAGCAGATTGTGGAAGAAGTTCTTTTAGAATTTAGTAAATTTGAACAAATAGGAGGCTATAAAATTAATCAAGACAAAACGGGGATTTTAATGTTTAATATGGATTGTAACTTCTTACCTACCAATTTAAGAAAACAGGCATTGAAAAAAGAGCCAATTAGATATTTGGGTATGTCTCTAACCATATAGAACAATTATTTAGTTTGAATTACCTTGCCATGCGAAATACAATTAAAACCCTACTGGACAAGTGGACCCTGTTACCATTGACTTTGATGGGTCGTGTAGCACTTTTAAAAATGTCAATTCTTCCCCTATTAATATTTTTGTTTATTAATGTACCCTTAAAAATAAACTCTAAGTTTTTTAAGGAAATTGATTCAATGTTTAGGGAATTCGTTTGGAATAAAAAGGCCTCAAGGGTAAATTGCCCATATTACAACTGGAGATAAATCAAGGGGGTTTAGCCTTACCAAATATCCGAACCTATTACGAGGCAGCTATATTAGACCTCACAGCACGTCTACTGGAACCTAATGATCGGATAGACACATATTGTTTTGAACGAATGATCCGTGAGTCTGGCACACAAATTCCAATCTTTTTAAAAACATCTAAACTACCTAAAAAGTCCCGTTATAAGACTATTCGTGACTATTCTGATCGACTCCAGTCCTTTTTTAAACAAGCAAATTCTTCTGGGTTTATCTTTCTGAAGTTAGAGGAATGTAGGGTTTTTGGTCTGCAAATTCATTCCAGTCGCCTTAAGAGATGGAAGGACAGTGGCTTTGAGGATCTGGGCCATTTCTTAATTGTTAATACAGTAATCTCTTGGATGAGGTTCTAAGTAGAACTGGCAATCGAATCAAGCCTGGGTTTCTGGAATACTTGCAGATCGTATACTTTATTAAAAAATATAATCTCCTGCCAAGTGGTGTCCCAATCGGCCAGGTCAATGCCCTATATAAAGCTAAATTAAAGGGGGTAGGAAACTGGTACTCTTTGTAGATAAAACATAAGGCACTTCCCCTGGTCGACGAATTTTTGGGGAAAATAACTTGGGAGACCAACTGCTCCTTTTCTCACCAGGAATGGCAGGCTATAGCCCAGGTAGGAAGTAAGGCCCTGAGAGCAGCCAATTTTAAAAGAATGGCCTTTTTGTCACGGTGGCTGGCTTATTACACCCCGAAAAAGGTAAACAAGCGCCATGCGGAAGTGGATAATAAATGCTTTCGATGCCAGTCCCACGGTGAGGGGGACTGGCTTCATATATTTTTTACATGCCCGAAGCTTGAAACTTTTTGGAGTAATATCTTTTTAGCAATAAGCCAGGCTATTAAAAAAAGATCAACCCAGAGACAGAAGTGGCTCTCTTCGGGCTTTCTAAAGTAAGGTCAGATTTGACCAAAGCCGAAGAGGCGTGCATCACAATCTGCTCGATAGTAGCACGTTCTCTAATTCTCCAAAATTGGAGATCGGAAGAGATTCCATCTTATCCTAAATGGATAAATAAAATGTTAAGGATTAGGAAATTCGAAGAAGCATATGCTAAACGGGTTGGGACAACAAAAAAGTTTACAGCAGTTTGGAAGTTTTTTGACAATTGGGATGCATCGATGGAAGTTTAGCACTTTAGCACATTGCACTTTAGGCCTTTACAATTGAAAGGTTCTGATTGTTTTTGTCATCGGGATATATTGATAAAAATGTAGCACTTTAGCACATCGCACTTTAAGCCCCTATATACTAGGGGAAATATGATTGTACTGTAATAGAGCCATTTTTGCACAGTTAGAAGGTTTTAGATAGCTATCAATGGATTCCAGTTGTCATTTTTATTATAATTGATGATAAATAGTCACAAGTCACTTTAGGGTCTTATAGTAACGGGAAGGTGCAATTGTTTCTTGATGTTTACGAATATATGGCTTCGTCGGACTCTTTTAAACGATATTGATTAACTATGGTATGTTCATCCCTGTTTTGAGGGTTTCAGTTGATAAATGTATAGAATGTGTATCGGTGTAAAATGCGGATTTGTTTTGGTGTTTGTTTTTTCTCTTTCCTGATGACCAACTCTATTATAATATTGTTATGTCCTCTGCTCTGCTCTGCTCTGCAAAAATAAAAAAAAATAAAAAATAAAAAGAACTTACTTTATTCTAATTTTGATGTATTATATATACCTAATACTTTTAGTGGTTTTCAGTTAATCACTCAATGAGATTTATCTGGTAAAACAATAGCAAGCTTGAATCCCAACCACTGCACCCAATGTGAGAAGCTGGCCTGGTGTATGCTGTCCACTAATTAAAGTGGGCACCTTGCACCAGTCCAAACGACCCTTATGGTGATTACATCAAAGATAACCTTTGTAGAAAGCTATCCTAGTGGTAGCTATGAAGAGCAGCCTTCAGGCTAAGTCTTGAAGGAATGTAAAGCAGCTTGTTTTACCAGAACAGAACCTCCTGAGTGATCAAACGAAAGGAGAACCACACAAGTGTTATATAAACACACTTTACTAATCTCTATATGAGATTAGAACATAAAGCACAAAATACTTAATCAATAGAACCTCAGTAAATAGCACAATACACAGCGGGCTCCAGGGAGAGACCGAAACATATACTAAACAAATGGTATAACAACAACGACTTCACTAGACACAATGCCTAGAGCATGTAGAATCGCTGGGACCCCAAGGAACTACCCAAAGGAGTGACACAGGGAGCCGACGGAGGACGGGTGCAGTGTGGGAACACAGATGCGTGCTCCGTACAACTCTATGGGAAAGTCGTGGCTGGAAAATTACAGTTTAAGGACACTTCGGAGAGGACTTCAAGCAAACCCTTTGGAACATAGAAGGTTCTAAGGCCAGCACCCTTGTGAGTACCGAGGTACCCGTGTTACCTATCCCAGAGGAGCCGGGCGCATAGGGGTCAAGTGGTGTTTGAAATCCTTGTCATTTTCATTGGTGTGATGCGAAGAAGTGCTGCTGCTGGGAAGATGAAAAGTCTCCAGTGGAATCCAAGCCTGGATCCGAGGTGAGAAGCACCTGAAAGCAGAGGGGACAGAGTCTGGGCCACTTCAGGGGGACCAGGGGCTCGATAGACGAATGCCCACCGATGTTGATTGCTTCAGGTGTGAAGATAGGATGCCTGATCTGCAGCCACGGAGACCAGGAGATGTCGACGATGACCAAAGTCTGGAGATGAGCTGTCCCACAAAGGATGTCGAATGCTGAGGGGTCAGTGTCCGGATTGAACACCAACAAGCCTTGGCCAAGGCAACCCACGCGGGCAGAGGAAACAGGTTACGGTGTGGACCAGCAAGGTCCAGGAGACTCTCCAAGATAGGGGCAGTCAGGGCACATCTGGAGCAACAAGGGAAGCCCAAGGAAAATCAAAGTGACCCTCGCCAGGACCCACAGGCCAATGGACCAGGGATCGCGAGGGGACCTCGAGCAAATTCACAAAGCACAAGCCCACAGAGCACTCGTGGAATGGAGGCCGGAGATCTTCAGTAGAAATGCTGCTTGGGATAGGAACTACATGTAGTCCAAAGCACAGCCTCAGGGATTGCCAAAAAGCATATGCTGCTGCAAAAGTACACGGTGCACAGGGGTGCGGGTTGCACGGTCCCCACGAGGAATACTGGTCTCAGGATTGCTGAGAGGGCAGAATGACCTCAGAAACGCTCGCGAACCCACGTCCTGTGTTGCAGAAATCTTCGGAGTCCTCAGGAGCTCAGGAGATGCAAACCGGTCAGTTGCATTTAGGTGCCTGCTGCTGTAGGGGAGTAACTCCTTTACTTCGAGGGAGATTCTTCTGTGATCCAGCGAAGTGTAGACCGTCGAAGTACTTGGTTTCTGTTGCAGAGTTTAGTCCAGGTAAAATCCAAAGTCCTGTAATCAGGTTTCCCACTTTATACCCAGTGAAGGGGTTGGACTGACTCTGGGGACCCTCCTAGGGGAGGGGCAGGACAGAGGGGTGGCTACACCCATGCCCTTTGTCCAGTTTTGTGCCAGAGCAGGAGCAAATGGCTCCTGGAACTAGTTTGAGCTGGACTATGCATGGGGACACCAAATGTGCCCCCAGTGCAAACTTTCTGGCACTCTCAGAGTGCACCCACCCAGCCCCAATACACTAAAGCCTGTCTGGGAGGTGGTCACATCTCCCTGTGACAGGAAACCTATTGTCAGGCCTTCCTCTGCTTGATCTTGGCTCAGCAGCAGGAGGGCAGACTCATGTCTGTGGCTGGCAGCATCCATTTTGTGATGCCCAGGTCGAGAAAGCTGGTACCGTGTATACCGGTGATCCACATATGTCCCTCTAGGAGGGTGGAATCATACCTCCCCCACCAGTGACTGGCGGGGAGGTATGATTCCAAGGTGTTTGACACCAAACACGACATGTTTCTAAGCAGCCGTTTTAAAGTTAGCATTTACCGTGAGGTTATAATGCACTTAAATATATATGGTTGGCTGCATCACAGACAACCCCGGAGAATAGGTTCCGAAGGCTGCAGAGGGGACCTTCTCATGCAGGGGCACCCTCTCACACAAAACCCAGCACCCTGCCTTCAGGATTGTTAAGGCCTGCCATAGGGGTGACTGATAGGTTTATGTGTGTAGTGAATTAGATTAGATATAGGTGACCTATATTTACGTAAGGGGTGCATGCACCTCCTTACACAGGCTGCAGTAGCAGAACTGTGGTGTCATTTTGAATGGCCTCTCAGGGGTGGCACAATACATGCTTCAGCCCCTGGGAGGCCTCTGGGGTATCTATGCCCTGGGTAAATGGTGTACCATATACTAGGGACTGATAAGGGTACCCCAGAACCCAATCTGGAGTGTACCTACAGTACATGCAATCAATTTACAGGAGAAAGCAGATAGTCTAACTAGGATCCTGTATCCAGGACCCCAGTCTAAGTCAAAAACAGTGATACATCAGCAAAATGTGGGGGTAACAATAAGAGGCAGATCCTACTCTCCTACACAACCCCCCAAACGCAGGGATATTAAACTAACCTTGACCAGTTGAGTCGTCATGTTCTAAGTGGAAATATCTTGAGAGTCCATCTGCATTGGCATGGTTACTCCCAGGTCTAAGTTCCACTGTATAGTCCATCCCCTGTAGGGAAATGGACCACCTCAAAAGTTTGGGGTTTTCACCCTTCATCTGCTTTAACCATAAGAGGGGCTTGTGGTCTGTCTGAACAATGAAGTGAGAGCCAAACCAGTATGGCCTCAGCTTCTTCAAGGCCCAAAACACAGCAAAGGCCTCCCTCTCAATAGCTGACCAACGTTTTTCTCTGGAGGTCAGCCTTCTGCTAATAAAAGCTACTGGCTGATCCTGACCCTCTTCATTCAGTTGTGATAACACTGCCCCTACCCCCAACTCAGATGCATCAGTTTGAACAATGAATTGTTTGGAATAGTCAGGACTTTGCAGAATGGGAGCAGTGCACATGGCCTGCTTCAGGTCATCAAATGCCTTTTGACAGCTAACTGTCCACTGAACTATCTTAGGCATTCGTTTGGAAGTTAGATCATTCAAAGGGGTCACTATAGATCCAAATCCTTTGACAAACCTCCTGTAGTACCCAGTCAGGCCCAATAAAGCTCTGACCTGAGTTTGGGTAGTTAGAGCAACCCAGTCCATGATGGTCTGGATTTTGCTCTGCAATGGTTGAATCTGACCTCCACCCACACGGTGGCCTAGGTATACAACCTTACTCTGCCCTATCTGGCACTTGGTGGCCTTGATAGTGAGGCCTTCTTTTTGCAGAGCCCCTAAAACATTTCTCAGGTGGACCAGGTGATCTTTCCAGGTAGAGCTAAAGACAGCAATATCATCTAGATAAGCTGCACTATAGGCTTCCAGGCCTGTAAGGACTTTGTTCACCAACCTTTGAAAAGTGGCAGGTGCATTCTTCAAGCCAAAGG
Organism: Calotriton arnoldi; assembly: GCA_963921515.1. NCBI lineage: Eukaryota > Metazoa > Chordata > Amphibia > Caudata > Salamandridae > Calotriton > Calotriton arnoldi. The sequence continues at coordinate 170,747 of CAWUFW010014850.1, read as the reverse complement.
GCATCACCACAAATTGGTAGTGCCCACTAGGGGTTGAGAATGCTGTTTTTGGTTTTGCATCCTCAGCTAATCTGATTTGCCAGTAACCAGCTGTCAGGTAAAATGTACTCAGAAACTTGGCAGAGGCCAAAGTATCTATAAGTTTATCTGCCCTGGGTATTGGATGGGCATCAGTTCTAGTGACTGCATTGAGACCCCTGTAGTCAACACAGAAACTCATCTCTGTCTTACCACCCTGGGTGTGAGGTGTTGGTACCAAGACTACTGGACTAGCCCAAGGGCTTTCTGAGGACTCAATCATTCCCAGTTCCAACATCTTCTGGACTTCAGTCCTGATACAATCCCTGACATGGTCAGTGTTGGTCTTGGCCCTTTTTGCAAGGTCATCCCAAAACTTTTTGCCTTTCTCCTAGCCTTTTTTATGACATGGTGTTGGTGGTTTTAGGACTCTGGGCACTTTAGCACTGCTGTTCAGTGTAAAGTGCGTGTGCTCTCTGTGACAAACATGGTAAGATTGGTCTACACCTGTTTGGCCTATTTAATTTACCTGTCAGTCCCTTGTAAAGTGGTATCTCATATTCCGGGGGCTGGTAAATTAAATGCTACTGGTGGGCTTGCAGTGCTGATTGCGCCACCCGCCAAAGTAGTCCTTTCAAACCTATCCCAGGCCTCTGCCATTGCAAGGCCTGTGCGCACAGTGTTACTGCCGCTGTGACGTGGCACCTAAGGTGTGTGCCATGTCTGTGACCCCCCTTTTACTACATGTCAGTTACCCCTAAGGTAGGCCCAACTAGCCCTATTGGCAGGGTGCATTGTAGGTAAAAGATAGGACATGTGCCTTAAGTGTGTGACATGTCCTGGTAGTGACAAACAGCCCTTTTGGTTTCTCACTACTGTGAGGCTGCCCTCCCATAGGAATGCATTGCAGATTCCCTGATAAGTGTTTCAGTGGTAATTCCTGATATGAGAGGAGCAGCGTGGTCAAGTTTGGTATATTTGGAATAGTGGTAATAAATGCTAAGCAATGGTGTACACAGATTTATTATAACTATTTTAGAAATGCCACTTTTAGAAGTTGGCATTTCTGTGTGCTATGTGTCTGCCTGCCTGATGTGAATTGCACGCCTGGCTTTTGAGTGACAGGGGCTGGTGAGGTATGTGTGGCTCCAGGAGGGGAAGGGTGAGTCAGCCAGCGCTAGGCTGAATGGGACGTCTGCATTTGGAGTAGTGGGAGGAGAAGTCCCTGGTCCCTGAATAGGTCTGTGCCTAGCCAGTACCATGCTGACTCCGCCCCCTGTGGTGTGTCTGATCACCGAGCCACCACCTGACAAAGGGGAAGAGGAGCCCTGTAAACAGAGTGCTCCAAAACCCCCCAGAACCAGTTGGGACTGGTTCCCCCAAGCCCTGTGCTTTGCAGACAAAGAAAAATGTTAATATAAATATAGGGGCTGTGACTGCATGAAAGTGTTGTGCTGTTCTTGTGACCGGGGGCTTGCTGCTGCTGCTGGGCTCCATGAGGAACCACCACGAGGGACTGCCTCCCTGCTGGAGGGCCCTGTGTGCTGGCCTGCCTGGGCCCAGCCTTTGCCCCCTGGACTTTGGACACTAGCGCCCTGTGAGCGCTTTACTTTTATCCTGAAGAGCGTCATATCTACCCCCCAGACGGTAGGAGCATGGGTGGCCTGCAGCATGCTGCTGCCAAGATTGCTGGAGGGAACCCCGGCGTAGGGATTCCCCCGAGTTCCTTTGAAAAGCGGTTGCCTACCCTGCGTTTATGCCGCTTTTGAGCGGGTGCCCACCCCGCATTTGGTGAACACTGGCGGGTGCCCACCCCGCTTGTGCGCTCATTTAGAAAAGCGGGTTCCCACCCCGCAATTGCCTTGATTTACAGCGGGAGCCCACCCCGCACTTTGCCTTCCGCATTGCCGCCGAGATCTGAAGAAAATCACCGCCGCGGACTGGAAGACAGGCATCCTGCCTGGTTGTGGGCGGAGCCTCGCAAAAGAGAGCCGGAAGTGAGGCAGAGGTGTTGCTGTGGTGAGCCGGGCTCCCATGTCGTTGAGAGCCCTGCGTGTGCCAGAAAGAGACGAGCCTGGGTCAAGGTGGGAGCTTAACCCGCCTTTATCTAACCCCGCAGTGAGGCTGCAGGTGAGAGGAGACCGGGAGAAGGGAGGATAGGCCCCGAGAGCAGGGCCGATCACAGCACACTGCCGGTGCCCTTCCCCAGCCCAAGCGTAGTCCCGGGAGAGAGCCCGGTGAGTGGGGCTGAGCTGTGAGTCCGGTGGGGGGGGGTGTTGGGGCACATTGTCAGTGCCCTCCCCCTGTAGTCACTCCTAAGGCACAGAGGTGCCTGTGCCTCTATCTCCTTCAAAGTTGTACGGCCATGGCGGACGGCTGTAACATTTGGGCACCTTTCGTTTTCAGGGTCCCGGTGGGGCCCACGAGTCACTAGTGGTGCCAGTGCCTGATCTTTCTTCAAAGCTGCCCCGCCGGACAGAGGGCAGCTGCAACGTGTGGGGGCACATTTGTTTTGGAGAGTTTTGGAGAGTCCCAGGAGTGCCAGCGCCGTTTTTCCTTTGGGGGCATTTTTGAGATGAACGAGTGAGATACACTCTCCCGCCCCAGCACCTGGCGTGCTTTGCTTTGCTGCATTTGCAGCTACGCCCTGACACTTGGGACATAGGGCATTTGAGCCCCTAGAGAAGGCCAGTTGGCCAGGGGGTCCGTTGATGGTTGGTAGGGCGCAAGGCCCTAATGTGATTATGCCTCTGATGTTTATGCTTATGAGGTTTTAAGCCTACAGATCTTGCTATGAGATTTATGCGTAATGTGATTTATGCGTTATGTTAGGCCTAATGTGATGTCTACTGCATAAGGTGTTTTATGCCCAATGTGATTTAGGTAGGTAAGGTAAGGTAAATTCGTACTTGTAAAGCGCACTGCCACCCCAGCTGGGGCATCCTGGTGCTATACGCATACCGCTGTGGAACCCTTCCTGGCTATTCCCTGTGAAATGTCCACTCCTGGGCACCCCCAAGGTGAAGCCAGGCATCCCAGCGCTGGTGGGGCCGTTGTGGAGATTAAGCAAGCTATTGCCCAGAGTTGCAGAGTGGGACCCATGATTAGAATAGGCACCGAGGCGAGAATTATCAGGTCCGAGGAAATTGAGTCCAAGACCCGCCGAGGCGGGAATTGAACCCTGGTCCCGGGCCAGATCTCTGCATCAGGGTCTGCCGCTCTAACCATTGAGCCACACTTCTCCACCATCAGGGTCTGCCGCTCTAACCATTGAGCCACACTTCTCCACATTTATTACATACTGTGTTTGTGCTGCTGATTATGCCTGATCTAATGAGATTTATGCAGCATGTGTTTATGTTGCTAAGGTGATATAAGGCTGCGCACAGTATTTTACCAGTAGTAACTGGTTGTGTTTTCTGATGTCATTATTTTACCAGTAGTTACTGGTGGTGCGTTATTTACTACTTGTTACTAGTGCTTTCTAAAAGGTTCTGACAGTGGCCCGATTGGCCCTGCCAGGTGTATATAATCCCCTGTAAATATTACCTAGTGCCAGTTGGCACAGTGTACATTGTGTGATTAGTATTCTAATGTGTTTTGGATAATACAAAGGCTAGTTTTATATAACCTTGTGTGGAGTTCCTTTTGTGGTGTGCCTAGTGTGTTGCTGCTGTTGGTGTATTGCGCAAACGCTTTATACATTGCCTCTGGGATAAGCCTGACTGCTCGTGCCAAGCTACCAAGGGGGTGAGAAGGGGTTATCTTTGGTGTGTAACTCCCTTGCCCTGACTAGAGTGGTAGTTTCTGCCTGGCTTAGGCGCATGCCCTAGTCAACCAGAAATCCCATTTCTAACAGTCAGGTTACCTGTAAATCTTATTTTTAACAGGCAGACTGTCACCTGTGTCCACTTCATGAGTGCACCAGGTAGTCTGACCTGGAGTCAATGAAAACATATGTCTGAACTGATTCAGGACTTGCCTACAATCAGTTTGCTGCTGGTCAGTGAGGCTGCCTGCCCCTCATCAGTAGCCGTGAGCAAGCCCATGTCTGCCCTGTCCACATATGGCTTGAGCCTGTTCACATGGAGCACCCTATGGGGGCTCCTGGGAGTTCCAAGGTCCACCAGGTAGGTAACCTCTCCCTTTTGCTCAATGATAGTATGAGGTCCACTCCACTTGTCTTGGAGGGCTGCTGGGGCCACAGGCTCCAACACCCATACTTTCTGTCCTGGCTAATAAACAGTCACAACAGCCTTTTAGTCATGCCAGGCCTTTTGTAATTCCTGGCTAGCCTCAAGGTTTTTGGATGCCTTCTTCATGTACTCAGCCATCCTGGAGCGGAGAAAAAGTACATAGTCCACAATATCCTGTTTAGGGGGTTTGAGAGGTAACTCCCATCCCTCCTTCACTAGACATAAAGGACCCTTAACTGGATGTCCAAACAGAAGTTCAAAAGGGCTGTAACCAACCCCCTTCTGCGGAACCTCTCTGTAGGAAAAGAGAAGGCAGGGCAAAAGGATGTCCCATCTACGCCTGGGCTTTTCAGGGAGACATTTAATCATGCCCTTGAGGGTTTTGTTGAATCTCTCAACTAACCCATTGCACTGTGGGTGATAAGGAGTGGTAAATTTGTAATTTACCCCACACTCCTTCCACATAGCAGTCAAGTAACCAGACATAAAGTTTGCACCTCTGACTGATACTACCACCTTAGGGAAACCCACTCTGGAAAAAATTCCCAGGAGGGCTCTAGCCACAACAGGAGCTGTGCTAGTCCTAAGTGGAATTGCTTCTGGATACCTAGTGGCATGGTCCACCACCACTAGAATGAATCTGTGCCCAGATGCAGTCTGAGGATCCATGGGACCAACAATGTCAATACCAACCCTGTCAAAGGGAACCCCCACCACAGGTAGTGGTATCAGGGGGGCCTTTGTAGTACCACCCGCCTTACCACTGGCTTGGCAAGGGATAGAGGAGCAACAAAACGCCTTTGTGTCTTCTGACATGTGAGGCCAATGAAAGTGAGGAACAAGTCTGTCCCAGGTCTTGTTTTGGCCTAAGTGTCCTGCTAATGGGATATCATGTGCCAGTGTCAATAGGAAGCCCCTAAACTTCAGAGGTATAAACAACCTCCTGGTTGCACCAGGTTTGGGGTCTCTACCCTCTGAGTATAAAAGTCCATCATCCCAGTAGATCCTGTGGGACCCACTGGCACTCCCAGCAGCCTCAGCAGCAGCTTGCTGTCTGAGGGGTTCAAGAGAGGGGCAGCTCAGCTGCTCCTGGCTCAGATCTGCCCTGGAAGGGCCCTCTGTCCCCAAGAACTCAACCTTAATCAGGTTCAAGTTCCTCTGAGACAGTTCCTCCTTCAGGACTCAGATCATCTACCTCAAGGGACTGATCTGTATTCTGAGGTAGGGAGGAAGACACTGCCTTACCCCTACTGCTCCTTCTCTTGTGAGGCACCTGGTCCATTATTCCAGGATCCAGGGCCTGTTCAGTGGAAGACATTTTTGCCTGTGACCTAGTCATGGCAAACACATCTGCAGGGATGCCTAGCATTTCTGCATGTGTCCTGATTTCCACTTAAGCCCATGCTGAGGTCTCCAAATCATTGCCCAATAAGCATTCTACAGGGAGGTCTGCACTTACCACAACCTTCTTAGGGCCAGATACCCATCCCCAGGTGAAATTCACAACTGCCAAGGAATGGTCTGTCCTGACATTGCTTGCATTAGTCACTTGGTACATCTCTCCATGTATGATCTGGTCAGGGCCCACAAGTTATTTTGTTACCATGGTGACACTTGCACCTGTGTCCCCATATGCCATGGCCTCTTTACCATTGATCAAAGGCTGTTGTCTGTACTTGCCCAGATTACTAGGACTGACAAAAAATGAGGCAATATCCATGCCTCTATCACAGACTAACACAGCCTGAGTTGGAATTCTGACTAGGACAGAATCCATCTCAGATCCCAGGGTCAACCCTACTACACCCTTATTCTGTGTACCACCACTTTGAACTGAGCTAGGGGGAACAGTTGCCTTAGGGGCAGTGGTGGCTAGAGTAGATTCCTTGGACCTTGGACAACTGGCATCTTTTGTCCAGTGGGTCTTCTCTTTACAGATATGACACCAAGGTTTCCTTTTGCCTTTTCCCTTGTTTGAGTGTGACTCCCCCCAGATGAAGACTTTTGGGGCCCTTGTGAAGACTTCTGGTCTTTACCCTTCTCCCCACCCTTATCTGAGGTTTTAGAATCTTGCTTCTTAGAGTCACCACCTTGGATCTGGGCTTTCTGCTTCACCCTGGTTCTGACCCATTTGTCTGCCTTCTTACCGAATTCTTGGGGAGAGGTCAGATCAGAATCAACCAGGTACTGATGCAACAACTGATTTTGGCAATTATTAAGCATCTGCTCCCTCATAATTAGATTGTACAATCCTTTAAAATTACACACCTTACTGCCAAGTAACCAGCCTTCCAGAGCCTTAGTAGCACAATCTACAAAGTCAATCCAGTCCCGAGTCTGTGCCTTCTGGGTGTCTCTGAACTTAATCCTGTATTGTTCAGTGGTTAAGCCAAACCCATCTATGAGAGCACTCTTCAAGACTGAGTAATTGTCAGCATCCTCTTCTCTAACAGTGAGGAGCTTATCTCTACCTTTGTCAGCAAAGGAGAGACCACAAGATAGCTGCCCACTGCTCCCGAGGGACCCTCTGTACTTTACAGGCCCTCTCTAGTGCAGTTATCCATTTGTGGATGTCATCCCCACTCTGATAGGGAGGGACTATCTTGTTCAGGTTCCTATGATCATGAGAATACTCTCTAGTTCTAGGGACACTGTTGCTGCCACCATGGGACTCTAGTCCCAATCCTCTGGTTGCGGTCTGTAGCTCTAGGGATTCCCTGTCTAGAACCAATTGCTCTTTCTTGAGCCTGAGCTTGATTCTCTCAATCTCTAGAAATTGGCACTGCTTATCATAAGAGGATTCCCTCTTATTCGATATGGAAGTCCCTACAGAAGTACCTGAGTGATTAGATTCCACAAAGGGAGATCTAGATCTCCTAGGTTTACTCAGTACTCTTCCCGGTGGAGTAAAGAGAGGGCCACTGGGGCTTTCTTCCCCACCTAAAGGAAGATCTAAGTTTTCCATGTTAGAATTATTTTGATTCTCCTGGTCAGGGTTTGAGTCCAGGTCACCACAGTTTTCACTGTCTGGTCTTTCCTCATTCCCTGTTCCACCCACTCTACCTACCTCGTCAGACCCTGGGGTCTTTCTTTTTTTCTTTTTTCTTTTTTTTATTGAATTTTTTAAAGATTTTGTTTTGTTCCCACAAGTAATGCAAATTACAAAAACATAAAGCAATAAAACAATAAAACAATAATGCTGCTAATACATAGTAAGAAAGAGACCTGGGCAATTCAAAACCATGTATATACAGAAGAACAAAGATAACCTTGCTAGATTTGATAATCCATCAATACTTATACAATTCATTAAGGACATCAGAATTATCAGGCCTCCAAGCTCTATTAAATAGCGACAGAAAGGAAGAAGCAAGATATTACATGCAATTAAGTTCATAAAGCAAATACCTTTGAGAAAAAAAAAGGGGTTCATTATTACCCTACTTTCCCATCTCTCTTCACCTCCCTAACCAACCAGGTCTGCAATAGGGGCCCAAATCCATTGTCCCAACGCTTTCTTCTTACGGCCTCTTAATTTATATATTGCGGATTCAATATTGTATGCAGCAAATAACCTTGCACGCCAGTTAGAGAAGGTTGGGGGGTCGACACTAATCCAGTTAGAGGTAATACACAAGCGGGCTATAGCCATAGCTATAAACAAAAACCCTGTTTCTGATCTTACCCTTGTACCAGCTTCAGTATTATTCTCAACCCCTAAAATAAGAAGAGCTGGTGTAACAGAAACTGATATCCCCAAAATAGTTGTCAAGAATATTTCTATATCATGTATAAAAACAGACAGTTTTGGACAGGAATAAAACATATGAATAGTATCCGCTGCTGGGAGATCACATCTATTACATTTCCCTCCCCTTACCCCCCTCCATTTGGCAATCTTCGCGGGGGTATAATATAAATCAAAAACTGACCTAAAATGTTGACTCCTAAGGCTCCCAGTGATCAAAATCTGACTCGCTAGGGATAAAGAGTCCCCAATATCAATTATATCTTCCCCACACTTGTTTGTCCATTTATCTGAATATGCAGCTGTATCGTCAGGGAGGGAGTCAAGTAGAATATGATAAATCCCCCCTAGCCGGAATCTCTTTTGAATAGCTTCCACCAGGGGTATCTTTTTGAGATTTGCTGCTGTTTTACGCATATTTTCCCCCAAAAAGCTCCGGATCTGTAGGTATTTAAAAAAGTCACCCCTGCCGAGGCCAAATTTTTCCTGCAATGTTGCAAATGTTACTAATTGTCCATCTCTATAAAGATCCCCCAGTGCATAAATACCCTTATTAGCCCAGTCAAAAGTGACCCGATCTCGAAAAAATGGTGGGAGCACACCTGTAGCTAAGATTGGAGGATATGCGTTCAATTTAGAGATTTTAAACTTTCTCCGAACCTGTTTCCAGACCTTGTATGCTGCCCTCACAATTTTAAATCTGGTCTTTTTGTAGTAGCTGGGCTCGAGGAACGAGACCAGAAACCCATTAGCTTGGTTCCCCAAGCTCAGTTCATATATAGAGGGGGTACTCTCCATTGATATATTAGCTTTATTACCAACAAGTAAAATGGCCATGTGTTGTAAAATAGCAGCCCAGTAATAAAGCAAGAAACTAGGAATAGCCAGACCCCCTCGTTGTCTTGGGAGGATCATCCATTTAAATGCTCTTCTGGGCTTACGGTAACCCCAGAGAAACCTGGAACAAATCCTTTCTAGCTTTACAAAGCAGGAAGAGGAGAACTCAAGAGGGATGGTCCTGAAAAGGTAAAGAAATTTAGGTAGAATAGACATTTTAATAACATTACTGCGCCTCAAAAATGGAGAGATGCAGATGATCCAATCTCTCCAGTTTTTTGTTGGCAGTTTCCATTATTGGTTTGATATTTAAATCAGGTATTTTATCTACCACCGCTGTAATTGTTATACCCAGATAGGTAGCCTCTGCAACTACTGGATAATCCGAGGGGCAGATCATGCCTGAACAAATAATTTGTGTTTTATCGACATTTAGTTTATACCCTGCCATAACACCAAACTGAGTTGCTAAATCCTTCACCACTGGAAAGGCAGAGACAACATCGCTCGTAAGTACCGCGATATCGTCCGCGTATGCCAGTGCCCTATACTCGATCCCCCCAAATCTGACCGCTTTAATATGAAGATTTGACTCGAGTTTTCTTAAGAAGGGATCAATATACAGAGCAAAGAGCAGGGGTGAGCAGGGGCACCCCTGCCTCGTGACTCTGCTTATGGTGAATGGCTTGGAATCTTGCCCTGAAATCCGAATCACCGCCTCTGGGTATTGGTACATTGCTTTAACTGCTTGCACAAAGCTCCCACCTAGCCCCCTCCAGCATAGGACAGACCAGAGGAACCGCCAGGAGACCCTATCGAATGCTTTCTCAGCGTCCAAGAGGAGAACCCCCAGCGGTGACCCCGTGGCCTGTGCCCAGTCGAGGAGAGTTATTACGCGGCGAACGTGATCAGCCGTATCCCTTCCTGGGATAAACCCATGCTGGCGTAGAGAAACCAGAGGGGTAATAACTTTCCCAAGTCTCATTGCCAAAAGCTTTGAGTATATTTTGCTATCGCAATTTATCAAGGTTATAGGCCTATAAGATGCTGGATTAAGTTCTGGTTTGCCTTTTTTCCTAAAAACGATAATGGTTGTCTGCCTCCAAGAATCAGGAATATAACTTTTCCAAGCCTGTTCAAATAAGAGCATAAAATCATACTTAAGTATTTGTCGTAATGTCCGATAGAATTCTAGGGGAATTCCATCTGGCCCAACAGCCTTCCCCATGGCTAATGATGTTATTGCAGAGTCAATTTCTTCCCATGTGAGCGGAGCTTCAAGAATCTCGTTTTGTTGCGGAGTTATCTTCGTTGTTTCCATATCATTACAAAATTCCTCCACGGATACTATCTCCGTCGAGCCAGGTTCCTCAGTATACAGTTGAGAATAAAATTTCTGAAAGACATTCAAAATTCCTGCCGGGGTATCCTGAACTTGCCCTGTATGATCTGTAATCTTACAGATACGATTAAATACTTCTCGCTGCTGCAAGCGCTTGGCTAATACCCTACCAGTGTTTTCACCAAGCTCATATGACTCAGCCCTACGCTGTATATATTTGGCTGCCACCTCTGCACTTAAGTAACGGTGAATTTTGGATTTTATAATGGCAATACGTTTTTTTAAAATTTTGAAAACCTTTATTAAGGGTAAGGAAGTGTGAACCACAGCATACTGCCTACATCCCCAGTGGGGCCGGCATTGCGATGCGTCGAGTATGGAGAGAATATAACTAAGAGGCGGGGGAATACACAGCAAGCCGCCTACAACCACATTGGGCCGGCCGCGTTAGTTGGAACTATGAGCTTTAAGGGCAGTGGGATATTTGCGATCATATAACAATAAGCCATAACTGTAAAGGAAAAATAAATTGACATTTCCACTATTGCACTGTAATTGAAGTGTGTGTATCTGAGGTGGTGGCGCACTCTGATCCCTTGGGTATAGGGCGGTGTCCAGTGGTGCCCTGTGTTCTCCAGTAAATGGTGCGTGTAGTTGTAGGCGAGGGTGCCCTGTGCATAATGTCATATGTTTACTAGGGTGTCGTAGAGTCTGTTTCAGTGGTGTGCTCCAATAGATACGTTTGTAAGGGGCCCCAAATGTCCTTAGGGCGGGAGGAGGGGGGTTGAAGATCCGCGTAAGTGTGTAGTTGTTCTTGGCAGTAGATAAGGTCTTGGAGCCAGTCCTTAAATTTTGGCGCCCTCCCTCTTCCCCATCTGCAGGTGATCCGCCTCTTAGCAAGAAGGAGTGCAAGAGAGGTGTATCTCTGCATTTTGGCAGCAAGGGGTTCAGTGTATCCCAATAGTGCGGTCAGGGGGTCTTCAGGAATGTGTACACCCGTCATGTGGTCTAATGCCGTAAGTATCTCCGACCAGAAGCGTTGGATAGGTGGGCAATCCCAGGCTATGTGTTTAAAATCAGCACCCCCCCCTCCGCAGCGGTCACATTTGTCGTTGTCTCTAAGTCGTAAGCGGTGTAGGCGCACTGGTGTATAGTAGAGGCGATGTATGTATTTATAGTGTATAATTCTAAATCTGCTGCTAGCGGATATATCACCCGTTTGCTTGCAGCAAAATGTCCACTGCTCATCTGTGAGGGGGTGTCCTAACTCCTCCTCCCATCTGCTCCGGGCCAAAGGGGTGTCATACTCTCTGTTAGATTGGACCGTGCGATACAATAGTGAGAGCACATGCGCGGGGCAGGTTGTTGCAGGACTGCGTGCAGTGGGGGCATAATAAGGGGCTCCTGTGGGAAATCAGATGTAATAGCTTTCACATTCTGGCGCAGTCGGATGTAATAAAATCGTTCTATGGGGGTGGGATTTGTATTGCTAAAAAAATTGTCGCTTGTGTGGAATTTTCCTCCTGTGTAGAGTTATCCCCAGGTTTGTATGGACAGTCTATGGAGGAGCCGGCGGCACCCTCCTTCCTGTGTCACCGGGATATCTTGGCGCCCGGGGAGGGGCAGGAGAGGGGAGTACAGCAGTGTGCATTGTGAGGATTTAGCGAGATCGTGCCAGGCGCTGGTGGTGCATTGGACAGTAGTGGAGGCGAGGCGTCGCGGGACTGCAGGGGTGCTGAGGTAGGCAGTGCAGGGGGTGGGGGCCATGTAGCCATCCTCAATCGCGAGGTGAGGCATGTAAGGGGGGGTTTCATCCAATATGCGGCGAAGTGGGCTTGTGCACAGCTAAAGTATAACTCCATGTCCGGTATGCCGAACCCGCCTGAGCAGAATGGGCGTGTGAGAGTGTCCCATCGCAGCCTGGCCTGTTTCCCTCCCCAGGTGAGTCGTATGAGCTGAGTCCTGATGGATGAGAAGAAATGGTGACTAGGGGCATAGGGAATGTTGATAAACAGATATAGAAGCTTGGGCAATATAATCATCTTTATGAGGGCAGCTCTGCCAGCCATAGACAGGGGCAGCATGATCCATCGTGTAATTTTATCAGTTAGTGAGTCAAGCGTGTGGCCATAGTTGGCTCTCATCAGCTCCTCGTGGTTGCGAGAGATGATGATACCGAGATAAGTGAGCGTGTCGTCGCACCATTTGAGGGGATAGTCCGGTTTGAATTTCGGAGTGAAGTCGGTGAGGGGCAATATCTGGGATTTACCCCAGTTAATGTTGACTCCAGATAGCTGCCCGAAGAGAATAAATAGTCGGAGGATGGGGTTCAGGCTTATGTTCGGATGTCGCAGATAAAGGGTGAGGTCATCAGCGTATAGAGAGATGAGTATTTGTCTGCTTGGATAAATAATGGCGTGGTCCCGATAATGTTGACGGACCTTGGCGGCGAGGGGCTCAATAGCCAGGGCAAATAGGAGGGGGGATAGAGGGCATCCCTGCCTGGTGCCCCTGGCTATTGGAAAGGTGGAGGACCGCATACCATTAACCATCACTGTAGCACGGAGCCCTGTGTACAGTAAATTTATCCAAGCCAAGAATGGGGGAGGGAAGCCCATGCGCAATAGTACAAAGGATAGGTAGTCCCATTCCAGAGAGTCAAATGCCTTAGTGGCATCAAGGAAGATAGCGGCTGCATCCTCGTCGGGGTCAATATCGTGGAGTAGTGCGAAAAGGGTGCGTAAGTTATGGGATGTACTCCTAGTTGGGACAAACCCCGATTGGTCAGGTAGGACCAACACTGGCATAAGAGGGCTAATACGGTTCGCAATTAATTTAGCTAGGATTTTAGCGTCTACATTTATAAGGGACAAGGGTCTGTACGAATCAACTTGCGTGGTCGGTTTTCCTGGTTTGGGTAGGGAGATAATAAGTGCTTCGCGCATTGTTTGGGGTAAGATGCCTGATTCACGGGCTTCCTCAAAGACGTGACGCAGTACCGGGATGAGCAGATGGCGAAACATTTTATAATATAATGGAAATACGTTGATGACAATCCTCTGTACTAGTCCCCCCCAGTATTCTGCTCATTAACTCACATTCCTCTACTTTAAATTGTTCAAACCAATTTTTAATTTCTTTCTGTATTGTTTTTTGACGAGTTATGGAGAAGCTTAAGGTTTCCCCTCGGACAGCTGCTTTAAAAGCAACCCAAACAGTCGATACTGAGGCTGTATTCCGATTAAAAGAAAAAAATCCTCAATCCATTTAGTCATATGAGTGCAGAATGCCTCATCAAGCAAGTTTCCTTTCAAAGGTCCATGATTTCTGGACCTTTGAAATACCCTCAGTGGAATCTCAATTATTAAAGGATTATGGTCTGAGATGATTCTCAGGTAAATCTCAATCTTGATTGACTCAGCTAGTTGACTAGATAGAAAAAAATAGTCCAGCCGAACTAACTTATTGTGGGGAGCAGAGAAAAACGTAAATCCGGGATCGGGTGTCTTAAGTTTGTACCAACAATCAGATAGCCCATGTTCCTTCACCAATCCTTGAAGAGCTTTAAAAACTCTGACCTTCCTCCCTTGATATGGATAAGTATGAAATATGTCAAACTTACAATCTAAATGAATAATAAGATCACCACAAAATATCAAAGGTTGTGGCCATAAAGCAAGTTCGACGCTTACAAAATTTAAAACCTCCGGATCATCTAGATTAGATCCATACATTGAGCAGAGTGAAACGGGAGTGTTATTTATTTTTAATTCCACGATTGCCCACCGACCCAGATTATCTACTTTGATTCGTTTAGAAGAAGCCACCCCATGTCTGGCCAAAATAGCTACCCTCTTAATTGTTGTGCTCTGTCGGGTACAAGCCAAGACCTCAAGTCCCAAATCTTTCAACCACCACCTTTTACTCCACGGTATATGGGTCTCCTGAAGACATACTACATCGATCTTCATATAGCAGAGCATTTTAGCTAGCATGCCCCGCTTCCTCCTATCATTAAGACCACATATATTAAGTGAACAAATACGAAGACTACCCATTATTCTTGTTATTGAAATACTCTAGGCCACACATTACATACACATATAAAGCATTGGGCATAAAGCAAGCCCCAAACTGTCTTATCCATATAGCAGTAAGAAAACTAAAGCAAAACAAGAGAAGAACAAAACGAAACCCCCACGACATACCCCCTCCTCCCCAACCCCCCCCACACCCTTGACCCCTGACCCTCCCCCAGCCCCCCCTTCCGCCCTCCTCTGTAGGCGTAAGGACCATTGGTCCTCTGTGATGGAGAGCTGACTAAACCACCCCACTCTCCTGATTTGGCACCCCCCCCAACCACAGAAAGAAAAGGAAAAAGAGCAAAAAAAGCAAAGAGTAACCAAGAGCAAAAAGGGAGAAAAAGAAAGGTATTAATTCCACATAGAGTTAAACATGAGTGGTCATGATATGTCTCCTGCCAAACCTATAATGTATACAAAAATTCCTTTGCTGACACTTCAGATAGAAAATATTTTGTCTCCCCCTTACAAACCACTTTCAACTTAGCAGGATTAAGTAAAAACACCTGGGCTCCTTTTTCCTGAAAACGTGGGATTAGTTGGCGGAGTTGCCATCTTTTTTCAACCGTTGCCTGACAGTAATCAGGTCTCACAAAAAAATCACAGCTCTTCCCTGACCTTTTCCTATCAGGTCTGGTTAGGTCATAAAGTGCCTCTCTGGCCAAAAAATTATTTAAACAAATCAAAATAGCCCGGGGTTTTTCGGCAACCGTGCCGGGCTATTTTCGTGGGTTGAAAGGGAAGCGGTGAGCTCTTTGAATTTCAGTTTTCCAGTTCCAGTGCTTCAGATCGGGAAATGCTTCAGTAAAGAGTTCCACAACAAATTGACGAACATCTGTGCCTTCCTTGCCTTCTGGAATACCCAAAATCCGCAAGTTGTTTCTTCTGGCTCGATTCTCAAGATCAGTTAGTTTCCATAATGTGCCCATCTTCTGGGTCTCTAAAGAATGAGTGAGAGTCTTTTGTGCGACAAGCTCATCTTCAAGTGTGGAAATTCTAGTTTCCGCTTCTCCAATTCTGGCAGCGAAGTCAGAGCAAGTCTTAGCCACTCTACGTATTGAGTTTTGTAATTACGATAAGCCCCCTGGGTACGTGAACTCTCCGCACGAGTCTCCTCCCTGTGAGCCGCTATGCTCTGATAGATTGTAGCAAGGGTTATTTCACTGGGTAGAGCTTGATTTAAATTTGAGAGCCCTAAATGTGTATCTCCATCGATTACACCATTTCCATCCAATTTAGAGGAAAAAGAGTAGTCCCAAGCCATTGATCCTGCGGAACCGGAGACTTTATCAATAGCAGGAGTGCCAAATCCTCTTTTACGGACTGTACCAGAGATATGGGGGGAGTTTTCACCATGCTCTCCCTCAGCTATGCGTAGACTGCTTCTGTCGCTCTCAACCTCCGCCCAGTCCCTCCCAAGAATTTCATCGCCTGATGACATTGAGGGATCTGATATAGAGTAAAATGTATCCCCTGAGTATACATCCTTCCCAGGAGTTACAGCGTCTTTTCCTACAGCTTGGAGATCCGATAAAGATTTTGTTGCCCTTAGTTCTAAACTGAGTTCTCTCAGTGTGATCCCCAAGTCTTCGCAGGGCGGGACTACATTGCCCATAAGGCACAGTTTTGGCAACATACTCATTTTTTCGCTACCCGGTATCCAAGTCTCAGCTGAAATATCCTGATTAGCTACAGCTTCACTTTCTACACCTTCAATACCATTTAGGGTGACTTCGCCCCCCATATCGCCAGTGCCATTCCCAGCTAAGTTATTGAGATCAGAATCTATCCCGCCGGAAATCACAGTCACAATACCTTGATTCAGTGCTTCGGTTTCCAGTGATAAAATAGGGGAATAGACTCGTTTCACTGGAAGTTTCGCTCCAGAAACCACATCCTCTGTTTTTTTATTCTTCTGCGTTTGAGCTTTAAACATCGAGGTAACGGTCTGTCGAACGCGAGCAGACGTACCTCCTACGCCCGTTCAACCAGCAGCCCGGTCTGTAGTTCCCTCCACTCCTGACCGATTAGCGGATGCCGCTGCGGTCGACCGGCGTGTCACGTTATCCCCTTCAGCCGTGCAAGATGTTGCTTTCCCAGGGCTTCCAGAACCGGCAGGAGTTCCGCACGTCTTAGCTCCTCTTCCCGTCTTTGGAGCCATCGGATTTACCAAGCTGTTGCGAGTAGTGGAAAGTACTGCCCAGAAGAGAGGGCTTGTTGAGACGAGACGCGACGGTGCAGGTAGGTCCAGACGCCACAGCCACGATCGCCAATTCATGCCCAAAAGTGACACAATTCCCTTTCCAATTCCTTTTCCTTTCGAACAGAGCCGCTAAGCCGCCTCAGATCATGTAAAAGATGGGGGGGGGGGGGTGTTTCACAGGAGAGCACAAAAGGTCATCTGACTCGGCCAGCATCGCGGCCGCCATTTTGCCTATAGTAGTAGTAGTTCTCAGACCCTGGGGTCTTTCTGAGGTCATCTAGAAGCAATATCTCTATGAGGCGTCGAGTGCTGGCACTTCCCCCTGTCTTCAGTTTCCTAGATGTGCACATGTTCCTCAATTCTTGAAATGAGAGACTATCTTATCTAGTTGTCAAAGGGCCACTGGCCTCTTCTCTAGAAGACATACTAGTGTTATGTGGTGTAGGCACCTACCTAACCTAGTGGAGACTAAACTCTCTTGAGTTGGAGAAAGGGTGTGCTAGACACTTGTCTTACCCACCTCCAAGTTCAGTAGAACTTACTTTATTCTAATCTTGATGTATTATATGTACCTAATACTTTTAGTGGTTTTTAGTTAATCACTCAATGACATTTATCTGGTAAAACAATAGCAAGCTTGAATCCCAACCGCTGCACATCAATGTGAGAAGTTGGCCTGGTATATGCTGTCCACTAATTAAAGTGGGCACCTTGCACCAGTCCAACGACCCTTATGGTGATTAGGTCAAAAATAACCTTTATAGAAAGCTAACCTAGTGGTAATAATGGAGAGCAGCTTTCAGGCTAAGTCTTGAATGAATGTAAAGCAGCTTGTTTTACCAGAAAAGAACCTCCTGAGTGATCAAATGAAAGGAGAACCACACAAGTGTTATATCAAATATATGTATTTATTACTAAACACTCTCTACTAATCTCTATACGAGATTAGAACATAAAGCACACAATACTTAATCAATAGAACCTCAGTAAATAGCACAATACACAGCGTGCTCCAGGGGGAGACCGAACCATATACTAAAAAAATGGTATAACAACAACGACTTCACTAGACATAGTACCTAGAGCACGTAGAATCGCTGGGACCCCAAGGAACAACCCAAAGGAGTGACACAGGGAGCCCACGGAGGACGGGTGCAGTGTGGGAACACAGACGCGTGCTCCGTACAACTCTATGGGAAAGTCAAGGCTGGAAAATTACAGTTTAAGGACACTTCGGAGAGGACTTCAAGCAAACCCTTAGGAACATAGAAGGTTCTAAGGCCAGCACCCTTGTGAGTACAGAGGTACCCGTGTTACCTATCCCAGAGGAGCCGGGTGCATAGGGGTCTAGTGGTGTCGGAAACCCTCGTCGTTTCAATGGCGTGATGCGAAGAAGTGCTGCTGCCGGGAAGATGAAAAGTCTCCGGTGGAATCCAAGCCTGGATCCGAAGTGAGAAGAACCTGAAGGCAGAGGGGACAGAGTCTGGGTCACTTCAGGGTGACCAGGGGCTCGATAGACGAATGCCCACCGATGTCGGGTGCTTCAGGTGTGAAGATGGGATGTTTGACTCTGCAGCCACGGGAACCAGGAGATGTCAACGATGACTGAAGTCCGGAGGTGAGCTGTCCCACAAAGGATGTTGAATGCTGAGGGGTCAGTGTCCGGATTGAACACCAACAAGCATTGGCCAAGCCAACTCACGAGGGCAGAGGAAACAGGTTACGGTGTGGACCAGCAAGGTCCAGGAGACTCTCCAAGCTATGGGGAGTCAGGCACGTCTGGAGCAACCAGGGAAGCCCAAGGAAAATCAAAGTGACCCTCGCCAGGACCCACAGGCCAACGGACCATGGATCGCCAGGGGACCTCGAGCAGATTCACAAAGCACCAGCCCACAGAGCACTCGTGAAGTGGAGGCCGGAGATCTTCCGTAGAAATGCTGCTTAGGGTCGAGACTACACGTAGTCGAAAGCACAGCCTCAGCGATCGCCAAAAAGCCTATGCTGCTGCAAAAGTACACGGTGCACAGGGGTTCGGGTTGCACGGTCCCTACGAGGGATACTGGTCTCAGGATTGCTGAGAGGGCGAACACAGCCATCACAACCCATGCGTTGCATCGCATGCGTTTACGTTGCAAGCGTTACAACGCAAGCGACGTTACGACGTGGACCATTACCACGCGTTCCATTACATCGCATGCGCTTTTAAAACGCATGCGCTTTTAAATCGCATGTGGTGTAATGGACGGGAGTCGGACGCGGGCAGAGGCAAGCACCGGGACGGACGACGCGAGGAGAGAGAGGTAAGGGGGATTGTGCGTAGAGTGTAGTGTTTAGGGTTTAGGGCAGTGTCTGGTGGTCGTAGTGTAAGGCAGTGTTTTAGGTGTAAGGGGGATTGTGCTTAGAGTGTAGTGTTTAGGGTTTTGGGCAGAGTCTGGGGGTCGTAGTGTAGGGCAGTGTTTTAGGCTTTAGGCGTAAGGGGGATTGTGCTTAGACTATAGTGTTTAGGGTTTAGGGCAGTGTCTGGTCGTAGTGTAGGGCAGTGTTTTAGGCTTTAGGCGTAAGGGGGAGTTTAGTTTAGGGTCGGGAGAAAAAATCGCGATGTTAAAGCGTGCAGTGTGTTTGTGTGCGTTGTGATTGTGTTTTCTATGCATTTTAATGGGGAAGCGAACTAATGGTTTGCGTTGTGAAAGTGTGCGTTGTGAATGTGTATGCGATGTCAAAACGGCGATGTCAATGTTTGCGATGTAAACGTTTGCGATGTAGCATCATACATCCTGCTGAGAGGGCAGATCAACCTCAGGGACACTCGGGAACCCACCTCCTGTGTTGCAGAAATCTTCAGACTCCTCAGGAGCTTGGGAGATGCAAAACAGTCAGTTGTGTTTAGGTGCCTGCTACTGTAGGGGAATAACTCCATTACTCCAAGGGAGATTCTTCTGTCGTCCAGCAAAGTGTAGGCCGTCGAAGTACTTGGTTTCTGTTGCAGAGTTTAGTCCAGGTAAAATCCAAAGTCCTGTAATCAGGTATCCCACTTTATACCCAGGGAAGGAGTTGGACTGACTCTGGGGACCCTCCTAGGGGAGGGGCAGGACAGAGGGGTGGCTACACCCATGTCCTTTGTTCAGTTTTGCACCAGAGCAGGAGCAAATGGCTCCTGGAACTGGTTTGAGCTGGACTATGCATGGGGACACCAAATGTGCCCCCAGTGCAGACTTTCTGGCACTCTCAGAGTGCACCCATCCAGCCCCAATACACTAAAGCCTGTCTGGGAGGTGGTCACACCTCCCTGTGACAGGAAACCTATTGTCAGGACTTCCTCTGCTCGAGCTTGGCTCAGCAGCAGGAGGGCAGACTCGTGTCTGTGGCTGGCAGCATCCATTTTGTGATGCCCAGGTCGAGAAAGCTGGTACCGGGTATACCGGTGATCCGCATAAGTCCCTCTAGGAGGGTGGAATCGTACCTTCCCCGCCAGTTCTGGCGGGGAGGTATGATTCCAAGGTGTTTGACACCAAACACAACATGTTTCTAAGCAGCCGTTTTAAAGTTAGCATTTACCACGAGGTTATAATGCACTTTAATATATATGGTTGGCTGCATCACAGACAACCCCGGAGAATAGGTTCCGAAGGCTGCAGAGGGACCCTACTCATGCAGGGGCACCCTCTCACACAAAACCCAGCACCCTGCCTTCAGGATTGTTAAGGCCTGCCATAGGGGTGACTGATAGGTTTATGTGGGTAGTGATTTAGAATAGATATAGGTAACCTATATCTAAGTAAGGGGTGCATGCACCTCCTTACACTGGCTGCAGTAGCAGACCTGTGGTGTCAGTTTGAATGCAATCTCAGGGATGCCACAATACATGCTTCAGCCCCGGGGAGGCCTCTGGGGTACCTATGCCCTGGGTACATGGTGTGCCATATACTAGGGACTGATAAGGGTACACCAGAACCCACTCTGGAGTGTACCTAAAGTACATGCAATCAATTTACAGGAGAAAGCAGATAGACTGGGGTCCTGGTAACAGGATCCCAGTCAGACTAAGTCAAAAACAGTGATACATCAGCAAAAAGTGGGGGTAACCATAAGAGGCAGATCCTACTCTCCTACACTCACTCTAAAGACTCTGCAGTGCTCCTCACTCTACAGACTCGGCAGTGTTCCTTACTCTACAGATTCTGCAGTGCTCCTCACTCTACAGACTCTACAGTGTTCCTCACTCTGCAGACTCTGCAGTGTCCCTCATTCTAACAACTCTGCAGTGTTCCTCACTCTACAGACTCTGCAGTTCTCCTCACTCCACAGACTCTGCAGTGTTCCTCACTCTACAGACTCTGCAGTGTTCCTCACTCTACAGACTCTGCAGTGTTCCTCACTCTACAGACTCTGCAGTGTTCCTCACTCTACAGACTCTGCAGTGCTCCTCACTCTACAGACTCTGCAGTGCTCCTCACTCTACAGACTCTGCAGCATTCCTCACTCTCCAGACTCTGAGGTGTCCCTCACTCTAACGACTCTGCAGTGTTCCTCACTCTACAGACTCTGCAGTGCTCCTCACTCTACAGACTCTGCAGTGCTCCTCACTCTACAGACTCTGCAGTGCTCCTCACTCTACAGACTCTGCAGTACTCCTCACTCTACAGACTCTGCAGTGTTCCTCACTCTATACTCTGCAGTGTTCCTCACTCTACAGACTCTGCAGTGTTCCTCACTCTACAGACTCTGCAGTGCTCCTCACTCTACAGACTCTGCACTGTTCCTCACTCGACAGACTCTGCAGTGTTCCTCACTCGACAGACTCTGCAGTGTTCCTCACTCTACAGACCACTCTACAGACTCTGCAGTGTTCCTCACTCTACAGACTCTGCAGTGTTCCTCACTCTACAGACTCTGCAGTGTTCCTCACTCTACAGACTCTGCAGTGCTCCTCATTCTACAGACTCTGCAGTGCTCCTCATTCTACAGACTCTGTAGTGCTCCTCACTCTACAGACAACTCTACAGACTCTGCAGTGTTCCTCACTCTACAGGCTCTTCAGTTCTCCTCACTCTACAGACTCTGCTGTGTTCCTCACTCTACAGACAACTCTGCAGTGTTCCTCACTCTACAGGCTCTGTAGTTCTCCTCACTCTATAGACTCTGCAGTGTTCCTCACTCTACAGACTCCGCAGTGTTCATCACTCTACAGACTCTGCAGTGTTCTTCACTCTACAGACTCTGCGTTGTTCCTCACTCTACAGACTCTGCAGTGTTTCTCACTCTACAGACTGTGCAGTGTTCCCCACTCTACAGACTCTGCAGTGTTCCTCACTCTACAGACTCTGCAGTGCTCCTCACTCTACTGACTCTGCAGTGTTCCTCACTATAGACTCTGCAGTGTTCCTCACTCTACAGACTCTGCAGTGTTCCTCACTCTACAGACTCTGCAGTGATCCTCACTCTACAGACTCTGCAGTACTCCTCACTCTACAGACTCTGCAGTGTTCCTCACTCTACAGACTCTGCAGTGTTCCTCACTCTACAGACTCTGCAGTGTCCCTCACTCTACAGACTCTGCAGGGTTCCTCACTCTACAAAATGTGCAGTGTTCATGTGATCTCTGCAGCATGTTCTTAACCATAATACCGTGCAATTCCTGTTAGTTTGCACCATTTAGAGGTGTGTTTTTCTTAATTCATGTGTCAGGCTGGCACAGAAATGCCGGCAGTGTGGCGGGAAATATTTTGTGTTTCACACAGAGAATAAATCGTATTTATGTATTGATTGCCATGAATCGTCTGAGCCAATTTGCAGCTCCATGCTTCTGTAAAAGCCAAGCTCTCCGCAACGCTTGAAATATACTGCTCAGATGCCCTGCACTGAAGCCAGGCTTAAATATCTGGTAAAATTTAAAACTGCAGCAGTGATAATGCATAAATTGGCTTTAGCTCTGACTGCTCCAGCAGCCAATACAGCCTAGGTCTCACAACAAAACAAAAACAAGGATACAACATTAGTAGTAGTAGTAGTAAGCTTGATTGTTTAGTTAATAAAAACCATTACAGCTTTATTAAAACAAATACGTTTTTATCGAGCTGTACAATGTACAATATGCTAATGTGCAAATACAGATCACAATCTGTACATTATTGAAAAAAATGTAAAGCTAAAAGTGACGGACTAGCGACCAGATACCAAGGTCACAAAGTTAGGGCCAGTCATAAGTTGCTGGGTAACTAACAGATCATATTAGAAATGCCCCATGGCCCTTTACCCCCGAGTCGAGGGTCTCCGTTTAACTCCCTTTCTCTGCTCCCGTCCATCTGTCCTGACCAGCTCAGACCGCGTACTTTGTTATACTTTGTTGTCCTTGCTGATGGCTGGGTGCAGCCATAGTTGTTGGGGAAAGCTCTTGTCGAAGACCATCGGCGTATTTGGCGCATCTCGCCAGAGCCCATAGAGCAATACTCCTGAAGCAGAGCAAGGATACTTCCTGGCACATGCGCATCCCTTGAGCAAATAAGACTGGTTTGAGCAGTTCTCTCCTTCGAGGTCTAAAGAGGGACAGCAATGTAACAGGTGGAGCTACGATTCATGTCTATAATTGCATAACCTGCATTCCCCTGTGCCTCTTCGGCCCACCCGGGCTGGATTAAAAAATTTTATTGGAAGCACTAGAAGTCTCATATACAGAATCTGTCTGCATGTTTGCTCAGATGAGATTGTGGCTTTCCAGCCTGTTAAGTTTCGTTCAGGGGCTGTACCTGTGCCGAGTTATCTAATAATATTAGATCTTGCTTCCTTGAGGTCTCCTTTAGTTGCTGGTTGATGGCTTTTTCGGAGCAGAAAATAGGATGTCCCCTTCTCGGTGCGCTGCTACAATATTCTATAACTATTTTGTTCATCTTTAGGTAGTTAGGTAACTACGTACAAAATATTAACACATCTAAATGAAAGATAATAAATCATACAAGTCAAAGAGATTGATGGGAAATCCATTATTTTATGTTAATATTATGAAACCTCAATTGGTCAATGGAAATAGTGCAGATGTTTTGTGTATTACCAGAGGGAAGCAGATTTTTGTCCGGGTTGGCACAGTGGGAGAAAGTGACTTCTGTGTTATGGTGCTACGAAGTCCCAGACTGCAACTGAAAGCACTGTATTACATACACTATAAAAGATGCTGCTGCAAAAAATGCAGAGATTTGGCGTCCATTTTAAAGCATGTGTTAACCTTCCATTTCAGGGGTTTTGCAGCAGTTTCAAGATAGTTTTAGAGCTTTTCATTTCTCAAAAAGGGTTTTATTTCTGCAGTTTATCTCTTTTCGCACGCCATTGCTTGGTTTTACTCACGAGAAAGTGTCAAACATATGGCAGTTGAATATCATTCATAAGTGCACTGAAACACACACACACAAGCAATCTGAAAACGTGGCTGCTATGCACTTACATTAAGACAGCAAAAACATTGGTCTCATTATAGATTTTAAATATACTGTACGCTCCCACCTCCACTAAATGTGATACACCCAGTCCACAGGCTAGATTAGCGTGATGAGAGGATAAAAATATAAGCCAGGATCACCAGTTTCATTTTCACTTTAGTATTTTGGGGTGGGGTGCACACCTACTTAACAAGCAGAGGACACACCCGTCCCAACAGCCTCATATTGGCACCCAGCAAACTCTGGGTTCTATTATAGGGACAAAGTATTTGTGGTTGATGGGGTCTATTGTCAAGATGACATAGAACACTTTAGGTGCAATGGCTGGGTCAGTTGGCACACTCTACCACAAAATCAAACATAAAGTATCAAAGTCTTCTTCTTTTAAGTGCCCAAAATTAGTCACTCTGGTGCTCAGGAGGAGGAAAAGACATCCATTCATCCTAGATTGGAAAGGTCCAAAGATTAGCAACAAAGATCTCCAGGCACACAGAAATCGCCACGCCTACATTGAGTAGGCGTGGTGTGGCCAATCAAATTTGGTGTGTATTCTCTTGCTGTCCCAATACAGTATATGGGGCTTTAATCGTCAATAGTAGATATTAGATTTCGTTCCTCCTGAGAGACGCATACTCCTTAGTCGTCTCCAGTACCACGTGTATGTTGGCGAAGAGTGACACCCACGCCTACATCTCTGATGAACAATGATTGACTCTAAATGTTAAGCCCTGATGAAGTCTGCTGTAAACAAGAACAGCCGGAGACTAAACATGTGTTGGGAAAAGGGCGTTTATGACCACATGAAATTAAAGGGACTATTGAAACCGTTTCTAATGCACGGTTGGTGGTTGGTTTAGTAGGGTGTTGGCGCTCCTAGGTGGTACGCAAAACTATTGGGTGCAACGTAGTGTTAGTGTGGTGCAAAGGGGTAGGGAGAACCACCCCACTCCCCAATGAGTGGTAAAGACCACAGACAGAAAACACAACAATCCCCTACACACGCCTGCAATGTAAAGACAAATTTGTGACAGTAGATTAATAACAACAATCCGCTGCTAGGTATTTTGCTTCAGTTTAATGCTCTTCTTGTATATGGTTATTCATAGCCTTAGCAAAACCAAAGGGGATGATGGACGGAGTGTTGAACATTACAAGCACTCACCCCCAGTCAACTGATCTGGGTTTAATCCATCATCATTCTTTAGCTCACTCCGCCACCCCAGTTCAGACATGGCCATATGCAAATCAGTCTGACCCTGTGCCTCATGAGAACAGTCAGCCCAAACTGCCAAGCCATGTCTTCCCTGGACCGGAAACAAGCATCCTGGGACCGGTTTCTGGCTTACAGCCGTCATCAGCCAGGCTATCTTGAATCCAGTGGCAAAGTTAAACCCAGATCAGTTGACTGGGGGTGAGTGCTTGCAATGTTCAACACTCCGTCCATCATCCCCTTTGGTTTTGCTATGTTCGCCCTAAGTTGGCAGGGTATGCCCAGGCGTGGGTCCCTTGCTCACTTTGCCACTGGATTCAAGATAGCCTGGCTGATGACGGCTGTAAGCCAGAAACCGGTCCCAGGATGGTTGTTTCTGGTCCAGGGAAGACATGGCTTTGCAGTTCGGGCTGGACTGTTCCCATGAGGCACAGGGTCAGACTGATTTGCATATGGCCAGGTCTGAACTGGGGTGGTGAATGTGAGCTAAAGAATTATGATGGATTAAACCCAGATCAGGTGACTGGGGGTGAGTGCTTGCAATGTTCAACACTCCGTCCATCATCCCCTTTGGTTTTGCTATGTTCGCCCTAAGTTGGCAGGGTATGCCCAGACGTGGGTCCCTTGCTCACTTTGCCACTGGATTCAAGATAGCCTGGCTGATGACGGCTGTAAGCCAGAAACCGGTCCCAGGATGCTTGTTTCCGGTCCAGGGAAGACATGGCTTGGCAGTTCGGGCTGGACTGTTCCCATGAGGCACAGGGTCAGACTGATTTGCATATGGACAGGTCTGAACTGGGGTGGCGGAGTGAGCTAAAGAATGATGATGGATTAAACCCAGATCAGTTGACTGGGGGTGAGTGCTTGCAATGTTCAACACTCCGTCCATCATCCCCTTTGGTTTTGCTATGTTCTCCCTAAGTTGGCAGGTTATGCCCAGGCGTGGGTCCCTTGCTCACTTTGCCACTGGATTCAAGATAGCCTGGCTGATGACGGCTGTAAGCCAGAAACCGGTCCCAGGATGCTTGTTTCCGGTCCAGGGAAGACATGGCTTGGCAGTTCGGGCTGGACTGTTCCCATGAGGCACAGGGTCAGACTGATTTGCATATGGCCAGGTCTGAACTGGGGTGGCGGAGTGAGCTAAAGAATGATGATGGATTAAACCCAGATCAGTTGACTGGGGGTGAGTGCTTGCAATGTTCAACACTCCGTCCATCATCCCCTTTGGTTTTGCTATGTTCGCCCTAAGTTGGCAGGGTATGCCCAGACGTGGGTCCCTTGCTCACTTTGCCACTGGATTCAAGATAGCCTGGCTGATGACGGCTGTAAGCCAGAAACCGGTCCCAGGATGGTTGTTTCTGGTCCAGGGAAGACATGGCTTTGCAGTTCGGGCTGGACTGTTCCCATGAGGCACAGGGTCAGACTGATTTGCATATGGCCAGGTCTGAACTGGGGTGGTGAATGTGAGCTAAAGAATTATGATGGATTAAACCCAGATCAGGTGACTGGGGGTGAGTGCTTGCAATGTTCAACACTCCGTCCATCATCCCCTTTGGTTTTGCTATGTTCGCCCTAAGTTGGCAGGGTATGCCCAGACGTGGGTCCCTTGCTCACTTTGCCACTGGATTCAAGATAGCCTGGCTGATGACGGCTGTAAGCCAGAAACCGGTCCCAGGATGCTTGTTTCCGGTCCAGGGAAGACATGGCTTGGCAGTTCGGGCTGGACTGTTCCCATGAGGCACAGGGTCAGACTGATTTGCATATGGACAGGTCTGAACTGGGGTGGCGGAGTGAGCTAAAGAATGATGATGGATT
The DNA here is from genome assembly GCA_963921515.1 of Calotriton arnoldi. Classification (NCBI taxonomy): domain Eukaryota; kingdom Metazoa; phylum Chordata; class Amphibia; order Caudata; family Salamandridae; genus Calotriton; species Calotriton arnoldi. The sequence continues at coordinate 143,869 of CAWUFW010014850.1, read as the reverse complement.
AAACCCAGATCAGTTGACTGGGGGTGAGTGCTTGCAATGTTCAACACTCCGTCCATCATCCCCTTTGGTTTTGCTATGTTCTCCCTAAGTTGGCAGGTTATGCCCAGACGTGGGTCCCTTGCTCACTTTGCCACTGGATTCAAGATAGCCTGGCTGATGACGGCTGTAAGCCAGAAACCGGTCCCAGGATGCTTGTTTCCGGTCCAGGGAAGACATGGCTTGGCAGTTCGGGCTGGACTGTTCCCATGAGGCACAGGGTCAGACTGATTTGCATATGGCCAGGTCTGAACTGGGGTGGCGGAGTGAGCTAAAGAATGATGATGGATTAAACCCAGATCAGTTGACTGGGGGTGAGTGCTTGCAATGTTCAACACTCCGTCCATCATCCCCTTTGGTTTTGCTATTCATAGCCTTAGCCAACACGTGTTTCGTCGCGTCTCAGGGTAGTAAACAGCGACTTCTTCAGGGCTAAACTCCTGTGTATCAGGTCCTCAGTTTTGGTTATAATTCTGTCCCAAAGGATATCAAAATAATGTGTCTCTACGTACAGAGATCAATCGATATATCGTTGCGCCTCATACGTGACAGTCCTTGTCCAAGGTGCAAGATATTTTTGGCCCGTTGCCAAGTAATGGTTCTCATTATAGGTATCGCGTGTAATCAGGTATTATGCTTTTTGTTGTCCGATTATCAGATGCTTTCTTTCTTAGCGTAAAGGTTCCAAGATACCAGCAAGTGTATTGCTGTTGCGTGTTACCCGATCCAGCAGCCGCTCTGCTTCTGAATCCGCGTGTGCGATGGACGGCGACGAAACACGTGTTGGCTAAGGCTATTAATAACCATATACAAGAAGAGCATTAAACTGAATCAAAAGACCTAGCAGCGGATTGTTGTTATTATTATACTGTCACAAATTTGTCTTTACACTGCAGGCGTGTGCAGGGGATTGTTGTGTTTTCAGACTATTGAAATCACGACCTCAATTCTGATTTGTGTGTGCCTGGAGATCTTTGTTGTCAAGATGACATGATCGATTGCTCTAACGTGTTAAAATCAGAGGTCAAAGTGGGCGGGATCTGATGGGCACAATGTGCCCATACTTCAATTCTTTGACAAAAGCAATTCTCCTACTTTATTTTGAAAGGCTACCGTCTTAGGACGACTGAAGTAAATGGGGAGAGAATCCTGTGCCATGAAGCCTAGGGAGGGACATGCAGGTGGACAAGAAACAAGACTTCTTGCCAGGGTGTCTGATGCCTGAAAGAAATGTAAATGTGCGCATTAGGGTAATGTCAAGGCTGCCGAGAAGCCTATATTGGTTTAAATTGATGGAGTACCTGTAGCTTTGTTTTTGATAATAGTGTAAGGTTACCTGATGAGCTGTGGAGTGTGTGCTTTTAGCAGAGAGTTATAAAAAAATTGTTGCACTAGGTACAGTCTGCATGCTACTCTGATCTGTATTTTGGAAGCACTATATCTTAAAACTAAATATTTTTGTGAACTTTGTAGCAACCTATAACAACGTGCATATTCCTAATACTTTCTGTTACTGGCTGGGAGCTGGTAAGATTAAAAACACACGTCACTACTCCACACTTCACCATCCAGAACTCAATCATGTGGCTCTGTGGGTGCACACAAAGATATCTGCAGATATCGCATTAACTAAAAGAGCCTTCTCAACGTAAAATAGTGCATCCCTCATTGACTACTTTAGCATGCATTTATTTTTCATTTAAGGTGTGACTTATTTTAGATGCACTAACCTGATGGTGAAGACCAACAAAATAGTTTCAGAAAATGTGAATCTTTTTAGCCACACCTTTAATCTCGCCCCCATGCTCACTGTCCACGTCATTGCACTCGGATCGGAGTTCCCATACTTTTTTGATGCATTTTGACTAGTTAAAACTCAATAAAAAGTTACCAAAATAAAGTGCATTAACAAAATGAAAACACGCATTTAACTTGGCATTCTTGTACCCACTGAGGTGAAATTTCGAAATTAAAAACACAGTGTATTTGAAGCCCAATGGGTATATTGAAATAATTTATTTCTGCCTGCTCGGGTCTTCAGAGCTCCCTGATGCATCTGTTCCTGTCTGTAATGTCCTGCGGGACACGTTCTAGTGTTCCGCAGGAAGTGGTAACCCCAGTCACTCCCTTGAGGGCTGGACACACTGCAACCCCACACCCATCCATCACGGGTGCCACGGGTGACGTGGCCCCGTCAATAAAAGGGCCCGGGTGCACGTGCTCGTGGCCAGTTATTGCCATATACTACTGGTGTCTGTGTCCCTCCTTTCTCATCATGTGGGCCTGAGGCCCAACACCACATTGGCGACGAGGCGGGTAGCTTACCCCGAGTGCCTGCCGCTCTGCTTGATCATCCCTCGTGGGGAGGGACCGGGCCTGACAGGCGGCAACCCCCCCTGTCGTGCCATTCTCGGCCACCGGCGCCTGCGGAGAGGAATGAGCACCTTGCGCCACCCGACTGCCGTCCCCCACCCCCTAGGCCTCAGAGGATCGGCGTAGCCCACTGGGAGGCTCGCACGGCCTGTTTGCCAGCATGTCGGCGGAGGCTGCACCGAGAGGGAAGGAGGAGGTCACCCAGTGCCTGACCCAGCACCTCAGATGCCCACATACTGCCGCCGCTGCAGCCCGTACCAGCCAGCCGGACTGCGAGAGGTCAGTGAAAGAAACGGACACACAAGGAGGCACCGTGGCTAGCGGTGCGCAGGAGGCAGCCGTGCTTGTGGACCCTCGAAGTCCCCCTGCCCTGAGGCGCCCACGGGCTACCCCACTTGCCGCTCCTACACCAGGAGTCGAGAAACGTCGTCCAGACATGGCGCGATAAGCCTGGTCCCTGCACCGGTATCAGCGCGCCAACAGACACTCACCTCGGCGCCCCCCTAACGTGAGGGTAGAAGGTAACACGGCGCCGCGGCCTGGTGGGACGAGAGCGCTCTGAATTGCGGCTGCATGCATGAAGCTACCGCTGCGCCCCTGACAGTGACTCGACGCCTTGCAGCCCGGGAAAAGTAAGGGGTTTGCGCCCAGCTGTACCGGCCCGGTCAGAGCACCGGCAAGAGTCTGTTTTTCCCTGCACATACCCTCCAGATACCTGCCACACCAGTAGCGCTGCTCCAGCCAATGCTTCCTCCGCACAGCGTGCAGCACCGGCAAGAGTCTGTTTTTCCCTGCACATACCCTCCAGATACCTGCCATACCAGTAGCGCTGCTCCAGCCAACGCTTCCTCCGCACAGCGCGCACTGCATGAAGTGTCCTGTCACCTGTCTCCACGATGCCCATGGAACCGCACGGCCGGCGGCATGGGGAAGACTGCTGCGCCCGCGCGAGGAGCGTCTGCATCGTTTAGCAGTCAAAGACAGCACCGCACCGAGGCCTGCAAATTCTGCCGGGCCCTGTGCACTGAAGCGCTGCACTGCCACCTAGCGGCCACAAGTGGTACTGCAGCCGCCCCAGGCAAGCACTTGAGGGAAGAAACAGCCTGCAGTGCAAAATCATGGCAAGAAGGTCCAGGCCCATGCATCCACAGAGCTGCTGAAACCAGTGGACCCCAGGCCTAGGAACAAGGCCGAGCGGTGTGAATGCCTCAGACCCTCACACAAGCATAGGGTGCAACCCACTTCACCCTAACACCAAGCAAACCGCACAAGGCTCCCAGCTCCCACACTGTAGCCACAGACGGTCCCTGCAAGAACCCCGTTCCACTGGCCACCAGCCAACACAATTGGACACGACCTCAGTGAAGAGGGAAGCGGGCATCCAGGTGTCACTACCAATCACTGATAGGAAGAGCCAGACAGGGGAGAGCATCCTGCGAAGACTGGGGCCCACCAACATTGCACATGGCCCCATACCGGCATCATTATCCCAGCGTGGGCTCACAATGGCAGCAAGCCGACCTGGCACCAGGACAGAGAGCCAGCCATGCCCCCCACGACCGGCGGCCACGCAGCAAAGTAGGCTTGAGGAGAGGCCCTGACGCCCCACTACCCTGCCGGAAGTGGCAGGATTAGCAAGAAGGGATTTGCCAAGGGATCCTGGCAGGAGGATCCACCCTGACGCATCCGAAGAGTGGTCCAGCACACTGACTGCCCACCGCGACCGACGTCAGCAAACCAGCATCAAATGTGGCTGCACTGCACCCTACAGGCAGCCGTACGAGAGTACAGCACAGCATCCAACTAACCAGCTAGCAACAGCCGTCAACAGACCCCAGAGAGCACACAACCACTTGGAGAGAGACTGCCTGCTCATGCCCGGTCGCTGTGACAGACTGCACCAGGCACAGCAAGATGTGCCCTCAGAAGGGAGTGCTCAGAGAGTGGCCTTCTGCACCCTGTAAGCAAAAGCAGCAAGGACACCCACCAAGAATCAGCGAATGCCCTGCACAGCCAAAGGAGCCACAGCGGCACAGGAGAAATAGTCAGCAACAACGTGCATACTTCCATGTCCACCCAAAGGCCCCAAGAAGTCCAAGACACAGACCGTCCAGTCAAGCCAGACGGCGACACTCATCGCAGTAGGAGCGATACTGCAGATTCCACGCTGCCACAAGACGCAAGCAAGCGGAACAGACGGCAACGTCTCAAGGAAGCTGTCCCCCTCGACAGCACAAGAAACGACTGGTGCAGAGCACGCACCACACGTGGCTGCCCAACGCCACCGCCTGTGAAGAGGTCGCATCACCCGCTCCTACTGGTGAACAAGCACAACCGCAAACTACATCACAGGCACCCCAACTGCCAGAAGAGAGCGTCCAAGAAGAAGACAGAGCACGCAAAGAGCACGCAAAGCCAGAAGCGCGCAGAAAGCCGCGCCAGTGAACCTGACTGCACAGACAAGCACCCAGGAGACAGAGACATCTCCACAAAGAAGCACTGCTGAACGCAGGTAGGAGAGCACCCAAGTCTCCACCACCCCAGCGAAGCCCCGCAGTGGGCCGAAGACAACAAAGTGTCCTCCCTCACACTGCCTCAAGACTGAGTCGGCGGTGACCCAAGACAGGCAAGAGAGGAGTCGTACACCCCACGTGGCCGGCCGCCACAGTAACAGGCGCTCCAACAACCAGCGACACGTGACAGGACGTCACGTCACCCAGCAAGCAAGGAGCGCGCCGGAGCGAAGGCAGAAGCCGGCGCCATGACAGCGCCGCCTCGAGGTCCAAGCGCAACGCCCTCGAAGAAAGAAGAGAGTGACAGCCCTGTCACCCAGAAAATGGGAGGAACACAGGTGGGCTGAAGAGACCAACAAGGGGAGAAGACCGAGGACTCACAGCAAGCCAAGTGCACACCCAGACACACCAGACAGCCACCAACGCGGACTGATGTCCCTTGATACAGCCTCAATGGAGAACCGAGCACAAGCCGTAGCAAGCGCAATCCGCGTCTCTCCCCAACGCTTCCCCAGGCGACCGTCCATCCGAGAGTGTTGGCAGTCCAAGTCAACGGCATCCCTGCTCCAGGCCGCAAATGCCGTGGGTGAAGATCAGCACTAAGTGCCCGCCCTCACACCGCCTCAAGATGGAGTCGGCAGTGGCCCCAAATCAGGCAAGAGAGGATCCGTACACTATACGTGTCAAGCCGCCACCGAAGACCAACCTCAACAAGGCGGAGACACCTGGCTGCTAAGTCCCTCCTGACATCCAAACTCTCCCAGCAAGCCACCACCATCTGTCATTCCGACTCACCAAATGGCTGGCAACCACCATCATGCCAGCCCTCAGCACATGCGTCAAACACCACTACCAGAGCACAAGTGGACTGGAATCATACACTGTTGCCACGCCAGCCGACTAAAGAAATTAGAAGCCACCTGTGAACATGGCCTACACCGGAACCGCGGCAGCGAGTGCAAGTCCTAGCCAAGACTCATCCACCCGTGAAGGTTGTGCGTGCGACTAAGTAACGGCTCCTCGGCGGTCCTGCAGCTGCCCCCAGACGGCACACAAGCGCCCCCAGCGCAGCCCTCCTACAGTCCCGCAGCAACCCCGACGACGGGCCTCCCCAGGCGGGAGAGGGTGAAGAGACATTGCCCCCACCGACAGGTTACCGGTCACAGCCAAGCAGTTCAACAGGGACAGTCGGTCCAGCAACACCTCTGTGAATTCTCACCGTGAACTCCATCCATGCTCACGACGCAACCCACTGGGAAGAACTGTTAGAACTTACCACAGACCGTCACCGATGTCAGCAAGGTGGGAGCCATGCAAGACCGCATGACGTGTCCTCATCAGTGAACCGACGATATGCAGCGGACGTCTCCAAGCCCGTGGCCGTGTCCTGAACCCCTCAGGTTAAACTACGGGTGCCCGCCGAGAAGGTCCTGCTGCAAGCAAAGTCACCCGCTCCTGTCTGACGTCGTCCTGCCACCTGACTCAGAAGACTGATGGACCCTGTGGTATTCCAATAACTGTTTGTTTTGTCCCCACAGGTTGGACTAATGTTTTGTTTGTTTTTCAATAAAGTTGAGGAGGAATGTAATGTCCTGCGGGACACGTTCTAGTGTTCCGCAGGAAGTGGTAACCCCAGCCACTCCCTTGAGGGCTGGACACACTGCACCCCCACACCCATCCGCCACGGGTGACGTGGCCCCGTCAATAAAAGGGCCCGGGTGCACGTGCTCGTGGCCAGTTATCGCCATATACTACTGGTGTCTGTGTCCCTCCTTTCTCATCATGTGGGCCTGAGGCCCAACACCACACTGTCCTCATAAAACTGTATCTGCTCATTGTCCATGTGCAGTGAGGGGTGCAACAAACACCCCAGCAGCAGCCCCTGAGGTGAGGGGACACTGGGGCTCGTGGGAGAACGAGGCAGGGGCCCGAGGGAGGCAGTGCTGCTGGATATGGAAGGTGAGCACTGAGCAGGCAGCAGAGAGACGCTGCGCTGTGTTTATCTGCAGGGCTCAGTATCTTTCACTGTAAGGGTGACCTGTCCCGTTTCAAGATGGCGCCGGAAGAAGCTTTCAAGCGCTGCATCTGACCCCTGGAGTCCCGTGGGCGGCCATCTTTAAACGGGATACTGCGTGGAGTGTCAGTTACTCGTTCAGTCCGCTCTTCATCTGTACTCTGTTATCTGCTCCACGTGACAGTATCTTCCAACGGACAGTTCTGGGTTCGGCTCTTCGGGGGGAGGGGGGGGGGTCTCTGGACCCTGCAGCTCCTGCGGTCAGTGCTCTGCTGCACCCGTGATTCAGTGACAGTCCTCCCGCAGGCTGCGCTCACCTGCTTCATGTACCCTGCTTCTAAGCGCTTGTGTATCCCCAGTGCTGCTATGACTAGTCTGTGTGGCCTCTGACCCCCCCCCATTGCTGCCCTGGACCAATCACGAGAGAGCCGGACCAGAATGGAGACCGTCCTGTTCTGCTCTGGCTTGTATTCGTGAGATCTCCCGCTCGACATCCGCTCAGACTGAGACTATGAGGTAATGGTGTTTTTTCCAAACTGATTTTTGGAACAGTCATTTGGCATGCGTCGAAGTATTTAAGTGGAAGGAATTCAAGCCGGAGCAGACTATGATGGTGTCCATTCTGGTCCGGCGCTCGTGATAGGCCGGGAATGCGAACAGCGGACAGAAAACGCTGTTGATGATCAGAATGTCTTCGTCTCCGTCTTTTGAGCGGATGTCCGGCGGAAGATCTCCTCATTGGGTCACACTGCTGAGGCAATGAGAAAGAGTGTCTCACGAAGATCACGGTGGTTTTATCAAACGGTTTTTTAGAAGGTTCCGGGGTATATGTTCTAGTATCTGATTGGAGGAATACAAGCCGGAGCAAGAACAGGGCGGTCTCCATTCTGGTCCGGATCCCTCGTGATTGGTCAGGATGAAGGAGAATTAAATAAAGGAAGATTGAGGGTAGATGTGACTTTCAGATTTGAATACAATATCCTCCTTAATGTCACTAAACCCACAACTGCGATTACAGATATTTTTCAGATCTTCGAGACATAAGGTTCCCAATCGAGGTACAATATAAACTGGAAAATCTGTGCTAGGCCAACCCGATGGCTACAGGCGGAGGATTTTCAATACCTTGGCATATACGTTACTCCACACAGGGAGCTGTGTTTGACTGACTGTGCTTGACTGAAAATTAACCAAGATAAATCCGAGCTAATGCCACTGATGTACAGGTAGAATTTTTCTTTCATAGGGAAAGGGGACTATGTTTGCTACATGAGAATTAAGGTTAGTCGGAACTGGTGACCTCATTAAAATAAGTATCGGGCAGTTCTGAAGAAAACTGATGCCCTGACGGAGGTGTGAATAAAATTGCAAATTGTAGAATAGCACTGCTGAAAATGGTAGTGGTACCCAAATGTGTGTATTTCTTTCAGAATATCCCTTTCTTGTGTCAGGGCGAATATTTTCATGTACAGGAACTAGATTGATAAGGCTTGGAGAGGAGTTAAGGCCAGTTTGGGATACCATTCTGAAACCTTATTCCATGGGTAGACTAACAGTGCCCGACTTTTCAGATATATTTTCGAGTGCGACAGGCACATTATGCATCCTGCTGGTTTGAGAAAGCAGAGATTCGTTCATGTGCCCTGATGGAAAGGGCACTGGCTTCTCTGTTGGAGTCACTGGGAGTACAATAGGTAAAGTTTTGTTGGCGAGGAGATAAATAATTTCCCAATGGTTAGTTGAGTTGTGTGTCGACTGTCTTGAAGTGTCCGTCATGTTTGAACAAAGATACCTCCCTCTACTTCGGAAACTTGAAATAACACATTATTGGGGATTTTGTCATTGAGGACAGGTTTTTATTGCTAGATCAGTTCAACAACAGAGGGGATGAGAGATCCTGGATATTTTTCTAACCTGCCCTTGTTTTGCCAGCTTTCCCCATGCAACCTGCAATGTATGAGGCTTTGGATAAGGCCATTATTAGGGAAAGCCAGACAAAATTGTTTCTGTACCTTATCATCATCAACTTTGTTTCATCTTACAAATGTAAGCCATACAATATAAAATGCATGGCACAGGTCTTATAAAAGCACAAGAAAATCAGAAACATATAAAAGGAATAAAAGTTATATCAACACCAATTACGAAAAGGAATTCATTTGGCGGTGGAGCTTGCCTGGCTCGAAGATGGTTGCCTTTTAGGTGTGCTCCTTCCACCGTTCACCTGTCCTTAATAATCCTTGTGCCTAATCCCAGCAATTCCCACCTGAATCAAACTATCAGACTCTGCGCTTTCAGATTCCTGGCCAAGAATGAAGTTTCAGGTGCCTGGGAGCCGCTAAGGAGCGACCTGTGGCCTGCATCGAGCCTGGGTCTCCACATCTGGAGGCGGCGTGCCAGGGACTGTGCTGCTGCCTGTTTCCCGTGGGCCTTTCTGTGGCCGGGGCTTGACTGGAGGAATCTTTTGGCGTGGTCTTGAGAGGCTGTGCTGCCGGGGGGACACTTGTGGGCTGGAGGACTGCAGCCGATGACCGGTGTGCAGTGAGGCGGGGATGCTGGGGGCCTGGCAGCATGAGGGACAAGGCCGCCGCCTAGTGACTGGACCCAGACTGGCAAAACAGAGGCTTTGCATCAGAGTGTGGAGTGTGGTGGACAGCTGCTGTATACTGCTAGTCCCTGCTGCGCCCATGGCCCTGTGGACCTTCTGGCCACCAGCTGTGGTCCCGCCGACCCTGACTACTACTGTGACTACCCCTTCCAGCTCATGTCCGGCCAGGGGTACCGACGGACAGAGCGGTGCCTCACTTCCTGAGCGGATGCCAGGTGAGGTGAGGAGTGCACCCGCATAAAGACGGGATTGTGTCCAATACTCCTGTGACTGTTGGCCAAGCTTTGACATCACAGGTGAATGTAGGTTGTATCGGACCAACTATTTTTTATTGAGATATTATTTGATTTTTCACTAAGTACACTATTTGCAGTAGCGATTCCATCTTTAGGTCCTGATGAAAGCCTGGGTCAGAGTTGATCTATAGGCTGAAACATGTAGACCTATCATTTCTTTGGATTTTTGCAGTTATTTGTTGAAAACTGCATATGCACTGTTTTACTCTTGACACCAGGATAGCATTTATTAAAATTGTTTGTGTCCTGATAGCCAATTTTATACAATCACTTTTCACATATATAATTTTTATATGCACTGCAAACCATCACCTTTTCAAAGAATTTCGGGCTCTACATTTTGGGATCCTGGTTCAGTCTCCCTTCCTCTGTTGAGAAGGTAGTAGCACTTAGTTGCACTAAGGTTTGCTACTTAAAGGAGATCCCAAATGATGAAGCATGCCACTCTGGTGGTGATGGGATTTTATCCTCTTTAAGAGGACTCCTTTAGATCAATTAAGACTGGTCTGTTGCTGTGGATGCTTAGTCTTTATAGACCAATGGTTTTTTCTTGTGTCATTAATACTACTGTGACTGACCATGCACTGTGGTCTCTGGATGTGGTGGTGACACGCTCGCCTGAGCCTCATGGTGAGTATGGGCCTTCGATTGTCTGAGCGATGGAAGGGAACTGATGGGTGTTCCCCAGGCCTGGCTGATCTTATGCGACGTCTCTTGCCCCTAGTGGTGCAGTGGCAGTGCGGCACTCGGCCACATGATTATTCAGTTTCCGGCTCACATAGTCGCATATCCTGCAAAGGGGCCCCCCTGGACCAAGGTGAGCGAGTGTCCGATAGCCACAATTTCTAATGAGGCCCCATGTGACATCTGTGCTTTATGACTGGATGTGCTGGCCGAAGAGGAGGGGAGATGCAGCCCAGGGGTGCGGGGCACAATTAAAGGACAGAGCTTCACCTGACTAGTGCAAGCGGATGGCAACTTGGCGGATGGTGCAACTGGGTAACCTGATCACATGGAGGGGTGCACTGAGGATTCTGCTCTGGACTGATCTGCCCCAATAACCCCCTGAGGCCTGCTCAATTTGCTGGTCCCGCTAATTGACTCTGCGTGCCCTCTGTGGCGTGCTCTTGTTTGGTGCCGGCTGTTTCACATAGCATCAAGCGGTGTGTCGCAGAGAGCAATTCTGATTGAACAGGGGGTCTGGTTAGCTCATCGCTCTTTTCTCTTTCACACTCTGTCGGTTCGGTATGTGTGAACAATTTATCAACATGGTCCAGGCTAACTACACAATTCCACCAACACTCTTTTCAGTAAATTGAGTGGGCTTAGACTTCTTTACATTAGAGCGGGGTACTTGTCAGGGGTGTTTGCTCTCACCACCTTTATTCGCCTTTAGTATAGAGCCCCTTGCAGCTAAGGTGAGAGATGATAAAAGCAATTCAGGGTCTCTCATTTAGTTCTATTATCCACAAAACTTCGCTATTTGCAGATGACGTGCTACTTTCCCTAACTAATCGCTTGGCTTCCCTGGTGGCTTTACAGCAGGAACTGGCACTTTATGAGATAGTAGCAGGTTATCGTATTAACATCATAAATCCTTCCTTCTGGACCTGACTCTACCCCCTTCTGAGATGTAGACGCTAGCAGGCTCTACCCCTTTCCAATGGGTTAAAAAAGATCTTACCTATTCGGGAATTAGAATCACTCCCAAGATTTCCAATTTATATCGGGCCAATTACCCCCACTTCTTCAACAACTTAAAGCTGATCTTAAAAGGTATGCTCCCATGTACCTATCATGGCTTGGCCATATCTATGCAATCAAAATAATTGTCTTACCACAGTTTCTATATCTTTTTCAGGTACTTCCAATTGAAATAGACCAGGAGTGTTTTTCAACGCTCTGCTTTCTGGTGACCAGCTTAATCTGGCGGGATCGCAGAGCCTGACTCCCTTATAAAATATTGCACTTTCCCTCGTTCTATAGGGTGGCGCAGCTAAGAGTGATATCCGAATGGTGTCTGAGACAATCGGATAAACACTGGCTACACATGGATTGGGCAGTGGTAGGCCACTATGTCTCAGACATTTTATGGAAACCGAAAGCAGACAACCCCCTAATGCATACCTACAAAAACGACTCTTAAAGCATGGGATGACGTGAATCGCTCAGCTGCATGGGCTACATTCCCCTCTCGAATGAATCTTTATTGTTCAATTAATTAAAATTGTTACAATATTCTATCAATAAACAAAAGCTTGTTTAAAATCTCACACAATTAGATAACAATGAAAAGATGTTTAATACGATTAAAATAGTAAAAGGACTATTACTAGAACTATTGTCCTATCTAGCAGTAAGGTGCTGTACATACGACTTGAGGAAAAGTTTTATCATAGCCTCTCTTGCTTGATGGCCGACTGAATGCTTTTATGTTTCAGTTTTCAGTTTCAGTGCGTCCCGGATTGCGTCTGTGAATTTCCCTAGTCGGGCCACAATTTGAGTTGTTTTAGCGGAGAAGCACAGGTCTGAAACTTCTCTGCAACTTTGTAGGCCATTCAACCTACAGATGGGGAAAACCAGTCGCTGCCGCTCACTGACTATCTTTGGGCAGCAGCACAACAGATGGAGCCAAGATTCACGGTGGTAGTTGCAGAGTCGGCAGGCCATTGAATTGTCCTGCCGGGCCCAAGTTGAGTTAAAATCCGTGATAGGCAGAGCGAGAAGTCTCATGTAGGTGATTCTTCCCCGAGCCAGGACTGTCAGAGCTTGTTCAAGGTAGGGCTGCGGTTTTCCCATGATGTATGAGGAATCCAGTGAAGAAAGATTGAATTGATGATGCAGGTTTTCCAGGTCCCTTTCAAAAGATATTCTCTTGGCCTGAGTATTCACTGTTTTCCTCCAGGCTATTATTGGGATGTCAGGGTTGTGCAGATTTTGGACATCAATATCCAGTAATCTAGTGGCTGCTGCCAAGTGCACCTGCCATGGGGAACCCTCCTCTTTGAAGAACGTTTTAATTTGCCTTTTTAATGACAATTCTGGGGCTCGCGTAGTCCTGATATAGTATTTTATTAAATCACCTGAGCAAGTAATGTCCGGACTGGTGAGACCCAGCTCCAGCCTTACTCTTGCTCTCCTGGCCTGTCTAGGGAGAGCTAGGACCTTTTTATAAGCCAAAATTTGTTGGTTCGCAAGGAACTTATTGAAGGCACCGGGAAAAACTAAATGGCCATAATTAAGAGAGGGCAATCATTTTGCCTCAAGAACTTTCAGAATGGGTTCAGCAGTTGGACTGTGAAGTCGCTGGTTAAGGCTTTTTAAGGTAAAAATGATGCCTGCCGCTTTCCTTCTCAGATGTTTCAGGTGGGCTGTAGATTTTGCCCCTTCCGATAGCCAGAAGCCCAAGTAGTTGTAGCTTATACTTGTTTTGATTTGCAGGGCGCCAAGTCACCAATATATGGTCTTCTTTCTTGGGTACTTCCCGAATATAAGTATCCTGGTCTTCTCCTGATTCACCAGGAGTTTATTCTGTTGATTATATCCGTCCAAAGCTTTTAGGGCCTTCTGTAAGCCGGTTCTCGTGTGATCCATTATTACAAAGTCGTCCGCATACTGGAGTATTTGAAGCCGTATATTCCCCAGTCTTGGAGGCAGTAGACTTGCCCCCTCCAGCGCTTTCCCCAGGTCAGCTGTGTACAGATTAAAAAGTATAGGGGCAAGTACGCACCCTTGTTTTAGACCGTTATTAGTTGGTACCTTGGCGGTGACTGATGTTTGACTGATTTTAATACGGACCCAGGTCCCCTGATATAGAGAAATTATGGCCTTTAGCAGCTGTTGGGGAATTCCCCAAGAATGCAGTTTTTCCCACAGCTTCCCTCGCTCGACCCGGTCACAAGCTGCACTATAGTCCACAAAACAGCAGAAAAGTGGTAACTGAGATGGCTGGGTAGCGCGGTTAGACAGGTGGCCCAGTACTAAGATGTTATCTGTGGTAGAGCTTTGGGCCCTAAATCCTCTTTGAAAAAGGGGAAGAATGTTATTATCTGTTGCCCAGGCTTCCAGTTCTTTCAAAAGTATTCTGGCATATGCTTTCGCTTCAACATCTAATAAAGCAATAAGCTGGTAATTTTCGGGTTTTGTGCTGTCCCCTTTTTTATAAATTGGGGAAAGTATTGAGCCTTTCCACGACGATGGAACAGTAGAAGTGGCGAAGGTATGCTTAAAAAGTGTTGTTAACTGTTCTGCCCAGAATCCCTGCGAAGCTTTGAACACAGATGCGGGAACTCCATTGGGTCCTGGAGCGCCATCTGACCTCATTTTTTTGATCAGGGTAGTTACCTCGGCCACTGTGATGTTAGTAGTTTTGACGACTTTGTCTTTTATTGGAGATTGTTGATGGGAATAAGTTTGAATGATATTCTGATGGGTTGAGTACAGCTGAGTTGCATGTTTAACCCACTCCAAGGCTGCCACTCCGTTTTCTTTTATCTGACCGTTGTAAGTGAATTGCTTAATATATCTCCAAAGTTGGATATGTCCCCTTTCTTTAAGGAAGGTAAAAAATTTCACCCATTCTGCCTCGATTTTCTTGGAATGTATTTCCCAGACTTTCTTCCTGTGCGCTGCACGGAGAGCTGTTATTTCCTGAGTTTGGGGTTTTTGGTGCCTTTCCTTCTTGCCTTCGAGGCCCTTGAAAGACTGCGTTTTGTGTGAATTAGGTCTCTTGATTTAATACATTGCGGGGGTCCCAGAGAGTGGGTATCCTGCACTTGGGTGCCTCCAGTCTGTACCCCTAGGGCTGATTTTAATTCTACTGGGAGTGCTTCCCAGTGCACCTGGGGAGAGACTGTGCTCATGACTATGGAATTTGATTCTTTGTAAGTTACCCACTCCAAGAGTTTGGGGCCAAAATTAATAGTCCATTTTATTCTACTCAGGACTTCGTAGCGTTCTTCGCCGGTTGAAACCCCCAGTGTTTCTAGTTGTGTTGCAGATTCCCCGTTTAGCTGCAGGGTTATCCTCAGTGGCCTGTGATCGCTCTCATCCCTGTTGTCCACTTCAAAGTTGTTAAAGTATGGTACTAGATGATCCGAAATAAAGATATAGTCTATTGTAGACTTATCCCTGAAGGTGGGGAGAGGGAGCCAGAGAGGATCCGCAGCTGTTTTGATGGTGTGAGCAGAGACTAGACTATGATTTAGAAAAACTGCTGCAATGAGGCACCATCAATGTGTGGTAGGATATGCACTTTCGACTTGCCTAGCTCCAGAGTGTTCAGGTCACCAGCGATAACGGGGAAGTGTGAAACATATTTGTTTATAAGCTGGTCCATTTTTGTTGTCAGTATTTTTAGAACATGTTTTTTTTGCTGGGAGGCAGGGTTTACATAGCAGTTGATTACCAAGAGACGAATTGGGTTATTGTTAATTTTCAGTCCGCTAACTAGGACCGCTTGCATGTCTGGGATGTTGGTTGCAATAAAAGTTGTCTCTAGTCTGCGAGCTTGGTTTATGTAGATTGACAGCCCACCAGAAACTCTCCCGAAGATGTTGCGTTTTATAGCTGTGGTATGTAATTCGTAGAAGCCGTGAAGAATTAATGGTTCAGTGGCCCAGGTCTCTTGTAGGCACAAGATGTCATTTTCACAAAAATAGTTACTCACTGAACTGTACTCAAGAAGTCTTTTTAAGCCAGCTACATTCCAGGAGATCATGGACAGCTGAATGTTATTTCCCGGAGTTCCGGTGCTGAACAGATGGCGTGCAGGGTTTTTGATGTTAGAGGTGCCGTCGTAGTTGCTGCTCTGCTGGACGAGACCTAATGCCGCCGCCAGGGGAGTGGCTTGGCCTACTTGCGTGCACTGTCCTATGTTCTGAGATACTTGTAATCCTGAATGTATGGTTCATACTTGGCTCTGCAGCTAGTTTTTTCGCTTGTGGGTTGCACACTGTCCCCTTTAGGACTGAGTAAACTTCCTTGGTAGGTGATGGTGCCGCTAACACGTGCGGATATTTCTCTGGGACGGGAAAAGCAATGTCAATGCCCCAGTCTGCCATTTGCGATATTTCTTCTGGAGTTAACCCCACACTGGTGTGACGACTCAGCCCTATCGAGATTGAATCCCCATGGGTGTCACTGGTAAGGCGAAGGAACTTAACCCAGACTAATTCATCCGAGTATGTTCCTGACAGCGTCGGAATGTATTTGAATAGACGAAGTATATTGCCCCTATTTAAGATGTCATGTTGGCCTTTGATGAGATATCTAGGCGTGAGGATTACCTCATGGTTTTTTTTGCAGACTTTACTTAAATTGCTGACTTGCTCTGCTTTTTGATGGATGTTTAAACTGGTGTATAAGGTACTTTGGTTGGTGCCTGGGCCTATATCACACTGACAGGTCTCTAAGCTGGTCCTGAGATTTTATATTGGCGGAGTGGTCCTCAAAGGAGCCGATGGGAGAGGGCCCTAGGGGGCGCAAATCCCAGTGTCAGATCCTTGTTCCTTGGGCGAACTTAGTTGATCTTTGTGCTCCGACTTCTTGATGTTGATGTTTGGTGGGGGAACTGGTTGAATATTTATTGCCGGACCTGGTAAGCTGTGCGAAACCCCCGTTCGGGGAATTGACTGTAATGATCTTTCAGTCGCTTGTTTTGTATCTGATGGAATTGATACTATAGATTTTTCATCACTCAAGGCATGTTTTAGAGTGAAAATTGGAAAATTCCGGATTTTCCCATTGTCGGCTTGTGATATTTGATTACAGGTTGACACGGAGAGGGCAACTTTTTTAATAGCCTTTGTTTTTTTCTCTAATTTCCTTAGCTTTTTTTTTAGCCCTCCTTGAGAGAGGTACGTCCATTCTTCCCTGGGTGGGATCGTTGATCTCAAGCTCTTTGGCTAGGTGTATAGATCCAGGGCTGGAGTTGAGACCTAATGAGCTGATGTGAACTTTGGTGGATGTGGATAAAACTTGGTCGTCAGGCTTTATTGTAGGATTACTCGGGGAAATTGTAACCAAATTGGCTTGATGCTCTGCACTGTTTATTATGGATGCCGTGCCACTGTTATTTAATTGGAAAGTAGTTCCTTCTGTTTGTTCCTTCAATGAGGCTACCAAGGCTGTTAGGATTTTAGGGAGTGTTGCCCATTTATCGATGAGTTCAGCACACGTGCAAGTACAGTGTCGATTGTCCTGCGTATCACTAAGCTTGTTTTCTATAAAATCCACCTTGTTGTTTAGCTCCACCAAGTGTTGTGCAATTGTAGATAACAAATCAATTTGCAGCTCCATTTTATTGGACTGCCAAAGTAGTGCCCTTGCCGTTGATTGGTTTGTTTCGCCACTTAAGGTAGGACCATGGTCATTTATGAAGCTGCTACTATGTAGACTTTGGCTTTGAAAGCTTTGGATTGAAGAAGAAGAGAGCCGAGTATCGTTGGCCGTTCTGAGGAGTTTTGGAGTAAGCGCCAAAGTTCTTTGTATCTTTGTTTCCAAATTCTGTAGAAATATTGGTGATAGGTACCCGCAATTTCCTTGTTGTGCTGGTGTTTCAGTCTTAATTGAGCCAAGTCCTGATGGCTATAAGGAGGACATCAGAATGGGGGACTGCAAAGTTGCTTGTTGGTGGCAGTGTATTTGAACTGGGACAACCTGCTCATGTTTTCCAAGGATTGGAGCAGAGGTGGTCCCAGGTAAATCGGATAGATCAGTTGCTTGTTTATATTCATTTCCCGGCCAAGTGCAGTATTGGCACCGGCGTCTCCCAGTTTGAGTGCTCTGGTCTAATATTGCAGAGGGTTGAATGTTATGAGATCTCTCCAGGAGGGGGTTCGTAACATTGCTGGATTTAGTCCTTACTGGTGAGTCGATCGGAAAGGGGAATTCTTATCATTAAAATGACGTTTGTGAAAAATTGAGTGATAAAGCCTGCTTTTGGTGAGTTTAAAAATGACTTCGGGTCAGGGACTGTGTTCCTTGAACTCCTTAAGTTTCTGGGTGAAACTTGAGTCGAGGGGTTTGATTTTACAAGGACGTTTCCTTGACGTTGGGAAGCTGTTTTTTTTTTAGGCATCCTGTGATTGAGGCCCAGCTGTCAATGACTGTGTTTTACCCCGGTAGTCTTTACCCTCCTCTGGGGGTAGCTGATCACCGGAAAGGAAGGCTTCAGCAAGTCACCTCTCACCCGGGGGGGCCAAAGGAAGTCACCCCTCTGTGCCTCGGGCGTACCTTCCTGCAGCCTCCCTGAGTCTCTGCTGCACACGGGGCGCTGGCGAGGCACTTCACTTCCTTCGGCGGTGAGTCGCACGACCAGAGAGAGCCTTAACGACTAGCAGCGACTACCGCTACGCCAATTTCCCTGCTGATGCTGCGCCAACCAAGGCAACCGCCGACGGCCCAGGAGCTGAGGTCGCAGGCAACCGGACTCAGCGTAATCCCTGGCTCCACCGGCTCAATCTGCAGCGTTACAGCGTTACGGCGTTGCAAATGATTAACCATTTTACTGGGAAAAGAGGTGACTGGAGAGGGTAGCGGGGCCAGCAGGGGAGACAGCTAGCGAACAATTGGCAATTTGGCTGATTTACTGGTTGGCGGTGACTCACCTCCGCTTCATGGCCCTGCTGCCTCTGCTGCACTTGCACGGCTGCTCTCCCGCTCTGGTGCTCCCTGCTGCGGGGGGCTTCTTGAGCGGGCTCCTTGCCAGGCTCCTTGCTCTTGCCGGGCACCGCGACGGGACCGGCACTCACAACCGCCTTACGCCAGCTCACCGCCACCTCCTCGTGAGCCTGTGGGGTACGGGAGCCATAGGGGCAGCGGGAACCGCAGTCCCGGAATCAGCGCAGCTTAGCGGTTTACACGCGGTTTTCACCGCGGCAGGTGCCCGGCTGGTGCGGGCGGGTGAGGAGCAACGGGCAGATGGCGATAAGGGAGCGAGCGATAAATGTCCCACACAAGCTCCCTGCTCCCTGCTCCCGACTCCGATTCCAACTCCAACACCTGCGCCTGCTCCGGTGCAGTCCCCGCACAATCAGTGTGAAATGTCACACCACCCAAGGGAGCCTGGGCTCTGACAAACTTTGGGTGTTAGTAACTAAACGAAAATCAAAGTAGGATTTGCCTTGGACTTCGTTGTTCCACCTTTTTGTTTTGCTGGCACCATTCAACTTTCACCACACGGTGTCGCCGGTGCGCTTCTGCAGTCCCTGCACAGTCCTTCTGTAGCGTCACACCCCTCTCCATTCACTCCTATTTATTTTAACCCTGCTTTTCCTCCAGCACTTCACTGGGTTCTATTGATCTCTGGAGGGAGGGAGAGAGAGAGAGGGTGACTTACCATTTCAACTTGTTCCATGGATGGGATATTCTCACCTTTGAAAATTGCCAACAAAACTTTGGCTTACCAAATTCTGAGAAATACAGAAAGATACCATTACACTCAATGAAACATTAGGTACACCATCCAGACTGGAGAGCAGCCCCCATTAGAGACCTTTCTCCAAGCGAGGGGGGCTAAAGGTATTATCTCCTTCCTCTTCTCACTCTTAATTGATACCTCCCCCAAAATATGGCCACGGCATATAGATTTTTGGACTAATATGTTAGGGGATACGATCTCCGACGAGCAATGGCAGAATCTATGGTGCGATATACCTAGGTTCAACCACTCTATGCGGATGAGAGATGCCCATTATAAAATGCTGTATGGTTGGATCTTTATCCCACTAAACTCAAAAGAATTTTCCCCAACACCTCTGACTATGGCTTTTAATAAAAGAGGCTATTCCGAGCCAAAAAGAAAGTTGCACATTGATCGCACCGGAGACCGACTCCTGTGTGTAGGAAAGTGGGTTTCTGTTGGAGTAACCCCCTCGCTTTTTGCCAGATTTCTTATGCACTTTGACTGAGTGTGTCCTGGCTCCCTGCCAATCAGGTTCCCAGGGCCTGTGTTCTTTCCCTAACTTATACAATTGTTTCCACAATTGGCACAACTCAGGCCTACCTGTAAGGGGTACCTATGGTACAAGCGCCTGGTAGCCAGGCAAAGGCCCCTGAAGGCTGCAGCATTTATTATGCCGCCCTCAGGGACCACTCAGCACAAACATGCACCACTGACATTGCAGCTTGCGTGTTGTGGTACAGCTAAAAGTGAAGAGTCGACATGGTACACATCCCTCTGTGCCATGCCTGCCCAGCACTGCATGAGGCCTAGGTAACTCACCCTTAAGACAGGGTGCATTATACCTCATGTGAGGACCTATCTGCATGAGCAGACAGGTCCCTATATTATCTAAGGCCATTCTTAGCTATTATAAGTGCCCAGTAAAGCCATCCTGAGTATATGCTCTAGAAAATTGTCATTGCGAGTTTCCTAGCACCATAATGGCTTTAATGGATCCTTGGATGTTTGGCATCAAACATCTCAGAATAATAAACCTGCACTGATTCCCTTGGCAGATTTATTATTCCATGCACTCAGGGGTTACTTCTAGAGGAGACCCCTGAGCCAAATCGACCACTGGTGGGTTCCTGACTGGTAAACACCAGCTTGCCACCACAAGACAGTTTTCAGCACCCCTGGAGTGGGAGCCTTCACTCCCATCGCCCAGAAACAACCACACCTCCCCCAGGTCAGTTAGACCCATCTGTTGCAGGGGAGCTTCAAAGTCCTTGCCACCTTTGCATTGCGACCCCCAGCCTCCTGCTATCAGGAACAGCCATCCCCCCACCCCCCATCTCACCACCTTTTTAGGCAGGAAGACAGGGGGGAAACTTTAGCAAGCTCAGGAGGTGTGCCCCCTTCTGCCAGTTCCAATCCCAGGTGGTGGAGGTGTGCTGAAGCCCACTTCTCAGTGCCCAGCATCTTGCTGATGGGGGCATCCCCCAATCAGGATCAGGAATTGTGCCCACGTGGGGTGAGCACACTAAGGGTATAATCACCCTAAGGAAAGTAGCCCATTGGCTACTACCTCGAGACCCCTAAAACGCCCCCTAATTACAGTTTTAAGGGGCAGCCCTAAACCCAGAATTTTGTTCTTTGACGACTTAAGAATATTGGAATCTTGAAGATGTTGCAGCAGTGAAGACTCCAGGCCCAACTGACTTGGCCACAGCCCTACCGGCCTGCCTGCAGCTCTGAAGAAAACACCAGCTCCAAAAAGGATCAACAACTCCAGATTTGGTGAGGATTGATCCCCCACTTCAATATAGACTCGAGACTCCCAAAGACAGCGGCCCTGTCAACAAAAGAAAATCCTGCAGAAACAAGAAACCCAGCTCCAGGACTTTCCTCTGCACCCGTAGTCCACGACCCTTGTCCCGAGGGTCCACCAGTCCTGTAGTGATTCCCCAGTGGTTCTGATTTCCAGCCCATCAAGGGGTTTTACCTCCAAGGTTCCGTGTCGACGCCTGCAGCCTCTTCACAACGCCCCCCCCTTTCACCGAGGACCCCTCCCTGCACAAAATCCCCCCCTCTGCTGCAGACACTGCTTCCGTAGTCCGGTGGAGCCCCATCTGTCTCATCTTGATCCCGGACGGAGGCCTGCTCCTGCCTTTGAAGTGACAGTGGGGGGCTACCTGCTGTGAGCTTACTTAAGAACTTTAGGCCTACTTTGTCGCTTCAAGGAGAGCTGTTTGAAAGTCCTCCATGCCCCCGGTGCACCCCCCCTCCTCACACACTCGTGAGGGAACACTGTGACTGGATAGCCTGGGCCCTGTGCTGGACACGGACGACACACAGCCTACCTGCTGGGGCTCTGGGTGCCGGGAACGCTGGAACCCATGCCATAAGCAAGCCTTGCATTTGGTACCGAAGTCGTGGCCTCCATTGTCTGGTCCTGGTGAACAGAGGGCGGACCCATCTGCGTCACTTCCACAGCTGCCAGGGCTGTGCTGCCGCCCCTGCACCCCCAAGATACACAGCCAGGGGACAGCACATTATTGTGCAGGCTGCAACAGGGAGCCCTGCTTTGGGCGCACGTTGATCCCGTTGACAACACCATGGGCAAGGACAAGGCGGCCTGTGCTCACGCTTCAAACACCATTACCCAGTATACTACGCTGCATCAGCTCACCCAAAGGATAATTCGACAAATAGTTTTCTTCGACCGTATGTAGCGAAGATGCCATCTTACCTGCAAGACACTAAGCACGTGCTAAACGTCATAAAAGAGATGGCCTTGAACCTGATGTTCATTATCTTGCTTCATTTGATGTAGTCTCTCTCTATACGAATATACCTCAGGATGATACCTTAACCACGATTAGGACACTCCTTGATGAGAGACCGGAAGATGAGATGACACCGACTTCATTCATTATGGAACTGGCGACACTAGCCATGAAAGAAAATTTCTTTCAATACCAGGAGTCCCTCTTTTGGCAAACGTCCGGCACTTCCATGGGCAGTACGTTTGTGCCAAGCATAGCGAATCTCTATATGCACCAGTTTGAAACCTCGCAAATCTACCCTCTGGAGAACCCATACAAACATAACATCGCAGCATGGAAGAGGTACACATAGACGATATTCTGGTCATATGGAAGGGTGACATCCTCTCCCTTGAGAGTTTTGCGGAATGGCTCAATACTAGAAATAACAACCTACGTTTCACGTATGAGTACAGCAAAACCAAACTACCCTTCCTGGATTTACTATTATATCCTAAAGACGGGGTTCTGTGCCCAGAACTGTATTGCAAACCTTTGAAGAAAAACTCCCTGCTCGGTTATAACAGTTGCCATCCACGTGCCTTCAGGAATAAGTTACCAATAGGGCAGTTCTTAAGACTGAGAAGAAATTGCACTGAACTTACCAAGTATAAAGTACATGCGACTGCATTAAGAACCAACTTACTGCAAAGGTCATATCCATCACACCTTGTCAGCCAAGCTGAGAAAAGAGCTCGCAATAATAACAGGGAATCCATGCTAGAAACATATTCCAAACCACCTTCAGATCGCTTGGTATGTGTGTCGACATACATACACTTATCAGACACAATCAAGAAGGTGATTGGAAAGAATTGGGACATTTTGAATGTAGGCAACAGGACACTACCAAAACCACTTTTTGCCTTCAAGAGAAGCTGGAATATACGAGAAATGGTTGTACACACCAGACCACTGTCGAACACTAAGAAACCGACACCACAACTTCTCTGGTCTCTCCCCTCCATCATAGGCCACTTTCCTTGTGGTTCCTGTGCAGTTTGCCCATACACACGCCCTACATAAGACATAGATATAGGGCTACGTACACCATGGAAGATTAAGAAACACACTAACTGTAACACAGAGGGAGTGATCTACCTCCTGAGATGTCCCTGTGACCATATCTATGTGGGCATGACCACCCGCAAGGTTAAAAATAGGATCACAGAACATCGCAGCTCCATTCAATGTAAAAAAATGAACACCAAACTCACGAGACACTTTTTAGACAAAGGACACTCAGCCAACAACATTTTCTGGCTGGTCCTTGACAAACCCAACTACACCACAGGCATGGGCTCACTAGAGAGGTTACTCTTCTATAGAGAGCAGACATGGATTTTTCATCTGAAAAGTGATAGCAAGGGACTTAATGATGATATCCCTTGGACGTCCCTTTCCAAGTAATGAAGATTCTCTCTGTTGGGCCAGTGACACAGTACCTGCTTCCTGCGTGGACTGACACTAACTGATACCATTATGGTGCCCCTTTTGGCATCTTCCTCCTTGAGCTCCTTCTGATTATGAGACATATCGAGAGGTCTGCCCGTACTTCCCCCTGATTCATGGTGAGGTCTCGTATTGTCTAAACTGTTCCTGGCTCTATGTATTTTCTTGGGGTTGGGGCGTATTGGAGTTCCTCTGGTGACTCCAGTTGTTGATTGCTATCCCTTGAGCATACCCAGTTCCTGTTTATGTTCCAGGATCACAGTGGGATGTTCTTCCCATACCCCCTGGAGGGTGACACTACCACACTCTTTGAACCCAGGCCCTAAAGCGAGTCACACTCGCTCCTGGTCTTTATATGCTTTGCCATTTTAACAGACGGCCCCTTTCTAGCGGCAAACCTTGAGTTACGGGGCATCATTACTGAGTGGATCGCGCAGTTGTGCGCCACCATTGCTACTCTCTCCCCCTGGCTCTAGTATGCCTGGATTTACTACCCTCCTGTTCCCAAATGGCGGCCTCACATCTTACTATAACTCTTTGGATTTGAGCTGCAGCACAAGGATGGTCGTGCAGCCACGCTCCACCTTTTGCCACACTTTTCCTTTGGCTCCACACTGCCTGGATCCATTACCATGTTTTCCGACTACAGAGAACACTGCATTCTTGGCCGCGCTGTGATTGTACTACATTTCCCATCTCTCCAGGCGGGCACGAGTCCGGGCGCACACGCCGGTGACGTCACCGTATTTCTTTGACGCGGAGGAATGGTTCCCCACTCTCGCCGGACATCTCCAGAGGTTGTACCACGGCATTTTACAGGTGAGTGAGGGGCTACCGCGGTTCATTACAATGGCGGTTGGCACGCCTGTAGCTTTATTTTCTGTGTCGCTTGATTTTGCATTTGGTTCCTGTACCGGGCTGTGAATCCCCCGCTCCAGTGACCCTTCCGTTGATTGCCGGGCCCACAGCGGGTGATTTTTAATGACTGGTGGCCCTCCGTTAATGTCTTAACCCTATCCTGCCATGTCGCATGACTCTTCACAGTTATGCACCTTCCCGCAACAGCAATTGTTGTGCAGCGGGTCATTTTAATAACCTTCGGCAATACCTTAGCCCAACCCTACCATGTCGCATGACTAACTATAAGTCAGGCACTTTGCAGATGGGGATGACTGCTTGGGAACTTCCTCGATGAACCCCACGGAAAGCACACTGCCGCTCATGTTATTATGTAATTTTCCTGACTCACAAGCATACTGACTACTTTATGATGCAGAACTTTGTCAATTCCCTTAGAACAGCACTATGATGCATTTGTTGTATGGGGCGTGAATATCACACATGCCCCAACTAGAGGTGGCTGTAGGTTTAAGTCAAACTTGCAGTCCCTGTTAGAGTGTCTGCGAGGGGTTGCTATGGGCTTGAGGACCCCCACAACACTCACAATTTTTTCTCCCCCCACCTCTGGGGTGATATAAATTATGTCATCATTCCTGCAGGCAGTATCCCACGGTTGATTATGAGCTTGATTTCGACCTAGGTTTGGGTTATACCGGCGCACTCCATAGGTTTGCATTTATAGGTTAGTGCACTGGCCTGATGTTAGAAGAGGGGTTGATTTAATGAAAGAATTTAGAGTAAACATTTCACCCCTTATGAGAGATGATAGTTTTCTGACTTCATAACTCTTACCATCTATGCTCTTTTTGTGGTGTGATGTACTCTATGAGTTGTTTACAATACATATTGTTGTATGCACTTACAGCTGGGCACCACAAGATGTTTTAGAGAATGGAGAGATTATGTATGACTCTAATGCACTTTAGGTAAGCATGACATTTTTTGTACAATAGAGCTCTGGGTGTACTGTGTCTTAAAGAATGAAGAGGTCCTTTGATGTTAACATGACCTTCTTTTTTCAGTTTACGTACCCTTTACTAAGTAGAGGGACATTGAATGACAGACCACACAGCTCCAGTGGTGGCCTGTATACCTTTCCTCCTTTTTTCACTTGAACACTTTGCAAAGTGACTGAGAGTATAGGTCCTGACGAATGCCTTTTGGCAGAAACATGTTGACCACATGAATGAGGGTATATCTGCTGAAAACCCTCAATATTCTCTCTTGTCTTTTAACCTTGTCACTGTGACCACCTAATAAACTTTCAGTGATCACAGTTAGACAATTTTAGATCACATTCTATCACAGCAACTGCACTCTGCCCCTCACTTCACCGATATATTTTCGCTCATCTTGTTAACAAAACACCTCTGCTGCTTCCCCTTTGGGGGAGTTGTAGCCCACACCTTGGTGTGAGAAGGGAACCCAAATGATGAAGCATGTCACCTAACGGTGAGTGAGGGTTCTTGTCCTGAGGGAAGTTTCCCCTCCCTTCTCTTTATAAGTACTCATGTTGTGCTTCTTTTTCTTTTCTAGTCTTTTTCGTCTTGTCCTTTGACATTTAGCCGGAGGTATTTCTGTGTGAAAGTACTGCTTCTGAGATGTCTTTATGTGTTACATAGCACACTTTGACCCCTTCCATCGAGGGTCTTTAGGCAACTGGACTCACTTCTCATATCTTCTGTGGGCGGGTAGATGTAGCAGAGTGGCCCTATTGACTCTTACAAAGACGTATGAGGAAGGGGGTCTGGAAGATCTATACTACTATGCCATTCAATTGCAACACGCAGCCCTTAGGCTGAATCCAGCTGACAATTGGAGAGAAACGCCTGCTGGATGAAAAGTTGCAGTGGAGCGCCTACCTGAGCTCCTGATGGACTCCCCACAACATCCCACACATAGGTAGACTTACAGACACAATCTGGCAATGATTTGCCCATACAGTGCTAAAGCAGGCCCCATTCGTCTGAGAACTCCCAATCGGGATATTAAAACCCGTCAGGCAGATGATGGATAATTTATTCTTCCATGCATGGTGTATAGGCAGGTGTGCTCACCTCGGGGATTTGTACCCCGAGAGTCCTTCATATCATTTGAGGAAGCCTGTCTTACATTTACACTTGGACCTGGGCATTTTCTACATCAGGCCGGAGAGGCAGACATAGCTAGGGAGTCTGTACAAGAGAAAAAGGCCGCCAGGTAGCTTAGTGGCGCACCACCTGTAGTAGTCATTAGATCAGGAGGAGACCGTTGCCCACCTCAGTGGTCAGCTGCACATTGACCACATATTAGATACATTTTTTATGCAAAATAGAGAGGCAACAGAAACAATTTTAAATAGTCACACTAAATTTTGAACAGATTGTAGATCTTGTTTATTAGTGTAGTATTTTCTTTTTATTGTGTGTTTCCAAAAACGCCAGCACGTTCACCTTACAAAGGCTTCATCAGGGCTGCAAACATGATAAACATACATAAAACACATATCATAGAACAAATATATAGATCTGTTGACAAAAGGACAAACGATAATACATAAACTTATACATACTTTCAGCATACTCTTGTCCTGCACTTCAGGCCACTACTTGATCATGCTGTTTTGTAAAGCTATGCGAATGGATGCTGTGGGCCACTCCCTCCCCCACCTTCCACAGTCATGAGTAGCATGGGACGCTGACCTGGATGTACCGCTGGATGATAGGGACTAGACGCAAGTCAATTTCCTTACACACGCAGTTTCCTGTAATGCCCGCTGTAACTGGTTCACTATAATTTCCTATACAGGGCCTAACTTACCCCAAAGACCTACACCGTATGACCTCCTCCTGACCAGACAGTTGTCCTCAATGTGGTGATGGTGGGGTAGGCTTTTGCATTTAGCATGGCAGTGCTGGGGGTGCAATGCTTTTGGGACTGGGTGGTTACAGATTTAAAGAGGGCTGTTCATCTGCAACTTGAACTTGCACCACAGAACTGCCTCTTGGGCAACATTAAAAGTCCAATGGCCAGGAAGATGATGTACAAATTTCTGCCACCGGCGCTAGTTCTGACCAGATAAAGAATAGCCAACACCTGGATTGGGCAAAGAGCACCTGAATTTGACCATTGGCATAGTGATGTACAGGAATGAGCATTAGCTGAGGCCCCTTTTTGCGGAATTTAAAATGGTCCGTAGGGTTAGATGGGTGGGTCACACCCCTAAATCATTTTATGGCGACTGTATTGTTTTAACTTTTAGGTCACCCCATCTAGTCCATACAATTTTGGAAAGGGGTAACAACGGTTATGTGGATCCCAATGATATTAGTATTTTACCCTTGGGTTATTTTTATCGGCCGTGTAATCCCCTATACCGACTTGAGCCTAAGTCTGTAGGTAATAACTATGGAGGTTCAAGGCAGTTTGGTTACTCTATTCCAATACATAACCGATTTGAAGTTTTGAGCTCCCTGGAGGACCTCGACTGACTGAAGTCTGGGAAATCATTCACTCTACCCAGTCCTAGTAAGGGGATTGATTTTGGATCCCCAACGAGGTGTTTTGTATCTGATATGTCTAAGGGGGATGGTAACAGTATAGATAAGTCTAGAGGTCTTCTTGATTCACCCGCGGTGAATCTGGTAGGGTGCGAGGTTTCTTTAATTACCCCTATTTCAAGTATAGTTCCTGGCCAGGACTTAACATTGAGCAATGTAGCGAGGGAAAAATGTCCTATGTCCCGCATTACAGACTCCTTGACGGTTCCTGTATGTAATCATGATGTCACTTTGACATCTGGACAGCTATGTAAAGAAATTGGTGGTATGCCCATTTACCCTAAACATCGTATCTATGGCGGAAAATCTTTGCGTTGTAACATTGTGTCATGGAACATTGCAGGGATTAGTTCTAAGTTGGGTAATCAATGTTG
The DNA here is from genome assembly GCA_963921515.1 of Calotriton arnoldi. NCBI lineage: Eukaryota > Metazoa > Chordata > Amphibia > Caudata > Salamandridae > Calotriton > Calotriton arnoldi. The sequence goes on along the minus strand of CAWUFW010014850.1, from coordinate 115,551 downwards.
GTGGGATTTTATCTCACAATTCGAGATTCTGTTACTCCAGGAGACATGGGTCAAGGATGCGATACACTTGAATGGCTATAGGACTTATCATACTCCAGCAGTTGGTGCTCACAGTGGAAGGGCAAAGGGTGGCCTATGTACTTATATATCAAGCACCATTAATTTAAAGAGCATTAAGATGCTTGTTAGTGATGATTATTATCATTTGATTAAAATGGATTGTGACGCCACCCATTCAATAGCTCTGGTTAACTTCTATAATAATATCCCGTCTGGCCAGATTGGTATTGTTTTAAACAATATTTCGCAATCTTTAAATTTGTTAAGTAGGGGCAAGACAAACGATATTATGTTGATATTTGCGGGGGATTTTAATTGTACGTTATGCAAGAACTGCGGGGTTAATTTGTGTGGAGTTACGGGAGATGATGATGCTTGTATATCACACTTTGGTCATAATGCCCTGGGGGAGCGATATAACGAGCTTATTTTTACTCATGATCTGGGTTTTGTTAATGAGTTATGCCCGCTCCCGGTCTCCTTGATTCGTACTTTTAGTGGGAGGGGATTTAGCTCTGTAATTGATTATGTTCTCATATCAAGCACCCACGCTGATAGTATTCTCTCTTTTTATGTTTCGGATAATCCACTGAGTGATCATTTTCCTCTCTGCCTGACCATCTTATTACCTTTAAGTAAAACAATAAGCCCCGTAAATATTAACGATCAGTTGCTAGCAAATCTAGCATTAGGTAGTATTAATAGCTATTCCATTCGTTGGGCTTTGGTAGACCAGGCAAAATTGGTAAGCACTGTGGTAAAGCGATGTAAACTCGACATAGACTCTTGTTTGAGTGAAGTAGCCACCCCCGAACAGATTCTAGCCTCGTTTTCAGCTATATCTAGGGTAATAAGTAATTTACTCATTAGGCATAAAAAGAATAGTGGAGTACAACGGGGATGGTTCGATGCCAATTGCACTCGAGCACTCTCCCAACTAAAGAAGGAGCTCCAGAAGACCCCTAGAATTGTGATTGATATTAGGACGGCTAGAGGTGTGTACAAATGAGCAGTAAGGGACAGAAAGAGTATATTGAAGAAGGAGGCGTGGGACGCCCTTTATTTGGCTTCAACTACAAAAGATAGTGCGGCATTCTGGAAGGCTATTAGGGCCCCTTTTTTGGTTAGTGCGGGTGGCCCGTCAGTAGAGATAGCGATTCCAGAGGAACAATGGATAAACCATTTTTCCCAGGTTTACAAAGGTAGCGGGTATCCCCTCGCGACGGATAAGTGTGTTTGCGGGTCCCGGGGGGAAAACCGCTCCACGCAGCATAGGGAACTTAGATTTTCCATTGAGGAGGTGGAGCGGGCACTTCATGCAAGTAAAGGTGGTAAGGCCCCAAGGCCAGACGGGGTCCCGATAGATATATTTAAATCGAATGTTCTTCTGTGGGGCCCCCTTTTGGCCCAGGTGCTTAACGCCAGCTGTTGCACTCATTTTTTATCTACTTGGGTAGTCTCCATTATCGTGCCAATTTTTAAAAAGGGGGATAGGCACGATCCAGCGTGCTATCGTCCAATTTCTTTGCTGGACGCTATAACAAAAGTGGCAGACAGGGTTTTACTTGAGCGCCTCCAGGTCTGGGCCGAGGAGAATTCTATTCTTTCTGACTTATAATATGGTTTCCGGCCCGGCCTGGGGACCATAGAGCAGGGGTTGAATCTTTTACTTTTGATAGGGAAATATACTAGAGCTAGGAAGGGGAACTTGTTTTTAGCTTTCGTGGACCTCACAGCCGCTTTTGACTGCGTGGTCCACGTTAAATTGTGGTCAGTTTTAGAAAAAATGAGTGTAGAACCAAACATTATACATTTTCTTAAACGTTTTTATTGCGACGCCAAGGCCACGGTGCGATATGGTAGGAAGGGCGAGCGCTCAGAAGCCTTCCCGATTAGGAGCTGAGTCAGACAGGGGTGTGTTCTGGCTCCGTTCCTTTTTAATCTATATATAAATGGGTTAGGCGAGGCTCTTCTAAAGGATAATCAGGATTTCCCTACAGTAGCCGGTCGCCCAATTCCAGCACTGTTATACGCGGACGACGCGGTTTTGATGTCCCGTACTCAAATTGGCCTTCAGCGTGTACTGAATGGCTTTTCCCATTTTATGAATAATTTAGGCTTAAGAGTCAATATTTCTAAGACGTTTATAATGTATTGTGACAAGGGTATCGTGAAACGTAAGGACATGTTTTTAGAGGGTCAGAAAATCGGGGTTACAACTAAATTTCCATACCTAGGTATTCTTTTGCTAATAATGATACATGGTCACATGCAGTTTCTGCTAGAAAATTGGAATTTGTACGTACAACTTCTGCATTAACTGCCTTTGCAAGGAAACTAGGCAAAAGACCACCTGTTGAGCTTTTAAAAATCTATAAAGCCAAGTGTGTGTCTGTGGCAACTTATGGGAGTGGAGTTTGGGGCTTTGCAGAATTAACACCTATTCAAAGGGTGGAAAATTCATTTTTAAAATATATTTTATCAGTACCAGCCGGTTCCTCTACGTATGTTTGTCATGCCGAATTGGGTCTGTCATATATTTCTGACTCAATTAAGCTTGAACCTGTACTGTTGTGGCATAGAATTTAACCGTGAATTTTTATTACATATTGTGAAATTGGAAGGAGCTTTGAGGATACCGTGGCTTAAATACGTTTTTAACTTTTTTAATGATCTTGGTCATCCAGAATATTTTATTAACCCCAGTACCCTTAGTACTATATCAAGGAAGGAACTAAGACACAAGGGTTTGTTCCTGTTAGATTCTGTGAGATTGTCCACAGAGATACTGAAACCTACAGTCTTGCATAATCAGATGGTTTTAAGTTCTCTTAATATTCAACCGTATTTAATTGTTGTATCTAGTGCTTATGAAAGGTTTTTATTGACACGCTTTAGGATGGGAACCTTTCATCGCCTTGTGTCTTTTCCCACTACGCATGATTGGTCTCAATGTCTCTTGCCTTGTCCTTGTGATAATGTTTCACTACAGACTACTATTCATGTTGTTCTTTTCTGTAAATATTATTCTGCACTACGGACTCTGTTTTTAAAACCAATTCTTAAACAATATGGTTTACGTCAATGTCGACCTGCCTTTTTAGCTCTACAGTGTTTAGATAATGTATATACTATTTTTAGTGTTTCTACTTATCTGAAAAAAGTCCTTTTTGTCAGAAATCATTTGTCCACAATTTTATTAATTTCCATTGAAAGCATTCCTAGTTTAATATTTCACTGAATTTTTTATTGTATAATTGTAAAGTTTTTCTTCTGTGCTTTTATGACTGTTTTGTTCAAACAATCGAATAAAGCTTTTCTGATCTGAACTGGTTCACTATAATTTCCTATACAGGGCCTAACTTACCCCAAAAGACCTACACCGTATGACCTCCTCCTGACCAGACAGTTGTCCTCAATGTGGTGATGGTGGGGGAGGCTTTTTGCATTTAGCATGGCAGTGCTGGGGGTGCAATGCTTTTGGGACTGGGTGGTTACAGATTTAAAGAGGGCTGTTCATCTGCAACTTGAACTTGCACCACAGAGCTGCCTCTTGGGCAACATTAAAAGTCCAATGGCCAGGAAGATGATGTACAAATTTCTGCCACCGGCGCTAGTTCTGACCAGATGCAGAATAGCCAACACCTGAATTGGACAAAGAGCACCTGAATTTGACCATTGGCATAGTGATGTACAGGAATGAGCATTAGCTGAGGAATCTCACATAAAGCTCAGTAGGCGAGACAATAAGGTGGGTGAGGACCTCGCAGTCTGGAGGGACCTCTGCGGCACATTCTTAGATCCCGAGGCCACTGTGACCTCCTCAGATAGCGATAGCATCTCTGAAGATGGGGATGATGGACCCATGCGGATGGTGAAGTGGACTCTCGGTGTGCCTATGTGTGAAGAGATGCTATTTCCTGATTGGGCTCTCAGAAATCATATTTGTGATGCGTTGATATCTTTTTTTCCTGTAATATGCCTGCTATGCTGTGCGTCTTGTATTCCAACTACTGCTGTCTGTATTTTTTTTTTTAAGTAGTTGAAACTCTCAATCACTGTTCCGTCTACCTTTATCTTGCCTTTGAATGAACGGTGGGGATTAATGGCTATAACTTTTGTTTTACCTGCGTTTATTTCAAGGCCTCTGTAATTACAAAACTTTTGGAACTCCTCCAGCAGAGTTTGGAGACCCATGGGAGTGCATGAGAAAAGTAAAGTATCATCAGCACAGGAGCACTGATGTTAGCGAATTTAGAGGTGTCACGCGTAAAATTCTTCATCCACCCCACCAATACATTAATGTACAAACAGAATTGTGTGTGGGCTAAAACACACCACTGTCTTACCCCCCAACTAATCAGGATCCTGTCAGTAAGGTCCCTACCGTTAGTCCATCTGACTTGGGCATATGTGTCAGCATGAATTTCAGTTAATATAGATAAAAGATCCTCAGGGATAGCAAGCTTTCTCAGGACTTCCCACAAATGGTGCCTAGGAATCAGGTCAAACGCCACCACATAAAGATGGTCTTCGCAGAATCATACATTTTGTTCAGATAACAGAAAATCTAGGCTTCTGGGCCAGGTTACTGATTTTATATTTAAAACCAGTCTAGAGGGCTGTAGAATCTGGTGGGCCTTCATCCAGGTCTGAAGCTTGGCTAGAACTGGTCTGGCAAAGATTTTCTGTGAAGTATCTAGAAGGTTTATGGGCATATCATTTGCTGGATTATCTTTTGGGCCTTTTCTTGAATATATGGACTATAATAGCCCCCTTCCATAACTCTGGGGGTTTATCCCTGGCAACAGCGTTTGTTAGAGTATTTAGATAGGGGATCCAGACTTCAGGCTCTGAGATAAACAAATCTCCAGGGATGGCACTTGGTCCTGGCCCTATTCCCTTCTTCATAGAGTATAATGCTATCTCAGTCTCTTTAATTGAGAAGGTACCAACACGATGCTGACACTCAGTGCCCTGAGGTTTCATACGTTTGGCATTAGACTCAATGCATACCATATCACGACTCTTAAAAAGATTGGAAAAATGGGCAATCCACTGGTCTATAGTCACAAATGAGTCAGGTTGGGAGGCACTGCTTTTACTGCCAGAAGCCATAATTTTCCAGAAAGCTTAGATGTCTTTCTTTTTAAGGGCATCATTAAGTTCAAACCATTATGCTTCTTCTTACTCACTCCTGCACGCCCTTAGAGTGGACATTTAGACCCTTCTGGCATTAGCTAAATCAGGTTTGGAATCCGTTCTTGCAGCATCAATCAGCCCCTGCTTGGCCATTCTACACTCCCTATTAAACCAAGGGGGAAGGTAGTTTAGAGAGATGGTGTGTTAGCATGAGTGGTAAAAGAAACTCTCTCAGTAAAGCAGAAAAATCAGTAGGGCACAAAGCAAAATCACACCGCTCGAGTTCAGCTTCATTAAAGGAGTTAAAGAAATCCACAAAAGCTTGATACATACGGCTCAATATGGTGGCATTGCTGATGATTTCCACCCGTTTTACAATCTTTAAGTTTGTCGTGATGGCCAAAGGCACTGAATAAGATAGATTCAGTAGCAGAGTCCTGAGCGGGGGAGATATAGCGGTTGAGAGATCTAACACCACGGCGTTGTGATGACTATCAGGGCGGGAAGCAACCTTCATGTCTCTTAGGAAATGCCATAGTCTAGGATCCAGAAGTATATAGTTAATATGACTATATGAGGTACCCGCTTGAAAGTAGGTTTAGCTGGCTAATCTGATTTAAACCTGCTATTGACTGCTCTTAGCCCATGCTCAAGAATTAAGTGCAAGAGTTGTTCAGCTACCTTAGTACATTTTTTAATCAGATTGGCAGAAGTTTCCGGAATTCCCTTTTCCATGTCTTCTTAATACTAGACTGGAATAAGCTGTTTACCCGGTTCAAAGTGGGAGTTAAAGTCCCAAGCTAAAATTACAGGCCAATCATATTTAAGGGAGTTGAGAAATCAATGTTTGTGAATCGGAGTTATCCATGACTGAGCGGACATAAGTATTAATAATTACAACAGCCGAGAAGAGGACCGGGCCGTCAGTTTAATGTGCATTATATCACTGGACCCGGTATCGAGTGTGTCAGTTTTGCAAATGAGTGAATGTTTTACCCAGATTGTTAGACCTCCTAAAGCTCGTCTAGACCTGAGGGGATAGCATTATTGTAGTAAGTTAAGTACCTAGGTCTGTGCTCTGGGTGGATTGCCCACGTTTGCTGGAATGGGATTATATGGTATTTGTTGATAAACTCCCCATTCCAAGTCTGGAAGTTTAGAGTGAATGCCAGCCAAATTCCAAGATAAAGTGTCACTGTTTCTTTTGGATCATTTCGCAAGTTGTGGAGAGAGAGAGGGAGGTTTTGCCCTGATTTTAACGCCAGGCTGCACCTGTACAGCCCTCTCACCTTGAGGGGGAGCCGACTGTAGCCAGTCAATGTCTGATGCCCCCTGGTAATGAGCTCTTTGAGTGCAGCTAACTGGGGAGAGGGCTATGTTTGGGCCTACAGTACCCACACTGGTTTACAGTCAGCAGGTCTGTGAAGTCTAATACAGATGGACGAGCCATGACGTAGTACAGATCTAAGCTCCATTTGGATTAAGCCATCAACTATATCATTTGCACAATTCTCACACCAATGCAGTCAAAGCTGTTGGTAGTGCTTGTACTCTTGACACCATCACTATGTCCTCCCTAATCACAGACCTGCAATTGTGCATGTGGCAAAGGCAATGAGTTAATTTTTTGGTTAAAGCCTTGTTGCTCTCTCGAGCACCCATCAAGAGTTTAGAAACAATGGTCAAAAATACTTCTTGGCTCGATGGAGTATTTCTATCAGTGAAGTTGGGTTAGCTTCTCTAATATTTAAAGTAGTAGAGAATTGGGGGTGCCAATTATTCTGGTTGTCTGCCCTTTGAAGTGTTTTTTTCCCAAACGTGTGCTTCCCTGTTCTAGCAGCTATGCAGAAAGCAAGCGGCTCTTGTTTGAGGAATAAAAAGGATTCAGGTGTTTCATAGCGTTTACTAAAATGAACTCTTTATTGGAGACTGAAGGTGAAAGACCATAAGCGAAACCTCTGCCACTGACTCAGATTTTAATAGCATGTCCTTAGGTGAGACTGGTCTTGCATAATGATCCAGGTTTACAATTGGAGAAATATCTATCTGGAATTTTAAAATGTTGTTTTCAGAATTTAATTAATATTCTCACATGACTGCTCTGGTGGCCTAGGAGAGGACTGACTTGTCTTAGTATATTGTAGTTTGGGAATTATATGAGATAGCTTCTATGATGGATTTGAAGCACTGCTAATGTGCTCAGAGAATTAATCAAATATTCATTGCTTTATGGAATACTAATTCATAAAGTCGACCAGAGCCAGGCGTCCTTCAAACTGCGTTTCCAGTTATCTGCTGTCTGAGGTCTGAGAGAATGGAGGGACCCTTCACAGGGTCAACTGGTCCTTACAGTCAGTTGTCAAGTTAAGGGAGATTACTAGTGCTGGAGTTGATCTGGAAACCAATTAACTGTCCTGCTCAAGGGGCACCAGACTTCAAGAGGCTGTATCTCAAAACTAGGCTGTTGTGATCAAGATTTAGGATTGGTGGCAGCGCCCACCTAAACGGCTAATTCTCAAGTTACTCAAGGACACTGTATTTTACTGTTAGGGTGTAAGTGTGACTTCAGACCACAGTATATGTTGTGCAGTTTTCATCTTTCAGTTCCTCTCCCCTATTGACAGTAGCTCCTTCCTCATCCCACTGTTCTGTTTTGTAGCCAGCTTTCTGTGACAAACTCACAGATATTTGTTTCTCATTCACAGAATCAAAGGTGTTACTGAAGAGACCTACAGTTCCCCTGCACCAAAAATGTCCTGTCAGCATTACCAGAAGAAAAAACTGTATCAGTGTGAAGAGTCTGGGAAAACATCCACTTGGAAGCTTAATCTGTATACACACTCTACAAAACGTTCTGGGGGAAAAACAGTGAACTAGCTTAAGCAAAACCTTCATACAGAGCTCATCTTTATGGACAGTTTGAAGCTCCATAACGTGAACAATATTTATCAGTCTACGGAGTGAGAAGTATTTTGTTTAGAGTTTGCATCTATGGCAATAAACGATATTCATGTAGCGAGTCGTGGAAAAGCCTCACTCAGAGCTCATATCTGTACATGCATCAGATGATTCATATGAGACTGAAGCATAGAGGTGCTCAGAGTGTCTCATCATTTACATGCTAATGTCAAATTAGGGCACGCATCAGAATACCCATAATCTGGAGAAACTATACCATTGTAAGGAGAATTAGAAGAGCTTGACTCACCAAAGAAAGCGGTGAAAAACCTTAAAATGCGTATATGGGAGAAAGCAGTTTACATAGCGTGAGAAAAGGTGCACAACGGGTTCTTTTCTGCACAGGCATCAAAATGTTTGTTCTGAGGATATGTCATACTAATTTATGGAATGTGGGAAAAGTTTAACTGAGTCAAAGGGAGCATCAGAATCCATACTGGTGAGAAACCCTCTCTGTCCTGAATGTGGACAGGCTTCACTTGCAAGACAAATATGTTAAGTCACCAAAGATTCTTAACTTGTGAGAAACCCTGTTGGTGCACAAAATGTGGCAAACACTTCACTCTGTCAAGCACATCAGCGAATCCATACTGGTGAGAACCCCTACAACTTCTCTGAATGTGGAAAAAGCTTCTGTGAACAGCATAGGCAGGTGATGTATCAGAAAAGCAATACTGGGGAGAAGCCCTTTCAATGTACTGAACGTAGGAAAAGCTTCACCCAGAAAAGCACACTGATCGTACATCAGAGAATCCATACCGGTGAGAAACCATTTCAGTGTACAGAATGTGGAGAACGCTTCAGTGTAAAGAGCACACTGATGTCACACCAGAGAATTCATACTGGGGAGAAACCATTTCAGTCTACAGAATGTGGAGAACGCTTCAGTGTAAAGAGCACACTGATGTCACATCAGAGAATCCACACTGGTGAGAAACCCTATCAGTGTACAGAATGTGGGAAAAGATTCAGTGCAAAGTGCACCCTGGTGCAGCATCAGAGAGGCCATTCTGGTGAGAAACCATTTCAGTGTACAGAATGTGGAAAAGGCTTCAGTGTAAAGCGCACACTGTTGTCACACCAGAGAATCCATACTGGCGAGTATACCGATCAATGTACAGAATGCGGAAAAAGCTTTGTTCATAAATCTCATTTGTTGGTACATCAGAGAATCCATACTGGTGAGAAACCATTTCAGTGTACAGAATGTGGGAAAAGATTCACTCGTACAAGCACACTGCTCGCACATCAGAGAGTCCATACTGGTGAGGAGCCCTTTCAGTGTACAGAATGTGGAAAAAGCTTCAATTATACAAGCACACTGCTTGCACATCAGAGAGTCCATACTGGTGAGAAGCCCTTTCAGTGTACAGAATGTGGGAGAAGATTCAGTGTGAAGTACAACTTGGTGCAGCATCAGAGAATCCATACTGGTGAGAAACCTTATCATTGTACAAAGTGTGAGAAAAGCTTCTCTCTTAAGAAACATATGTTAAGTCATCAAAGAATCCACACTAAAAACCCTATGAGGCAACAGAATGTGGAAAATGCTTCAATCTGAACAGCACACTGCAAAGATATCCACATTCCATACTGTGGAGAAACTGTATAAAGTTACAGAATGTGGGAAAAGCTTTACTCAAAGCAATGTCTATTCCAGCGTTAGAGGATACATATTTAGTCAAGGCGGATTTATTGTGGGAAATCTGAGTAAATCCACTGTTGAGAAACCCTGTTTGGGCACAGAATTTGGATAAAGCTTCACTCAGACAAACAAACTGTTCACACATCAGATGATCCATACTGGTGAGAAATTACCACTGTGCAGAATGTGGAAAATGCTGCAGTATGAAGTGCAACCTGGTGACTTGAAAGAAAAAATCTTTCCAAGCTGAATTTAACATCAAGGAGATTTTGCAATGACTGTCTCTGGTATTCCCTAAATGAAGTATTGCAACATAATGAGTCAAGAAAATTTTGAAACATAATCTCTCCAAGCATGAATGCAGTTAGGAAACTTGTTTCAAGTCCAATCTCACGTTATGATTGTTAATCTTACAAACAGGAGTTGTACAAAAATTATTAGGTGTAAGAAAGTGATGAAACTTTAAATGCTTGAACATTTTGAGAGTTGCCTCCTAGAAGATTAACAGTTATTACAACTAAGAGACTGAAAGTTGTCATGGGCAGGAAGCTAAGACATCATGAAATGAAATGCAAATATTTATTCTTAAAATGATATGATCTCTTGCTTCAGTTAAAGTTTATTGTTGGGCCACTGCACTGAATCAATTGCTCTGCCATAGGGCTTACGGTCACATGACAGGAGCAGGAGGTGCTGGTGCTTGTGGCTGAAGATCAGGCTAATGCTGTGTTGGGCCCTGGAGACCTGTGGGGGCAAAGATCCTAGACGTGGTGATCTCCAAGGAGGGAAACCCCATTCTCTCCCATCCAACTGTACTGTTCTCACCCCGTGTCTGCTGCAGGGGTGGCATTGGTCCAGCCAAAAGGTGGCTGGAAATAAACAGTGACCAACCTTGGACCAGACCGGTGGAGAGGTAGTGTGTTTTTTGGGATCTCCAGGGGTGTCCTTATACGAGTGCAAGTGCATTGCCCGTTATCATTAACCTGGTCCGTGTCTTTTTTGAGGTGGTTTTTGACAGAGTCCCTAGATGCTTACTGTGCTGCTTGCTGTGATCTGCTAGTTTCTCAGCCCTTCGCTTGTCAGTGGCCCAAACAATGTGACATCACTGTGGAGCATGAGAGGGAATTTGGGTCCTCTCTATTTTTATAGAGGCTGCCTCACCATGGCATATGGAGAAAAGCCATTGGAGATAGAGTTTTGGTGATTGTCTTTTTGGCACACAGTGCTGTACCTCACTTTAGGGAATATGGTTAGATGAATATTTGGTGTGGCAAGGAGTGTGGTTGTCATCCATCTGTCATACCTTTGTGGAGATCCGATAGAGGAGAGGGGCCTGCACCCTCCAGAGGAGAGCTGGTCGTTAGTTAAAGTTTATATGAGACAATAGGGCCACAGAAGAGGCTGGTGTGCTCGAGCCCCTGGTGTGTAGGCTTCCTCATCCCCGACTTTGCAGTTAGCCATACCATGCATTGGCTTTTAAGGTTTAGTAGCCACCCTTACTGGATTCAAAGCAGTAAGTGGTCAGTCATGGTGGTCAGAGTGTAGTGGGCAAATTTGAAGTGAAGGTGGCTCCGATGCGGCTTGTGGCCCTGTGAATGCTGTGGCATAATTCTTCCACTGTCAAGTGCTACATGTCAGTATTATCAGGGTAGATTATTATTGACCTTTAAATAGGTGTTTGTCAAATGAAGAAACTGCAAATGACCACACAAATATTAAGTTTTAATGAGGTTTATATAGGGTTTAATGGAAAAGGAAAAATTCCGAAGCAATGTATATGAGATTTGCAAGTCTCTCAGGTGAATAGGGAAAATGAATCTGGAAAAAGCGTCTCACTCCTAAAGAAAGAAATTTGATCTCCTCTATCAGATTCCATAGGAAACTTTGTGTCCAAGCATTTCCTCTCAGCCAAAGATGGAAAGACAATCCGGCAAAGTAGCGCCATAAATAATCCAGCAAAAACAAGGGTTGATTTAGGGGAACAAAACAGTATGGATGTTACTGACTCAATAGGCTCAGGCTTCAGAACAGAAGTAGTAAATGATGTTTGAAGCACATGGAATTTTTGTAGATGAAACACTAAGCTGCGATGAGTGGAGTCTTTGGTGAATAAATCTTTGTCTCCTTATTTTCAACAGGTGAAAATATAAATCCAACAATGTCCTCTGCCTCACTGAGGTTAATATTGCTTATGCAAGGTACTCTAAGAAGTATTTTAGAAGTGCTGGTTGTATTAGGTAAAAATCAACAGTACTAAATAAAATCAACCGACCCACACCTTTCTACTACAAACTTTAACTGGGGAATTACAAAAGATGAACATTTGCTTACTTACTTTAATAAGAACAGTAAACAAGACTCTAGAAAACTTGCATAATGTTTTGTTAGTAACTTTGGTAGAAGACCATGCTCCAGATGTGAATATGCCCTCAGGTGATTTATCTAATAAATATTTAGGAGGAAATGGGATGGAACATATCTCTTACCAGCCAATGGTGGTTAACTTACACTTTATAATAGTGGGTAACGGAACCTCTCCTCAAACTTTAATCTGTCCTATTGGTGAAATCAAAGGAAATTGCATCAGAAGGGGCAAATGACATTGAAAAAAGATCCTCTGTTCAAAAAGGGGAAGGGAAGAATAAAGAATGGGTCATGCCAACAGTTCTCAGTGACATTTTTTAAGAGAAACTAATATTGATAATTGCAAAATAGTATTTGAACTTGACTGGCTCCTTCGACTGTGTTGTAGAGCTCAAATTCTTTATTTTACTGCACTGAATAATGAAATATGGTTTGGACCATTGCTAAGATTTTTGGAACTTCCACTGTGCTATAGAGCTCTAAAACTCACCAAAGACTTATTCTCTAAACTGTTTTCATACTGAATGAACATATTTATTTATGTTTGAGGTATTTGTCAAATGAAAGTGAATTGGTTACATAAGAAGCACTTTTGAAATATTATGTTAAGTTTGCTGAAACCTCACTTGAATCAGTAATTTTGGACAGGTATTATTAATTCCCAAATTGAATACATACCCTTAATAGAAATGTGATGTGTATCTCTATTCTCAATAACTGATCCTCCTGTAGATGATTAAATTGTCATTTCCTAGGATGATTTAAAATGTAGGTGTTAATATTTTAATGTTATAGATGAAGTAATGTTTACCATAAGTTACTGTCACTACAAATTTTTTTTCTAATTTAACACTCCTGAAGAAGCCATTTTGTTGCTAAACACGTGTTGGCTGTGGCAGTATTGAAGTGAATATTACATTGACATGTGTGAATATTATGAAAAAGAAGAGTTGAAATAGTGGGATTGTCTTCAATATTTGACATGAAGAGACAGTTGGCTTCATAGATTATAAATCTGCCTTCGACAGGGTCAATAGGTTGAAGCTTTGGCAGAAACTTGCGCTCCTCAACATGCCGGATCCCTTGCTCAGGGCCCTGCAGTTGTTGCAGCACAACACATGGGTCAGAATAAATAATTGGGGATGGATGGCGCCTGACAGGGCCTATAACCACCACGCAAGGCCTCAAGCAAGGTTGCGTTCTTGCGCCTACACTAGTCAACTTGTTTCTATCTGATTGATCTCCTGTCCCTAACTCAGTAAATTCTCACCCGCCCAAATTGGTTAGCTTTTGTCTCTCAAACCTACTTTATGCAGATGACCTGGTCCTCATCAGTAAGACAAAGATTGGTTTGCAACGTCTCCTGGACGCAACTGCCTAATTCTCCACTAGGACTGGTCTGCTGATCAACAAAAAGAAATCCAAGATTCTTGCGGTTCGAGTTGTCAGAACACACAAGCCAATTTGGACTCTTGAGCAGGAGAAAATAGAAGCAACCAACTGCCACAAGCACTTAGGAGTCCTCTTTAACAATAATGGTAGATACGTTAGCCAGATGACTGAAATAAAAAAAGAAAGGTACTGCACTATCGTTCGCTGTCAGATCTGCATATGCAAAATAAAACGTCCCACACTCGCGCCAATCCTCCAGGTAGCTGAGGCGAAGGTACCTCCGACCTTAACATATTGAAGCGAGGCACTGAAAGGACGGGAGAGTTCAATACATGTTAAAACACTCACAAAGATCTACAGAACAGTTTTCCAGCTTCCGCTCCATACATCAGCAGCTCAAATAAGACTGGAATTTGGAATATGCAGACAGGCGCTGGCTCGCAAGGTGGCCTTTGCAATAAGCTGCCACAAGCTCAGGGCCTCAAAGGAAGGTACCCTGACCCACCATTTATGGACTGAACTGGCCACAAAACATAGGTCGATGGGAAACCACTATTTGACTCAAGCCTTTAGCATACTTGGTTTGGTTACTACTTGGGACTTACCTACCAGCCATCAGGAATTTAAAATGTTGGAAAAATCAGCACAAAACGCCTTTCTTTAATAGAAGATAAGGCCAGTCTCTCTGCATGGAAATATGGCTGAATGACACTATTTACTTATAAATACCTGAAACCTCAGTGCTACTTAAACAACCCTTACAATGAAAGGACAAAGTCACAGTTCTTGAAGCTGAGGATGGGGGTAATCCCTATCGCCAGTCATCTCCCAGCTTGGAAAAGGGGCAAAGAACAGGCAACGTGCCGGCTCTGCAATCAGCAAAAAGAGGACATAATACATGTATTGTGCCTGTGCCCCACCCTTCCAGAGGATAGGAGGGTCTAGTTACGAAGGGGGTGGATTGCTAAAGATACAAGATCCTGCAGGGAAGCAGTCCTGGCCTGTTTTGACCCATCTAATATCATGCTAAATTGTGCGTTGGTCAAATTCATTCACTGTTTCCCCAGGAAGATAGAGGCCCAGGATGATGCAGGCGAAGGGCTGAGAAATTAATAGGCCACTACCAGGCTCTGGAATCCCCGGTCTTTGATTACACCCCCTTCCTACCAGAGACTATCAGACATGTCCTGGCTTACACTATCGGGTTAGGAATTGCAGGTGTCTAGCTAAGTTCACAAATATGTTTACTTAAACCTGTCACACTTTTATCAGTGTAACGATGTAAACTCCCCGGCTTCTTTTGACTTTACACGTGCATGCACTTTACATTATAGCACCACTGTGTTAGTAATATGTAAAACCAGCCAATTTTCTATGTCTCAATGTTTTTTAACTCATATTGTTTTAAACATGTATTTTACAAAGACGCTACTTCTATGGAACATGTAAATGTGGAGTTGATGCCATTTACCTATGTTACAAAGGTTTTAACTAATCATTCAATAAAGTCTTTAATAAAAAAAAAGAGACAATTGGAACAATAAAGGGATTAAGACATGGACAACAGACAATGTGTTCTGTTGCACTCTAATTTACTCTCATTTTCTCAGCGAATCTTTTAAATGTATACCATGTTATCCTGCTGCAGGAAATTTACCTCCAAGAGAACCCGAATATTGGAGGAATTGTATCAATATGTAAACCCGGCCATGTTAGGGGACAGGGTTGATTTAGTGGTGGACTTTTAACATTGATATACACAAGAATAATAAGAAAGGTAAAAAGGATAGAAAGTGTGAGTATGTGGCCATAAATGTCAGTGGTTAAAATTCAGGTAAAACAAAATCAAACTGAAATGTTAATCTTAGCTAATGTATATCTCCATAAGGATATAAAGTCAGTTGTATAATATCCCTCTCACTAACTTTTCATCTGTTGCATCCTCAATTGGGTCTAGCATTATTTGGTATTGGTTGAGCAGCAGTGGCTTAATAAGTTTAAATGGTTGCTCTGCCCATGACAATCCAGCTAGTTTGACTTTTAGGTTTGGCACTCATCACTATTCAGTTCAAGTCTGTTTTTGTCCCCTGCGATACATTTAACCTATTTTGTTATTTTAATATAATGCATTGTGAAGAAAGTGGTTTTGGGTTTTACAAGGAACACATATTAAAGGAAGCATTTTTAACAGAAAAGGTTTTAATTTTGTTTATGCATTTTGAGCAGCCGTCTAGGTCCAAATCAAAAACATGTGCTCAAGGAATGTCAATTATCACATGCTCTGGGTTATAATTAAATTTATTTTCCAAATAAATTATACTGATTTGCCTCATTAATAGAGAACATACTTGCATGTTTTCAGAATTTCTGTTGTCAGCAGTAAAAGTGAGGAATAACCACACCACTAAATATCTGGGGTGGTTCAGCAAAGAGTGTAGATAAGATAAGAAAGTGCTGAGCCAATTTCAGCATTCTTTCAGGAGACTGTTAAGAGGTAAACTGTGCACAGATCATGGGGTTGTAAATTCAATATAAGTATCTCATCAGAAGAAAGAGTGAGTTTTTATAATAAAAAATGGAATGAAATGTTAGAAGATTTTCAAGCAGGGGATCAAAAACATTCTGACGACTAGTAAACGATATAGATGATGCACATGCAGTAGTTCCTTCCTTTGTATCTGAAGAGGACCAGGTCTCAGATGTACATAACGTATCTGCTTAAACCTTTATTAAGGAAAAGCAATATAAGTATGGTGTTGACACCAACATGCTTGAATTATTTACCAAGGAGCAAATTTAAAATACAATAGCTGAGTGTTAGCTAAGTAAGGCTGCTGGCCCTGACAGCATTACAGCAATTGTCCTAAAAATTAATGTTGAGTGGTGGGCAGAAAACCTGGAGTTTCTACACAGATGGATAGTAGAATCGGATATTATCTCATGTCATGGAAGGGCTCGGTAATAAAACCGTTACTGAAGAAAGGTAGAGTCACTGCAAATTACGAGTTAATTAGTCTTTTGGATGTGTCCACTAAACTCTTTGACAAAATACTAATAGTGTTGAAGTTTGGGTTACAGAAAAAAATCTACTACTTTATTGAACAGGGTGGCTTTTGGGCAAGACCTTCTACTACTGATCATTGTTTTGCCCTTTAGGCTATAATAAAAAAGGTCTCTTAAATAAATCAGTGACTGTGCACTTGCTGCACAGACTTCTGTATTGCCTTTGACATATTGATAGAGGGGGTCTATGGGGCAAACTACTCACCTGGAATTTCCATAGGGACTTATTGTCCTAGATTCAAGCATTGTATAGTTTATATTGGACCCAAGTGGAGATGGATCTGTTGGTCTGCTTAAACAAAAAGATAGAAATAATCAATGGCCTCTGTCAAGGATATGTGTTAGCCATGATTCTTTTTAGCTTATATGTGGCAGATCTTCCTACAATTTTAAATAATTCAGATTCCTTTTCCCCAAAAATATCAGTGACCCGCATTCCTTGTTTAATGTGTGCTGATGATCTTGGCACACTAACAGCATATTTTATTTCAACTCACTTAAGAATTCATTTAAATTCGACTTGGGGCGTGGCCTGGTAAGATGGCCAACAGGAAGTAGAGCTCGCTGCTCCTGACTAGTCCATCCTTTATCCTTACGAATCCTTATGCCCTGGAGCTTCCAATTTACCAGCAGAGACACTTGGAGTGAGCAGTGCGGCGGGCCGGTTGCCTGGGTCTGTTTTTGGCTGTCTGTGGGCAGGGAAGAAGCACTGCCCGCAAAAGGATCCTGTTGGTTGCTGCTGGTGTGGCCGCATTGTGTGTGGCTGAGCCCTCTCTTGGACTATACTATGATCGGGTGTTCCGGACTGCGAGGACGGCAAGCAAGGCCCGGTGGGGCAGATGAGCCCACTGGATTTGCGGGCGCTATCCCTGTGTTATTACGTGTCCGTGGGGTGTTGCCGGCCACCTGCTGAAACTGGGCTGTGAAGTGGTGATTGCACCCTGTACCGCCATCTTGAGTGCGGTCTGGATCCATTGGAAACCCTTGCGGCTGCCGTGAGGGTTTGTGGTGATCTCCTCTGGAGCTGAAGAGGACCACAGTGGCATTGCGGGGTTGCCTGCTTCCGCTGTTGTAGGTAGCGGTGGCTAGGCTGGATGTCTGAGGGTGCCTGGGCCCCAAAAGATTCTGTTGTGAGTGTGCGCTGCCTCCCCTTGGGACAGAGGGGGCTGTTTTGTCCAGCAGTGGCTCCGTGCGTCCCTGCCCTGGATATTATAACTGCTGGAGTGTGCAGATGCTATTGAAGTGGGGCTGTACTTGCTTCAAGGGCTTGGGGCGCCTTTTGGCATTGTGCTGCTGCCTTGGGAGCCTGCTTCGTTATCGCTGGAGTGGTCTGTGGTCTGACACCTGAACGTTAACATTAAGTTATGTCCACCCTTGGTGGCAAGCACGCGGTCACCAAGTAGAACCTGCCCTTGCTCACTAAGTATTCCTGGAATTGGTGCCAGGAGGGGTCGAGAAGTCTGAGATGGCATTTGTGACTGCCTTCGTGCCTGTGGGGTTTTGCTCCCCTTGGGTTACTGTGTGCTGGAACTGGGGGATTGTGCCTGGGCCGTGTTTGTCGTTGTGTGGTGGCCGTGAGGGGGTCCTGTTGGGCACTGTCATGGGTAAAGATATGTTTCCAAAGACTCCTGCCCCTAATACTATATCTCAGTATGCCACCCTCCGGCAGCGGCTGATTGATCGCTGGAGTGCGGACTCCTGGAGCGTTTCCCCTGAGCTTGGGGGTGAGATATCGAGGGCCAAATTCTTGGCTGCTGTACAGAGATCGTGTGCTGCACTGGAACACAGGAGTGAAACAATGTCTGTTGATGTGAAATTGCTTAGGGCGGATTTGTGGAAGGTCGCAGAGAAAGAGACACCTTCTGAGACTAATATTGAGGCTCTATAGGGTGAGTTCTCAACACTAAAGCTGCAGATGGCTTAAATGTTGATGACCACTAGGGAGTTGGAGGCCCAGATGGAGGATGCGGAGGGGCCTTCCCACCATTTCTGGGCTTACCGGAAAAAGTGAAGGCATGTAAAATTTGGGATGGCTAGATGCTTGGAGGATTCGTAACCTAGCTCAGAGAGTATTTACCTGTCAGTCACTTACCCACCATACTTACAGTCACCTGGATAAGATGCTGGTGACTGGATTTCCATTAAAGGAAGCCTGGGCGGTACAACACTTGGCTTGTTTTCTGTCAGATCATACACAGGTGCTTGGGGTACTGGATTGGGGGGGTAGTGTTGCCAAAACTTAGACTTG
The DNA here is from genome assembly GCA_963921515.1 of Calotriton arnoldi. Lineage (NCBI taxonomy): Eukaryota > Metazoa > Chordata > Amphibia > Caudata > Salamandridae > Calotriton > Calotriton arnoldi. The sequence continues at coordinate 96,679 of CAWUFW010014850.1, read as the reverse complement.
GCGCTTTCCAGTGGATGTGCTGACTGACACCATTGGTAGAGACTCATTATCACAGTCCATGGCTAATTATTTTCAGTCTAACAGGGAGTATGCCAGTTCCAGAGCGGTTGTGTGGGATGCCATGAAGGGAGTGATTCGTGGGCATGTCTTGGGTTTGACATGTAGGGATCATATTCACATCCTCCGTGAGTAGCGTGTCGAGGAAGGGAAGCTGGTGGACTTGCAGAATACCAACTTGACTGATCCCGAGATCCATGGGAAGGAGTTGCGGACGCGCGGGAGTATAGCAGATAAATGGGATAGGATGGATGCGTATACTCTTACATAGCACAGGCAGCTGCTGCATCGGTAGGGGGACAAATCAAGCAGTATGCTTGCTTAGTTGCTCAGGAGGGAGGGGACCCCTCCCTGGTGCTTCATTTGGTGGAGCCGGGTGGAGGTATTGGGTCCTCAGGAGTGAGGGTGGTGGCGGCCTTTCAGAGGCATCTTGATGGGGCGTACAGAGGAGGTGCCCATAGCTCATTGGCGCCGGTTTGTGCCTTTTTGGACCCGCTGGCACTGCCCTTGTTGGGTGAAGTAGCCGTTGAGGAATTAGACATGGAAGTTACTTTGAAAGAGGTCAGAACTGCTTTGCAGCTCCTCCCTGGAGGGTGGCTTCCCTGCGGAGTTTTTTCAAGGATTTACAGTGGAGTTGACCCAACTGTTGTTGGAAGTGTTTCTGGAGGCTAAGAACAAGGGGGTACTTTGAACTAGAGTGAGGGCCTTAACTGCATCCTTTTGAAGCCAGGGGCGACTCATCTGATTCTGCGTCATACCAGCCTCTCACGATGATAAACACTGATATTAAGATCCTTTGTAAGCTACTGGCCTGTCACCTGAGCCTAGTGGTGTCACGCTTGGTGTCTGTTGATCAGCGTGGATTCATCCCTGGACATAGTACAATGATGAATTTGAGGCACCTAGCACGTCATGCATGAGGTCAAGAGCAAGGGTTTGGTGTTGGCTTCCAGTGATATTGAGTAGGCGTTTGACATGGTGGATTGGGAGTAACTGTTGGAGGTTAAGAGATCCATGAGGTTTGGGCCGCAGTTTAGAGCATGGATACGATTGTTGTACACTGGCCCTGTGGCACTGGTGAGGGTAGGCCAGCAAAGCTCTGAGCACTGGGATGTTAAATATGGCATGCAACAGGGGTGTCCGTTGTCGGCCTTGCATTGTGTGTCTGCTGTGGAGCCCTTGCCGGTGAAGTTTCACACGATGTTGGGTGGTTGGAGAATCGAGATGGGTCATTCTTTGCATGTCATCTTGGTTTACTCTGATGATGCGTTGTTTTACTTCAGTGAGCCTAATATGTCGGTTGCGGGTCTGTTGGGACTCCTCCGTGAGATTGTGAGGTGTCAGGCCTCCATGTTAGCAAGCAGAAATCATTAGTGTTTCCCGTAGCGGCGCTGACTCGAGTGCCCAAGGATCGGTTGCATGATGTGCGGCTGAGATGGGAGACGGAGAGGTTTCGCTATCTTGGTGTGAAGGTGGCACGTAGGCGCAAACAGCATTTACGGCATGACATTGTGAAGGTTCTCGAGTTCCTGTGGGCCTTTGTCCAGTTCTGGAACACTCTGCATTGTTATTGATGAGCATGGTGGTGGTTTCTAAGCTTGTGTTTATGCCTCTATGTGATCCAGAATTCACAGTGCCCTCTCCCCGCAGGGATTTTCCGCCGGTTGGATTCCCTTTTCACCTTGCTTCTTTGGGCCGGAAAGCATTCTAGAGTGGCACGGCTGACTCTGAGGGGGTATGAAGAAGGGGACCTTGGGGTTCCGAACTGGGAGCATTATTATTATGCTTTTCATATACAGCATGCGGCCAAATGGTTGGATGAGGGTGATAATTTGGAAAAACAATCTTCTTGTTGGTTTGGTGGAAGGGGGTGAGCTCCCTGTGTATCTGATGGCAGATGCAAGTATGCCTCAGGAGGTGCTTTATGTGGTGTGACAGACAGGGGTGCTTTGGCACAGGGTGGTGAAGGTGATAATTTGAAAGGCTCCCTTTCATAGGGATTTCTACCCATCTGAGGTTTTCATGTCCTTTAACAAGGCCCGGGATCAGTTCGCACTTGGTCCGGGGCATTTCCTTCATTATGCTGATGTATAGGACACGGTGGGGGGAGGAGGGGGCGATTGGACCGACGTATCCGGCAGCTCCAACTGCTTTAGCCACTCTGAGTGTCGTTGTTGACTCACGGGATAGGACTGCATCTACTTTCTTTGCTTTATAAGGCGCTGCAGGTTGACACTATTTGGGGACCGCTGAGAGCGTGGAGTGGTTGGGAGGTGGATCTAGGTACCCATGTCTCAGATGTGGACTGGGCTAGAATGTGTAAATTGTTGAGGACAGTGTCCAGTAATGCTCAGTTCTGATTGATTCACTTTAACTTCATGCATTGCACATATGTGTCGCCGGTGATCCTGAATAAAATTAATGCTGAGGGTGACTTGTCTTGTCCCTGGTGTGCGGTGGAGAGGGCAGTTTTTATGCATCTTGTGTGGGATTGCGGGAAGGTAAGAGACCTCTGTGTGAGGGTGTTGGCACGTTTAAACCTGGTTACTTCTCTGACTTGTAAGCTTTCGCCACAACTTTGCCTGTTGAGTCTACATGTGCTCTCTAAGAAACAAAGAATGGCAATTTGCTTTATGCAAGTGGCCATCCCTTGAATGGGGGTTACGGCTCCAATGGAGGATGTTTCGGAGTGGGCAGTGGCTGAGGAGATGCGTATGCATTGAGTTAGAACTGATGACAAACTTACTATCAACTTAGAGGTATGGGGGAAGCTCTGTCAAAAGTGCTTGTACTGGGGACTGAGGGGGAGGAGGGTGTTTTCTTGGGTAGTGAGTGCTGAGCATGTTAGTGATATTGTATTGTATTGTAATTGCATTTATATAGCGCTTACTACCCCTGACAAGGTGTCGAAGCGCTTTTTTGGTGAGTAGCACGCTACTCCGGGACCCATTAAAGGATTAGTGTTGAATTAGTGTAGTGAAATATGAAAGTAATTTGAGTGGTGGATATGTTAGTCAGTTATTTGGATTGAGAAGGGTAGCAGAGGGATAGAAGAGGGACAGAGGTTTGCATATATATATATAGTGCTTGTTACCCCTGATGGGGTGTTGCTGCTCTTTTTCGGCGAGTAGCACGCTACTCCGGAACCCATAAAGGATTAGTTGTGAATTAGTTTAGTGAAATATGAAAGTAATTTGAGTGGTGGATATTAGTCAGTTATTTGGATTGAGAAGGATAGTGGAGGGATAGAAGAGGGAAAATGGTTTGCATTTATATAGTGCTTGCTACCCTTAACACCTTCGCTGCTAGGCCTTTTCCCCCCCTGTGCTAAGCTTTTTTTTGACTATTTGGGGTAGTTCGCGCTTAGGCCCCTGTAACTTTTTGACCACATAAGGTATCCATGCCAAATTTGCGTCCTTTTTTTCCAACATCATAGGGATTCTAAAGGTACCCACGGTTTGTGGATTCCCCTGGAGGGGACCCAGAAATTAGCCAAAATACAGCGAAAGTTTGTTATTTTGGGGAAAAATGCGAAAAAAGGGCTACAGATAAAAGCGTCTGTTTTTTTCCCTGCAAATGGAATCAAAAAAGGGGTTGTGGTGCTGAAATCACCATCTTCCCAGCTTTCTGGGACAAGCAGACTTTTGTCAGAAAATCCAAACTTTTTTACACAGTTTTGGCATTTTTCTGGGACATAGCCTATTTTTGCAATTTTTTTGCTTTCAACCTCCTTCCAGTTAATGGTAGAAATGGGTATGAAAGCAATAATGGATCCTGGAACGCCATACATTTCTGAAAAGTAGACAAAATTCTGAATTCAGCAAGGGGTCATTTGTGTAGATCCTTCAAGTTTTCTTTATAGAAATAAACAGTTAAATATAGGAAAAATTGAAAATTAGTTGAAAAAAGAGCCATTTGTATCAACGTTTTCACCTGTAACTTGTTCTAATTATGACAACTATTTGAAAGCAATATACTGTTACATCCGCTGGACCTTTCTGGTTGTGGCAATATATAGGACTTGTAGGTTCACCAAGAACCCGACTGAACCCATAGCCAATAACTGAGCAGGGTCTTGCAATGGTTTTTATTATGTACCGGGTATATAGCAATTATTCTGGGAAAATTTATACATGGAAAAATCGGTATGAAAAACACCTATGTATTTCTGGAATGGGAACAAAATATAGAGTTTAGAAACAGTAGATATTTGCACATTTCCAAAATTGGGAGCACCCATACTAGCATGAGAATTATAGGTCATTTTTCAAAAGGACTTCTTTTTTACACATTGTCTTTCATTTGGAAGGCAGAAATGCATTGAATACCAATAGATAATAACAGTTGCTCTACAATTTTGTGTTACCCTAAGTCTCCTGATAAAAACGGTACCTCACTTGTGTGGGTAGGCCTAGTGTCCGCGACAGGAAACGGCCCAAAACGCAACATGGACACACCACATTTTCACAGTGAAAAATGACCCCTTTTTTGCAAAGTGCCTAGCTGTAGTTTTTGAACCCTAGCTCTGCCGGCACCTAGGGAAACCTAGCAAACCTATACATTTTTGAAAACTACACACCCAGGGGAAACCAGGATGGGGTGACTTGACTGGCTCTCACCAGGTTCTGGTACCCAGAATCCCTTGCAAACCTAAAAAATTGTCCAAAAAAACACATTTTCCTCACTTTTCTGTGGTGGAAAGTTCTGGAATCTGCGTGGATCCACAAAATTCCACCCACCCCGCATTCCCCAAAGTCTTTCGAGAAAAATGGTACCTCACTTGTGTGGGTGGGCCTAATGCCCGCAACAGGAAACTGCGCAAAACGCAACGTGGACACACCACATTTTCACAGTGAAAAATGACCCTAAGTGTGGCATCACCGGGCTGACACAAATTTCCTACCATCCAGCGTTCCCCCAGGTCTCCCGATAAAAATGGTGCCTCACTCGGGTGGGAGGCCCAAGTACCCGCGACCGGCAAGGGCCCAAAACGTATTGAGGCAACATCAAAATTGCCTATCACAAAATGTTTTGGGCCCTTGCCTGTCGCTGGAACTTGAGCCTCCCACCCGAGTGAGGCACCATTTTTATTGGGAGACCTGGGGGAATGCTGGGTGGTAGGAAATTTGTGTCAGCCCGGTGATGCCACAACTTTTCCACACACAAATGTGTGAAAAAAGTGATTTTTTTCAGCACAATTTCAGGTTTGCAGGGGATTCTGGGAAAGAAAACGTTGGGGGATCCACGCAAGCCATACCTCCCTGGAATCCCCCGGGTGCCTAGTTTTCAGAAATGTGTGGGTTTGGTAGGTTTCCCTAGGTGGCCACCGAGCCCCGGGCCAAAAAGTCATGGGACCCCCCTGCAAAACCAGGTCGTTTTGTGATAGGCAATTTTGATGTCGCCGCAATACGTTTTGGGCCCTTGCCTGTCACGGGTACTTGGGCCTCCCACCCGAGTGAGGCACAATTTTTATCGGGAGACCTGGGGGAACGCTGGATGGTAGGAAATTTGTGTCAGCCCGGTGATGCCACAACTTTCCCACACAAAAATGTGTGAAAAAAGTGAATTTTACACCTAAATTTCAGGTTTGCAGGGGATTCTGGGTAAGAAAACATTGGGGGATCCACGCAAGCCATACCTCTCTGAAATCCCCCAGGTGCCTAGTTTTCAGAAATGTGTGGGTTTGGTAGGTTTCCCTAGGTGGCCGCCGAGCCCCGGGCCAAAAAGTCATGGGACCCCCCTTGCAAAACCAGGTCGTTTTGTGATAGGCAATTTTGATGTCGCCTCAATAAGTTTTGGGCCCTTGCCTGTCGCGGGTACTTGGGCTTCTCACCTGAGTGAGGCACCATTTTTATCGGGAGACCTGGTGGAACGCTGGGTGGTAGGTAATATGTGTCAGCCCGGTGATGCCACAACTTTCCCACACAAAAATGTGTGAAAAAAGTGAATTTTTCAGCTAAATTTCAGGTTTGCTGGGGATTCTGGGTAAGAAAACGTTGGGGGATCCACGCAAGCCATACCTCCCTGGAATCCCCCGGGTGCCTAGTTTTCAGAAATGTGTGGGTTTGGTAGGTTTCCCTAGGTGGCCGCCGAGCCCCGGGCCAAAAAGTCATGGGACCCCCCTTGCAAAACCAGGTCGTTTTGTGATAGGCAATTTTGATGTCGCCTCAATACGTTTTGGGCCCTTGCCTGTCGCAGGTACTTGGGCCTCCCAACCGAGTGAGGCACCATTTTTATCGGGAGACCTGGGGGAACGGTGGATGGTAGAAAATTTGTGTGAGCCTGGTGATGCCACAGCTTTCCCACACAAAAATGTGTGAAAAAAGTGAATTTTTCAGCTAAATTTCAGGTTTGCAGGGGATTCTGGGTAAGAAAACGTTGGGGGATCCACGCAGGCCATACCTCCCTGGAATCCCCCGGGTGCCTAGTTTTCAGAAATGTGTGGGTTTGGTAGGTTTCCCTAGGTTGCCGCTGAGCCCCGGGCCAAAAAGTCATGGGAGCCCCCTTGCAAAACCAGATCGTTTTGTGATAGGCAATTTTGATGTCGCCTCATACGTTTTGGGCCCTTGCCTGTCGCGGGTACTTGGGCCTCCCACCCGAGTGAGGCACCATTTTTATCGGGAGACCTGGGGGAACGCTGGGTGGTAGGAAATTTGTGTCAGCCCGGTGATGCCACAACTTTCCCACACAAAAATGAATCAAAAAAGTGAATTTTTCAACTAAATTTCAGGTTTGCTGGGGATTCTGGGTAAGAAAACGTTCAGGGATCCACGCAAGCCATACCTCCCTGGAATCCCCCGGGTGCCTAGTTTTCAGAAATGTGTGGGTTTGGTAGGTTTCCCTAGGTGGCCGCCGAGCCCCGGGCCAAAAAGTCATGGGACGCCCCTTGCAAAACCAGGTCGTTTTGTGATAGGCAATTTTGATGTCGCCTCAATACGTTTTGGGCCCTTGCCGGTCGCGGGTACTTGGGCCTCCCACCCGAGTGAGGCACCATTTTTATTGGGAGACCTTGGGGAATGCTGGGTGGTAGGACATTTGTGTCAGCCTGGTGATTCCACAACTTTCCCACACAAAAATGTGTGAAAAGAGTGATTTTTTTCAGCTAAATTTGAGGTTTGCAGGGGATTCTGGTTAAGAAAACGTTTGGCGATCCACGCAAGCCACACCTCCCTGGAATCCCCCGGGTGTCTAGTTTTCAGAAATGTGTGGGTTTGGTAGGTTTCCCTAGATGGCCGCCGAGCACGGGGCCAAAAACTCATGGGACCCCCCTTGCAAAACCAGGTTGTTTTGTGATAGGAAATTTTGATGTCGCCTCAATAGGTTTTGGGCCCTTGCCTGTCGCGGGTACTTGACCCACCCACGTGAGTGAGGTATCATTTTTATCGGGAGACCTGAGGGAACACTGGGTGGGAGGAAATTTGTGGATCCACGTAGATTGCAGAACTTTCCCACACAGAAATTTGAGAAGAAAGTGATTTTTTCAGCTAAATTTGAGGTTTGCAGGGGGTTTTGGGTAGGAAAACGTTGGGGGACCCACACAAGCCATACCTCGCTGGACTCCCCTGGGTGTCTAGTTTTCAGAAATGTGTGGGTTTGGTAGGTTTCCCTAGATGGCCGCCAAGCCAGGGGCCAAAAACTCATGGGACCCCCCTTGCAACACCAGGTTGTTTTGTGATAGGTAATTTTGATGTCGCCTCAATAGGTTTTGGGCCCTTGCCTGTCGCTGGCACTAGGCCTACCCCCGCAAGTGACGTACCATTTTTCTCTGAAGACTTTGGGGAACGCGGGGTGGGTGGAATTTTGTGGACCACGCAGATTCCAGAACTTTCCACCACAGAAATGTGAGGAAAATGTGTTTTTTTGGACAAATTTTTAGGTTTGCAAGGGATTCTGGGTAACAGAACCTGGTGAGAGGCAGTCCAGTCACCCTATCCTGGATTCCCCTGGGTGTCTAGCTTTCAAAAATGTATAGGTTTGCTAGGTTTCCCTAGGTGCCGGCAGAGCTAGGGTTCAAATCTACAGCTAGGCACTTTGCAAAAAAAGGTCGGAGCCTAGTGGGCTTTCTGCCACACTGGGGGGAATCGGGGCAGAAAGACTGTGGCTATTTTTTGTGGGGGTGGGGGCATTGGTATGACCATTTTGGGCAGCCCCCACCCCCACGCATAAAAAAAAGCCTGCGTAATCGCTGGGGCCTAGTGGGCTTTCTGCCCCCAGGGGGAAGATCAGGGGCCACTGCCCCCATCTGCCTCCCGGGGGCAGAAAGACTGGAATTTCTCTGGGGTGGGGTGGGGTATTGTCATGCCCATTTTGGGCAGCCCCTACCCCTACACTAAGTAAACAAAAAATCCATGGTTTCTAGTGGGCTTTCTGCACCCCCCGGGGGGCCAGATTGGGGGCTACAGCTTCCATCTGCCTCCCGGGGGGGCAGAAAGACTGTCATTTTTGTGGGGAGAGGGAAGGCTGTAATGGTGGCGGGGGTGGGGGCATTGGCATGCCCATTTTGGGTAGCCCCCACCCTAAAACAAATTGTGCAAAATAAAATCCCTGGCATTTAGTGGGTTTGGGGCAGATTGGGGGCTACTGCCCCCCAGGCGGGGGCAGAAAGGCTGTAATGGTGGCAGGGGGTGGGGGCATTGGCGCGCCCGTTTCGGGCAGCCCCCACCCTAAATAAAGTTGCGCAAAAAAAGATCCCTGGCGTCAAGTGGGCTTACCGCCCCCCCGAAGGGGCAGATTAGGCAGCCCCCACCCTAAAATAAATGTTTGTAAAACAAATCCCTGGTGTTTAGTGGGCTTTCTGCCCCCCCGAGGGGGCAGAAAGACTAATGATTGCGGGGGGTGGGGGCATGGGCATGCCCGTTTTGGGCAGACCCCACCCTTATTTTTACCTGCTATAAAAATCCCTGGTGTCTAGTGGGCTTTGCCCTCGGGGCAGATTGGGGGCTACTGCTCCATCTACCTCCGGGGGCAAAAAGACTAAATGCTGCCAAATTCAATTTGGGGGAGCAAAGGCCCTTGCCCAAGGGGCCGCTCCCCCCACCCTGGTGTCTAGTGGGTGGATCCCTGCTTGGGGATCGCCCTCCTGGGGGGAGATTCTCCCCTTTCCAACGATACCTCTCCCGTCTTTCTACGTGCTCAGGGGGCTGAGATAGCCCTCTGAGCACGTAGAAAGTGAAACTGAAATGAGCCTCTTGGCTCATTTCAGTTTCGGTTTCACTGAAATGACGTGCGCGCCGATCGTCATGTCAGGGAAACCAGGGGGGGGCCTCGGGAGCTGGGGAAGCTCTTCCCCAGCTCCCGAGGCTCTTTTGGCATAAAGGGAATCCCTCTGGTGCACGCACCAGAGGGATTCCGGGGGCGATGTGTCATGGCGAGCTGGACTCGTCATGAGCACACGACCACTGTGTGCCATGACGAGTCCAGCTCGTCATGAGCACAGAAGGGGTTAATGAGGTGTTGAAGCTTATATGGGGAAGAGCCAATTCTTGAGTAGTTTTCTGAAGATAAGGTGGTTGTCGGTGGATCTTATGTTGGGGTAAAGAGTTCCATATTTTGGCTGCTTGAACAAAGAAGGATGTGCCACCCATGGTTTTTTTCTTGTATCTTGGGCTTTTGAGGTGAGGTTCCACTCTAGAGCGGAGGTTTCTATGATGAATGTGTTTGGTGATTTTATTCCTGATGAAGAGCGGTCCCATTCCATGTATCGCTTTGTCGGTGATACAAAGCAGCTTGAATGTGGATTTTCTGGCAATCGGTAACCAATGCCGAGCTTTCAAGGCAGGGGAGATGTGGTCTTATGGTTTGATATGCAAGAGTAGTCTGGTAGCCGAGTTCTGAAACCGTTGTAGTCTTTTCATAGTCGTTAAAGGTGATCCGTGGTAGAGGCTATTGGCGTAATCGAGTTTGGACAGAACAAGGGAGATGGTAGCTTGGACCTTGTGTGGAAGTCCCAAATGGGGGAAGGTTCGTCGCAGAGATTTTATAGTTCCAAAGCTTGATTTTGCTAGTTTGTCCACTTGGGCATTCATCGATAGCTTGGAGTCCATGGTCATTCCGAGGTTTCTTACTTCCTTCTATACTTTAGGCGGTGATCCCAGTTCATCAGGTGAGACTGCAAGCGGGTCATAATGTTTCCAATTGCCACACATGAGTATTTCCGTTTTGGAAGCATTCAATTTGAGATGGCTCTAAGTCATCCATTGATCCACGGCTCTGAGACAACAGAAAATTGGTGAGTTTCCAATGTCTTTGGGGCATTCCAGTTGAAGGAGTATTTGCTTGTCATCTGCATACTTATAGCACGTGAGTTGAAATTGATTGATCAGTACCGTTAATGACTTCATGTAGATGTTGAAAAGCATGGGCGAGATGATAGAGCCTTGAGGGACCCCAGCTTTTGTGGAGTATGGATTTGACGAGAAAGGTGGGGTATGGATGACATTAGTTCTGTTTCGAAGGTAGGACGTGATCCAGTCTAAAGCAGTCCCCTCTATGTCGGCTTCGTAGAGTCTTTGTATCAGAGTGTCGTGGTCAACCGTGTCAAAGGCAGCCGAGAGGTCCAAGAGGAGTAGCGCACCAAACCCGTTGCGGTCAACTGTGTTCTTCAGGTCATCCCAGATGGCATGGAGGGCAGATTCTGTGCCTCTTCCTGGACGGAATCTTGTTTGGAAGTCTGAAAGTATGGCATTGTCTTCAATGAATTGTGACATCTGGGCGAATGCAGCTCTTTCTATTAGTTTGCCCAGGAAAGGTACATTTGTAATGGGTCTGTAGTTGTCAGGGTTCAGCGGGTCCAAGTTTGTTTTCTTCAGTAAAGGGCGTATGTATGACTTTTTAAGTTCTTCTGGAAATATTCCGGTAGTTAAGGAATCGTTGATGATTCTTCTTACTGGAGTGGCAGCAGAGGTTGATAGAAGAATTGTCTTGAAAGTTTGTGGTGGACACGGGTCAGAAGGGCTGCCGGCAGGCCTACTTGCTTTTGACAACTGACCCCCTGTTTTCCTCTATCAGCTGTTTCAGTTGGAGATGCCTGTAAGCGCCATGAGACCTTCGGGTGATATGAGCGCTTTACAAATGTCCCATGATTTCATTTGATTTCATTTGACCAGGTCCATAAATTCATCGTGTGAAATGTGTTGGAAGGAACAGAGAGGCTGAGTTAGAGTATTCTTGGATTGTTGTTTTGTAAAAGGGTTAGTGCTGGTGCTTTGTCTCTGTTTTAAGTACGAGTCCAACATGTCTGCTTTGTCAGTGTAATGATTTGCCAATTTGTCTGTGAAATCTTGAGCAACGGGATGAGTTCCTTCTAGGCAATTTGGTTTACGAAATTCATTGAATATTTTATAGAATTCTTTATTTGCACATTTCGCATTTTGAATTGTCTGAATAGTACTTTTTCTTTGCTTTTTTGATAGCTGACTTGTATAATCTGTTAATTTTCTGTAGGTGAAGTTTGTATTTGTTTTTTGTTTTGAGCTAGGCACGTTGCAGCCTTCTAATTTGTAGTTGTATGTCTTTTATCTCTGTATTTCTCCAAGGTGCTTGTTTTCTTTTGTTTTGTTGTGTGGTTTTGAGTGGTATCAGGATATCAAAAGCTTCCTGTAGCCACTCAGATAGTTTTTGAACAGAATTTATTGTACTGGATGTTAGTTGTATTTCTAAGTGTTCCAAATTGAGTTTGTTCCACAGTCAATAGGTGGATGCAGGTAAGGTGGTTTTAGGTGAGTCGCTTAGTGTTGTTTTATGTTGGAAAGCAAGCAAATGGTGGTCTGACCATGTGACCGGAGCTATAGTTTGAAAGGTAACTTGTTCGGTGGTAGCAAAAATGACATCTAGGATATGTCCAGCGATGTGTGTGGGTGTGTGGACAATCTGATCCAGGTTCAGTGCCTCTAGGCCAGTGATAATTGTTTTTGGATGGGTCATATTGGGTTTGTCAAAACAAATGTTGAGGTCACCCAGAACGCATAGGTTAGAGTGTATGGTTATCAGGTTTGAAACCGTGTCTAGAAGTGCATCTGGGAATGTCTCCTTGCAAGGTGTAGGTCTGTAAAGGAGCAGGAAGTTACAGGAGGAAGATGGTGTAGGTTTGCATTTTATGAGAAGAGCCTTACAATTGTTTATGGAGATGTCTTTAACTTTAGTAATATGTAATGTTTGCCTGAACACAACAGTTATACCTCCTCCTTTTTTGCCTATACGATTTTGGGTGATCGTTTGATAGCCTAGAGGAATGTATTCATGCAGGACTGGAGCCATATCATCTCCAAACCATGATTCAGTTATGAATAGTATGTCTGGTTTTGCATCGGTGAGAAGGTCGTAGATGTGATGTTTGTTTTTAGAGAGCGATCGAGCATTTATTAGTAGACAGTTTAGAGAATGTGCTTCGGTGACAGTGAGACTTTGTTTTGTAGAAGAGTGATCAGTATTGTGTGGGTTAGTAGCAGGTGTGTTTTTAGTGCTGGTATTGGCTGTATTAGGATAGCAATCGTGTAGCTGTTCTGTAATGTGTTCCTCATCCAGCAGGCTAAGAAGGCACCGTCTCTTGATGCCGAAAATGCTTTTGAGCACATAAACTGGCAATTCATGTTTACTACTCTCCGTTGGTATGGTATTGGCCCTAATTTTATTTCACTTGTAAAATTATTATATTAGACGCTAGTGTCTTTGTTAATGGTCGATTTCCCCAGTATTTTTAGTTACACAGAGGTACACAACAAGGTTGTCCTCTGTATCCTTTTCTTTTAATTCGGTGTTTAGAGCCTTTACTACATTTAGATCAGGTTTTAAACATAATTCTACTGAAATCAAGTTATCGGGTTATGCTGACGATATTTAAATTTATATGTCTAATCCCCTCTCCTCCTTAACTCATTTTTTGCACGAAATTCAATTGTATTCCAGTATTTCTGAATACAAATTCAATTTTTCTAAAACTGAAACGTTGCCATTACATTCTTCATGTCATCAGTACGTGTTTGGTTCTACTAACTTTACCTGGTGCCCAACCAAAATAAAATGTCTTTATTTGGTTTTCTTCTACCCTTTCAAACATAAACAGTCACACTTTTAGCATTTTAAAAATCAAACTTCAGAAATTCATTACTTCATGGTCTTTGCTTCACCTATCATGGTGGGGTAGAATGGATACCATTACGATGATGATTGTACCACATGTCCTTTACAAAAACAACAGTTGATGGACAGAATGCAGAACAATGTCATACATTCACCCCAGTACAGAGATCTGGGCCTAAATCCATTGTTTTTTTGCTCACCATGCCATTCCAGTTTGAACCCAGCCATATGCAAATCAGTCTTGACCCTGTGCCCAATGGGAACAGTCCAGCCCAAACTGCCAGGCCAGGTCCTCCCTGGACTGGAAACAAGCATCCTAGGACCGATTTCGGGGTTTCACCCCACATCAGCCAGGGAAGCTTTGTGGAAATTTGGCAGAGATCGCTGTTAGCATGAGCTGAAGCCATTTTGTTTTTGGCAGCCATTTTGATTGACCATGTGCTTTCTTCCGTCTTTGCTGTTGCCTACCCTTGTGCTTTGCTGAGAGACTGTTTATATTTAGCTCCTGCAGCACTGAGAATGCTCAGAAAAACCTGTAGCTGCTCATGCACCTGTCTTAGTCTGTAAATGCCAGGCTGTTTCAACTGGTGTCAGCAACTCATTAATCCTCCTACTTTGTTGACTGAGCATTTTCTGTATGTCTATATTAGTGAATAGCTATTCTTGTGTCTACTTGTACCACCCCCTTTTTAGCTCCTGAGTGGGTATAAAAGACCCACAGTCTCTGCACTCCTTGTGCTAACTCATACACTGCCTGAGGGTTTTGTATAGATGTAGTTCCACTCATGAGGTTTAATATAATTGTTTCTTGATATTACAGCTTCCGTGCCAATCTCTATTTGTTGGTCTGAGGACTAGTGCGCAAAGAAGGGCGAGCCACCAGCACCGGTGGGCCTTGGTGAGGTCCACTTCTACAAATTGGCGCGTCAACGTGGGGCTCATCGGCGACTCGGATGCCCAAAGGAGTGGTCTCGACGGAGGATTGGAATCTCGCTGCGGATGTACACTGTGTGAGGTGACCCTTGTCCTGGCAGACCAAAGTGTTTTTCCGATTTTCCCGATTTGACCCTCCAGGTGGTGCCGGTCCCCGACTGAGATCCCTTTGGCGTTCGTCTTTCAGAGACCATTTGGTCGATTTAGAGCTTGGCAGTTGGAGGCTGGAGACTTTTGTTTGGTAAGGTCGCTAGATGCGACACTTCTAGTTTTGATTGGCCAAAATCTTGGATTTGTTTGGGTATATATAAATTGCAATTTATATAGGCAGGTAATGCAGAGATTTTTCTCTAAATTTTGAATTCTTGAACGGTACAATTTGTGTTAAGTGCCAATTTTTATAATATTATATATGCGATAATATTTTTTGGCATGCCTGTTTCAAGCACACTTCACAGAATGTGTTGCTTTCTTGGAGGTACCAATATGGATCTATAACGGATCCTGAGTTGCGATGGATCTAAAAGGATCCTGATTTGCGATGGCCGATAAATGGGTTGTTTGATCTTCGGAAGATTCAGTATATGGAACAGTGTGTGTTCAAGCGCAAAAGTAGACAAGATATGTTTGACTGTGTACGAATGTGGGAGAAAGAAGCGCATGAGAGAGTGAGGAAAGAGCAAGCTTTAGTAGAAAAATATTTACGCGAAAGCGCAGGAACTGAAAAATAAAGATTGAAAAGAAATTAAAGAGAGAGAGAATAGGGAGTGTCGACTACAGGTAAATGGCCAATACCCTGTCCGGCGCCCTCTCTATCCTCTACTTAATCAACCTCAGGATGATTCAATTTTGTTGGATCGATCTCCGCCTCCTTATACCTTTCCCTCTGCCCCCAAGGATGGTTCTGATGATGATGAATCCTCTTTAGATCAGAAAGTGACAGATTCAGAAGGTAAACGGCAGACTCGCTCTTTCTTGACCGCTGATCATTCGGCCGGTCTTAGATCTGCTGCTCGTAAAGCAGCTCGTGGTACCGCTTCTGCTCCAGATATCATAGCAAGTATTCAGCAATGGCCAGAATCAGAGCAGTTGTATTTTACCGAGTCGTTTACTGCAGAAGTAATTGAGAGTTTTAGGAAACATTCCAAAGAATTAGAGCCTGTTGATATAAAAACTGATCATAAACAATTGCGTGACTGTCTTTTTCTCCCTTCTCAGGTGGGCGATCTAATTAGACGCATGGTTAAACTACGAACTGATGCGTTCCATTTGCGAGAGGAGAAAAAGGCAGCTGCTACAGCTGAACAAACAGTCCAGACCCCCGTGCTATATGATGAAGATCCAGGGACAGATAAGGATATTGTAGTTCATGGGAAACCAATGCGTGAAGCTGCGCCTTTGTATGTCCCTCCTAGGGGTGCGGGAACAGATGACAATAAAGATTCAATTGATGCGAAGGGATATTTTGTTTACAATTGGGACTATACTCCTTGGAGTAGAGCGGATGTCATGGCTCTTAAAGCTGCTTTGCCTGACCCGCGGAAAAATCCTTGCTTTTTTATGAAGAAGTTGAAGGAGCTATTAGTTCTTGTACTATGACTTTGTCTGATATTGACATGTTTTTTTGGCTTATCTTACCCCCTGATATGTGGAGATCTATTCTTAAAGTAGATGATCATGCAGCTTTTGGGGATATTTGGAAGGAACTAGAGAGGATAGATGCAGAAAGGGAATCCTCACAGAAACCACAGCAAGAAATTTTAGACCTTTCAAAGGCTATAATAGTTGAATTGAAAACTCTCATACCTCCTAAAAAGATAGATTGGACTATGTTAGCATCCTGTAAGCAAAAGGTAGATGCGTCGGTCTCTGATTTCTTCACACGATTTGAGGAGACATTCCATGACTTTAGTGGCCAGTCATTGACAGATGACACAGGCAGGCATCTGTTTGTCAACAAATTTGTCGCAAACATGGTGCCAGGAATAGGTAGTCGCCTAAAGGCCAGCAAGAGTTCATGGACTACGTCTTCCCCAGTCTCTCTTTTGACTATGGCTCAGTATTATGAACGTCAGGAATTGGAAGCTAAGGGTAATGAGGATAAAAAAGCTAAGGATTTAAAAACAAAGGTTATGTTAGCTCAGGTTTATGGTTCATCTTATAGAGGTAGTAGTAGAGGTGGACGTGCGATGTTCTGCCCTAACACACCCTCTTTCCCTAGAGCTACTTTGTCTTCTGATCAATGTGCTTATTGTAAGGAGATTGGACATTGGCGTTTTGAGTGTCCACTTTTGCGAGGTCAGCAGTATCAGCGTGGTAGAGGACAAATGAGAAGCCGCCCAGGGAATTTAGGAAATAGAGGAGGTATGGACAGGGGAGGCATGGATAACCGTACTAGGTTTGAAGCAGTAGAGCACACTCAAAATTCTTCCAATACTTTTGACAGGCGAAATCAATACCAAATGTCTGATTATTCGACCAATGATTGAAAGGTTTTTAATTATGCATAGGAATGCCTAGGATGGGGTAAGGAACCAGTTGAAGTCCCAGTAGATCAGAAGGGTCCCTATGTAGATGCGAAAATCTTGGGTTCTACTGATCGGTTTCTGGTTGATACAGGAGCTACTCGTAGTGCCCTGTCTAAACAATTGGTTCCTAGGGCTCCCCTGTCTGGCTTAACAATCACATTGATAGGATTTGATGGGACACCTTCCCTTAGCCCACTGTCACAGCCACTTGCATTCAGTCTTGATAAATTCACTGCAGCATGTCCATTTCTGCTTTCCCCTAACACACCGGATAATATTGTGGGTATCGATATGCTCAAACATTTTCGTGCTACAATACGTTGTTTCCCAGAAGGTGTGTGTATTATTTTAAATGACAACTATCCCATGGTTGAGAGGTCTTGTCTCATTAAAGAGGATGTTGCTCTGGCATCGTTACCTAGCACTTTGTGGGCTACATCTGATACCGATGTGGGACAAATGGTTATCCCACCAGTGCATATTCAAGTAAAAGAAGGTGCTTCATTGCCTCGATTACCCCAATATAAAATCTCTCGAGAAGGTGAAGAAGCATTGATACACATGTTGATAAATTCTCTACTGCATGTCCATTTTTGCTTTCCCCTAACACGCCGGACAATATTGTGGGTCTCGATATGCTCAAACATTTTCGTGCTACGATACGTTGTTCCCCAGAAGGCGTGCGTGTTATTTTGAATGATAACTATCCTATGATTGAGAAGTCTTGTCTTATTAGAGAACATATTGCCTTGGCATCGCTCCCTAGTACTTTGTGGGCTACATCAGACACCGATGTGGGACAAATGGTTATTCCACCAGTTCATATTCAAGTGAAGGAGGGCACTCCTTTGCCCCGACTGCCTCAATATAAAATATCTCGAGAAGGTGAAGAAGCGCTAATACGTCTTGTTCAAGATCTAATTGCAGTAGGAGTAGTGGAAGAAGTCCCTTACAACATTTGTAATAGTCCTATCCTTCCCATTTTGAAGAAAGATACTGATACTAAAATATACAGGTTTATCATTGATTTGCAAGAGGTTAATAAGATCGTAGTGCCCCAATACCCGATAGTCTCTGACATTACGACATTCTTTACCATGGTTCCTCCGACTGCAACTACATTTACTGTGATCGATTTGAAGAATGCTTTCTTCTCGATCCCTATTCATCCTGACAGCCGATATTTGTTCGGCTTCACTTTGAATAATTAATCATTCAGATTTTGTAGAGCTCCACAGGGGTATACAGAAAGTCCTAGTATTTACAGCCAAGCTTTGAAAAGACAGCTTGATTATTTCCCTGTGTTACCAGGGGTGGCTCTCATACAATATGTTGATGACATCTTGTTGGCAGCTGATACCCCTGAGCAGTGTGAAGAAGGAACACTGTCATTGCTTTCCTTTCTTGCATCACATCATCACAAGGTTTCCCGGAAGAAATTGCAATATTGTAGACAGCAGGTTACCTATTTAGGTCAACTCCTGTCTAAGGAGGGACGTGCACTTACATCAGACCGCATTCAAGCTATTTTAGACACGCCTGTGCCCTGCACTCAGAGGGATGTCCGTGCATTCATTGGCCTTACTTCTTTCTGTAGGCAGTGGATTCCTAGCTTTTCCTACATTGTCAAGCCCTTGTTGGCCCTTTTGACTAAAGATACTCCAATGCCCCTCCCATGGACTACTGAATGTCAGAATGCTTTTCAACTGTTGCGTCAAGCTCTATGTTCTGCACCAGTATTAGGCACTCCAGACTACACTAAGGCCTTCACACTCTATGTACACGAAAGGGATGGTTGTGCTCTCTCAGTTTTAGTACAGACACATGGTGATAAGCAGCGTCCTTGTGCATATTTTTCAGCTGTCCTCGATCCAGTCGCTCGTGCGTTGCCTGGGTGTTTTCGCTCTGTGGCAGCGGCAGCTGTGTCCATAAGTCAGAGTGAGGGGATAGTCTTGTCACATAGATTGCTTGTGTTAGTACCCCATGCAGTTGATGCCCTTTTGAACCAAACCAAAATGCAGCATCTAACTAGTGCTCGTTTGACAGGGTATGAATTGACACTTTTGGCCCCTCATATCACCTTGAAAAGATGTTCAACCCTTAATCCGGCTACTCTGTTGCCATATCCAGCTACTCAATCTCAGTCACAAGAGTCTCATGACTGTATATTCCTTACTGAAGAACAAACAAAGAGTTGCGTTGACCTGCAAGATACGCCCCTTTCGAGTGTTGATGGGGAATTGTGGGTTGATGGGTCCTGTTTGAAGCTCCCAGAAGGCACGACATCAGCTGCATATGCAATCACAACACTTCAGACGGTAGTTGAGACAGCTCGCATTCCACAAAAGTCCGCGCAGGCAGCTGAGTTAATAGCACTAACACGAGCATGTGAGCTTAGCACTGACTTGTCTGTTAACATCTACACCGACAGCCGCTATGCTTTTGGAGTGGGTCACGATTTTGGGTTACTCTGGAAGGAAAGAGGCTTTCTTACATCACATGGAACACAAATAGTGCATGGAGAATTAGTGCATAATCTCCTGACTGCCTTGACATACCCTAAGAAAATAGCGATTGTTAAGTGTAGCGCACACAAGAAAGTGACAGATAAAATAGGACAGGGCAATGCTTTCGCAGATCACATAGCTCGCGAAACTGCAATGCAGTGAAGCACCACATCTATGTACGTGGTGAAGTCACAGGCTGAACGATGGCATGATGCCAGGCAGGAAGTGCTCGATATGCAGCGATCTGCCTCTGCAGAAGAACTTGAGCAATGGTCTAAGGAGGGAACATTGGATGATGAGGGCTGTTGGAGAAATAAAGATATGACTAAGTGGAGATTGCCCACAGCCGATTTACATCCTATGATTCACATGGCACATGAGCCGGCACATGTTGGAGCATCCTCAATAACGAAGTTGCTTACGCAAGTTTGGGATCATCCAGAAATTGCTGGCACAGCTAAAAAGATAGTGCAGTCCTGCTTAATTTGTCTCCAGTATTATCCTGGAAAGGGAACACAAACTCCAATAGGAGGGTTTGCTACACCAACTGCGCCTTTTGAGGTTCTGCAAATGGATTACATCCAGCTTGAACGCTGTAATAATCTGAAATATGTCCTAGTAGTGGTATGTGCCTTCAGTAAGTGGATAGAGGCGTACCCTACGAAAGATAATACAGCGAAGGTGCTTCTAAAGGAACTCTTCCCTAGATTTGGTGTTTGCAGACTTTTGTGGAGTGACAACGGACCCCATTTCATTGGGAAAGTTGTTGAGTATGTCTTGAAAGGATTGGGAATTAAGCAGAAGTTTCATGCTGCCTTCCACCCACAATCAGCAGGGCTAGTGGAACGATACAATTCTACTCTCAAGCTTAAATTAGCTAAAATCCAGGCTTCCACACCTCTGAAATGGCCTGATGCACTACCCTTGGCATTATTGTCCATTAGATCGGTGCCACATACACGATCTGGCCTTACACCATATGAGGTGGTATTTGGAAGGCCCATGAATATTTGGGGGATTCCTAAGCCACGCCCCATACATGATGTACCTTGTGTCTTGATGAGTGACTACCTGCCACAGTTGACTGATAGCTTGCTTTCTATTCATCAACAGGTTCGAGAAGCTCTTACTGACAGGTCGCGAGGGGATGGCCATAGTCTCCGGCCCGGTGACCAAGTGATGGTCCGGGTTTTCCAGAGGTCGAATAGCCTGGAACCGAGATGGCGAGGTCCTGAACAGGTGCTCTTGGCGACGAGAACGGCAGTCCGAGTGACCAATCGGAAGAATTGGGTGCACTCCACCCACTGCAAAAAGGTGCCGTCTGCCCTGGTAGAACCTACTGCGCTCACCGACCATCGAGACATCCTCGACACAGAGAGAGGCCAAGCCATATCACCTGAAGAACCTGAGGAAGTCTTCCCGAACCACACGATCCCTGGTGCATCTCGATATCAGCTGCGACCCCGGAAAGAAACTACATTGATGAAAGAGACTGGTTGAGCAACCGTCCTGGGTTGGTGAAAGTCTGAAATGGTGAGGGGGGGATCTTTAGCCTAGTGACACCCGTCTCAGCCCTCAGTGAAGAAACCTACGGCTGCCCAGGACTTTAGAGCTCCATCTGCTTTGTTGTTTCAGCATCAAGATGACCATGCCTATGAAAGAGACATCGACTGTTGTGAAAATCTGTGATAAGAAGACTATGTGCATTGCTGGGTTTACTGTCACTGTGATCATTATGGCAGTAATAACATGGGTTGTAGAGGAAGTGGCTCCTGCTCGACGAACACTGACTGCCACTACTCCAGCACCTATTGATCACCATTACTTCGCTCTCCCTTATCATGAGCAGAAGCATAGACAGTCTTATCTTAACAACACGTTCATTCAGATGTTGCACCACACACACAATGCTACGAACATTACCGACTGTTGGGTGTGTGGAATGATGCCAGCTCATCAGAAAAAGGGAGGAACACCTTTCATTCCACTGCCATTTTCACACAATGGCTCCTGCCAAGCTTGGTTTGCCTTGTTATGGGCTTCTGAAGAAGCTGATGTAGGTGGATTGAACGCCCAATTGAACAGAGCTTGTTACCCTGATGAGGAAGGAGATACATAGGCCAAAGGAACTGTGTGGGAGATGGAGGAGTATCGCCGAGGAAACTCCTCTATGCGCTATGTTTTCTCAAACACTCGAACTGCTAAGGGTAATGGACCTACTGTGATATCAATTACTAGAGCTCGAGCAGACTTGTGCGTGAATAGTGTTGGAAGTATTCCTGCGGGGAAAAGTGATTGTAGCCAAGTATTGAACATTACTGGACTGAACAACAGTAGTTTCATGTCATCGCATAATTCATATTTCGTATGTGGGGGTAAGGGGTATTATCATCTACCCATTGGCTGGTCAGGGACCTGTTATGTTTCCTTTTTGCTGCCACCTGTGTTTTTAGCACCTGCATCATATCACAAGGACTACAAACTGTTTAATGACATTTCCAAGAGCAGATCAAAGAGGACAATAAACCATAATGAGGTGGATCAGACTGACACTGCTCTGTAGCAATATATTGATTTCAATTTGGGGTTGTTCTTCTTTGTTGGTGCCGCCTTGAACAGCAGAAAGATCAGGCGCCTGACACGTGTCGTGGAAGCTGTGACCAACCAGACAGCCATGGCACTTGGGAACATTACTGAAGAGTTACAGATTGCGAGAATTGTGGCACTCCAAAATTGAATGGTCCTTGATGTTGTCCTTGCAGATCGTGGTGGTGCATGTCACATCATCGGGAGCAGTTGCTGTGTATATATGCCTGATCACGCCCCTTCAGTCTTTGACGCAATCTCTAAACTACATAAAATCGCTGCTGAGATTCACCCCGATACCGGAACATGGACGTTAACCGGTTGGCTATGGACACTGTTTACTACCTGGGGCTGGAAACTGTTGACGATATTATGTATATTATTTGCAATTCTGCTGACCTTCTGCCTATGTATACAATGTGGTCCAATGCTTTGTTCCCTCTGTATCACTGCTTGTATACCTGCCAGATGTAACATTGGGAAAGTGAATACCCAACATGTATTAAACAAAGAAGTTAGTGAAATAATGATGATAGATATACAGGATGTATACTCTGTTCCTTCCAGATTATAGATGTCTCCGGCTAATGTTAAAAGGGTCGTCTGTGGAAATTTGGCAGAGATCGCTGTTAGCATGAGCTGAAGCCATTTTGTTTTTGGCAGCCATTTTGATTGACCATGTGCTCGCCATGTGCTTTCTTCCGTCTTTGCTGTTGCCTACCCTTGTGCTTTGCTGAGAGACTGTTTATATTTAGCTCCTGCAGCACTGAGCATGCTCAGAAAAACCTGTAGCTGCTCATGCACCTGTCTTAGTCTGTAAATGTCAGGCTGTTTCGACTGGTGTCAGCAACTCATTACTCCTCCTACTTTGTTGACTGAGCATTTTCTGTATGTCTATATTAGTGAATAGCTATTCTTGTGTGTACTTGTACCACCCCCTTTTTAGCTACTGAGTGGGTATAAAAGACCCACAGTCTCTGTACTCCTTCTGCTACCTCATACAGTGCCTGAGGGTTTTGTATAGATGTAGTTCCACTCATGAGGTTTAATAAAATTGTTTCTTGATATTACAGCTTCCGTGCCAATCTCTATTTGTTGGTCTGAGGACTAGTGCGCAAAGAAGGGCGAACCCCCAGCACCGGTGGGCCTTGGTGAGGTCCACTTCTACAGCTTGACTCCAGTGGCATGGAGAGCACGGGAACCACGTCTGGGCATACCCGTGCCACTCTGGGTGACAAATGCAAAAACAACAATTGATGGACAGAATGCAGAACAATGTCATACATTCACCCCAGTACAGAGATCTGGGCCTAAATCCATCGTTTTTTTGCTCACCATGCCATTCCAGTTTGAACCCAGCCATATGCAAATCAGTCTTCACCCTGTGCCCAATGGGAACAGTCCAGCCCGAACTGCCAGGCCATGTCCTCCCTGGACTGGAAACAAGCATCCTACAAGGAACAGGGTCAAGACTGATTTGCAAATGGATGGGTCCAAACTGGGGTGGTGTGGTGAGCAAAATAATGGTGGATTGAACCCAGATCCTTGTGACTGGGGGTGAATGTTTGCATTGTCCAGCATTCCGTCCATCAATTGTTTCTTTTGCATATGTTGCCCTAAGTGGGAAGGGTATGCCCAGATGTGGGTCCCGTGCTCACTACACCTCTGGATTCAAGCTAGGCTGGCTGATGAAGGGTGATGCCCTGAAACCGGCACCAGGATGCTTGTTTTAGGTCCAGGGAGAACCTGGCTTGGCAGTTCAGGCTGGACTGTTCCCACAAGGAACAGGGTAAAGACTGATTTGCATATGGCTGGGTCCAAACAGGGGTGGTGTGGTGAGCAAAAGAATGGTGGATTAAACCCAGATCATTGTGACTGGGGGTGAATGTTTGCATTGTCCAGCATTCCGTCCATCAATTGTTTCTTTTGCACCACATGTCCTTTATACATTATTGATGCTACCTTTCAAGATTAACATTTCCAATTTTTCTCAAATTCAATTTGCTCCAAATTTCTTTGGAATAATAAGCATTTCCATATTGCTTTGCCTAAACTCAAACATCCTAAGAATGAAGGCGGTGTCCGCTTTCCTGATTTTAAATTGCATCACTCTGCATTTTTTATTCAACACTTTTTGCAATTGATTTTCATGATTTCATTCCACGACTGGAGGCCACCATTATGCAACAACACTCCACCACCGCCCCACATGCTGCCCATCAAATGACACGCACCACATCACGTGGTCTTGTGCTGGATGTCTTCATCCTGGAATTCTACTTATGGTATTATAATGTGTTGTGAATTCCTCTACAGTATCGGATTGTGTTACTTTGGCACTTAATGTGGGCTTTGTTTGGCCCAGCTGTGTATCTACTTTGCCCTGCTGATATTTAAGGTTACATTTTAAAACTAATTAAAGGTGAGTTGAACACATCTTGAAGGGGGTCTTATCTAGAGCATTATTACAGGCAGGTGCCCTTGTGGAATTCAATGGTATGTACAGAGGAATGTCTTATTCTCCACTTTTGAAAGCATTTTTGAAAATAATCCTACCCATAGCACTTTATGATTCTGAAATAATCTGTATAGACAAAGGGAATATACTAGATCCAGTGAAATGTGTTGACAATTGCTGTTGCCTCCTGTATTTTTGCATTGCTCTTACATGCAATTTTTTCTTATGTGTGATGCAGTAGTGTTCATTTTACAACTAATCAATGTAAAATATATGCACCTGTATTGACACTTAAAAAATATTGTTGTGGTGGTGCTTGGCTGTGTCGTGCTTGTGGTGCCTGTAGGTGTGCATTCAATAGTGTGTGTATGTTGTTTGTGTGGTATGCAATATGTAACAAAAAGGGGCATAACACATTACCTAAATATGTTTTTATGATTTAAAAGCAAACTCAACACGTGGCAAATTAATAAGTAGTGCTTATCAGTCTCCACTCCACCAAGGACTCACTCGGGCAGCAAACCGCTGGTAGGACAATGCCAGCACAACGAGGACATCTAAATACACTTGGCTCAATACCGCTGTTGGCAGAGTACAGTTAGCCAGCACAGGAGACTGCTGTGTCAGAGGAGGTGTGCCACTTATGCGATGGAAAAGAGTCTGTCGATGCTTACCGCGGTTCAGCCAGCACACATAAATGTAAATGTAAATCCGTATTTGTAAAGCGCGAACTACTCACCCTTTCGGGTCTCAAGGCGCTGGGGTCCATCGTGGAAATTAAGTGAGCTATTGCCCTGAGTCACATGGTGCTGAGCTGCCGCCGGAGCCAGGGATCGAACCGTGAACCCTGTGCTCCGAAGTCAGCTGCCTTGACCGCTGCACCACACCTCTCCATCTGGCAGGTGGGACTCCATCAGATCGACAGAGCATTTGGAACTGCTGCCACAGAGGGACGGCAGGAGTACCGGCAAGCTTTAAATCAGTCCCCCACTCTGGAAGCAGCCCGGACAGAATATCGCAGATCTGTTAGACTTATGCACAGTTGAGTGAGCTAAAATGGGCTCAATCTTTTAGGAATATGTACAAAATACTAAAAATTATATATTATCTGTAGGGGCTTTTGATAACTGGTATCCATTCCCTTATAAATACAAACTCCAAGAAGGTGCATGGACCTTGTATAATAAAACGGATATGTTGTACCAATCGCCAGGATGTTTTCAGATCTCTTGCTTGAATAAATTCCAAAAATCTTCAACCAAAAATACACATTCATTTCTGAGAAATGTAACTATTTTTTCCATATCTTTTTTAGTTGTCAAATTCTTTTTCTTCTTAAAGACATTCTAAAATCTAGAATACGATGTAATTCCTTAATGGCCGCCCCCAGCTTGGCTGTAAAAATTAGGGAAAACAAAAGCTATTGTGTATGCACTTTAAAAATAAAATGTACCATTGTTTGTATAAGAATTGAATGGCCTTTACTTTTAAATATGCATCAGAAATTTGTATGACCTTTATTTCTTAATTACAGATTTTTTTTGCCACGCAGTTGAATTTTTTTCATAGCAAAATGTGATTTTTGGATGTGACAGTAGTACTGGGAAGTTTTTTACGATCCATGCCAAATTTGGATAATCATGATTGTGATTGCACTCTGCGGAGATAAATTGTATTTTGTATCGAGAATTGTCTAAATAAACATATTATTCTGCTTCAGTTAATATTGGAAGCTTAAACAAATGTCTAGGCCTGGGCGGAGTTCTGTATTGCGGAACTCCTCAAACTGACCAAAAACTCTGCTACGTGGAGTTCTGCAAGAGACAGAGTGCTTTAGGTCGCACCGTTCACATTGATTTTTAGCGCCGGGTGTTTCTACCACGCTGGTAAATCAATGCGAACTGACCATGCACATCACAAGAGGGAGCTGCTTCTTTCTGCCGCTAAGTAGATTTACTACTCGAGCGGCACCTTTCTCAATGCGAACGGATGGTTTCTCAACGTGAGCGGTCGCGACCGCCCGCATTGAGAAATCTCGCTGGGAGGTGGTCTAGCGTTGGATTTTCCTCGCTTGCTCTTGCCAACTTAACATTGGCGAGCGAGAAACAAACTCTGCTCCGGAACTCCGCGTACTCAGCAGAGTGCAGAAAACTTTGCATATTCCATGAACAGAGCGGAGTTCACCGCCAAGGCCTACAAATGTCCTTATTTGGAGAGGAAATGTAGTTTGGGTGGTACATCCTTTTAATACTGAATGTGTTCTCTTTAGTTGTCCCATATTGATTGTATTGATAAAAATAAATTTAAGGACGGCAGCTCAACAAGAGGGAGTCTATCTTCATACAGCATTAAAAACCCAGGCAACCATCATTGCTACTAATCAGCAAGTGCAAGATACTGCCATCCAATGCCTGGCAAAAATGATAGCAAGCACAAACGTACACCCTAATGTACCCAGCTCTGTGCTACAAAAATATAAACCAGGAGAAGACCCAGACTTTTGAGAGGGCGGCCAATTCAGCTAATTGGCCCACAGAACGCTGGAGCCACTCCTAGCTGGGGAGTTACAAACCACCTATCAGGCAGCAAACCCCTCTGGAACCATTCCATACCGAGAGGTAAAGAGGGCCATTTTAGAGCATCTTGGTTTTGATATGGAATACTATTGCACCAAATTCGGGAAAGAAAAATTTAATCTTCAAGATAATCCCAGGGCGTTATTAAATTGTTTCCAGGATTTGGGAGCTAGGTGGCTAAAACCTCATGGGGCCTCTGTTGAGGATATACTGGACAAAGTATATTTGGAGCAATATTTAGATGCCCTTCCAGGACCAACAAGGGCTTGGATCAAACAACACCCAAACATAACAGTGACTTCGGCAATTGAGTTAGCCTGTGTCTCTAATTGATCCCCGGATTTCATGGTCTCCCACCCAAGGATTGTTTCTCCAGTCACCACTAGTTGGTTGCAACCCCCACCTAAAACACATACACGACCTACACCTGAACCTAGGTATCCCATAAGAATCCCAGTAAAACATCCACACCAGGGACCACAATGTTTCCATTGTGGTGAATGAGGCCATATCGCCAGAAATGTTCGCAGAAATCCAACCCAGGGGAACCTATGGAGATAGAGTATGCCTGGGGGAGGGTTCTATGGGCAGGGGATAGCCCAGGAAAATACCACAGAGCCATAGAGGTGAATGGGAAGATAGTGTTGGTATTAATCAATTCAGGTTGTAGGCACTCGGTGATCAGTCAAGAAATGGTAGGTCCTGATCAATGGGTCCCAGGGGAAAAGGTGATAACGTTTGCATGGCGACAGTAAACCGTAATCCGTGGCCCAAGTCTTCATTGCACGAAGAGGACACCCAGAAAGCCGGAGGGTGGGGGTAATACCCCAGATGGTAGAAGACATGATCATTGGGACTGATTATGTAGAGTTCTCTCTTTTACTCTTCCCTACAGAAGACCTAACCAAGAATACCTCTTTGTTAAGGGAAGTCCCGTTCCACGATATAGGCATAGGCAGGGTAAGGAACTTAGAATACTTGCAAAAGAGTGAAAAGACAACAAAATAGACTCTTTGTTTTGGCTGGTGATTCTTATAGTGCCTCTACCTTTTCTTCTACAGCTATGGGTGATAACAAAACACGTAGCTTCAGGGCTGCCCAAAAAGAAGACCTGAAACTCAGTCACGCTTGGGGACACGCTGTTGCTGACCCCACTGAACAAGTAGGCCATTATTTTTGTGTTAACAAGGGTTTACTGTACAGGTACCTAAAAAAATGGGATACACTAGTGAGACAGTTGTTAGTACCTCTTTCATTCCGACAGCATGTTACATTTGGCCCATAGCCAAGTGGCAGCCGGACATTATGACCGGGACAAAACTGAAGACTATCTGTTGCATAAGTTTTATTGGCCTGGAGTGTATTCCGATATACAACAGTTCTGTGCTGCCTGTGAGCGGTGTCAATGAACCAATCCCCCTCATGTGACACGAGCCCCTTTATGACTTTTACCGGTCATTGATATCCCCTTTACTCGCGTAGGGATGGACTTGGTTGGGTCATTGGTAACGTCTGTCCGGGGATACCAATACATCCTCTTCTTGGGCGATTATGCAACACTGTATCCCAAAGCCATTCCCCTGTCTAGCATGACAACAACTACCATTGCCCACGCTATGATTGAGTTCTTTTCAAGGGTGGGGTTTCCAAGAGAATTGCTGACAGACGAGGGTACCCCGTTCATGTCAAAGCTTATGAAACAGGTATGTGTATTGTCGGGGATCACTCAAATCAGAACATCTGTATACCATCCACAAACTGATGGTCTTGTGTAACTCTACAACAGAACTATCAAAACCATTTTAAAGAAGTTGGTCTCAGATACAGGAAGGAACTGGGATTGGAAAGTGCCTCTTGTCTTGTATGCGATCCGTACCCATGTCCAGACCACTACAAGCTTTACCCCTTTCGAATTAGTCTTTGGAAGACAACCCGGTACGCTATTACATATGGCAGCAGAAGGATGGGAGGAAGAAGATGATGAAGAAATGGGATTGTTAGAATATGCATCAGACCTCAAGAATAAGATCCGTAGTTTATGGGACGAAGTGAGAGTTAAGATGGAAAGTGCTCAGAACAAACAAAAACAAGCCTATAACAAAAAGAGTAAAGTCAGGGATCTAGTGTCAAGGCCCAATTTGCATACTCCCAATCTTCCAAACACTCACAGGAGCAAAATGTTGTGAATTCCAAATTCCCACCACAGACCTCCACACGAGCCCTCAATTAACAAGCATTCGCGTGAACCCCGTCGGGGGAAAGGGGAAGGGGACAGAGAAGAGACTGCCTTGCTTCTGGGGTTCACTTCAGCACCACTCGTGGCACCTTCGGTTTCTTCTTCTGATGTAACACTTCCATATGAAGTGCAATTAAAATAACATCAATAATACTTCTAAAACCCCTTGCTTCTCTTGTGCACTATATTACACCCTTCAAAGCGCTCTCTTACCCCAAGCTAGCTAAGGCTTAGCCTCTCTTATTGTTCTTTTGTACTTTTTGACATATAACAACTGCGGTTTTCTTCACATACTCAATTATGCAAAATCAATTTTTATCAATCTCTTTTAACTATGGCTCTTCTTTTCTTTCTGGTACTTGCGGTTTTGAAGACTGGAATACTCTTCTAATGCACCGGACTGCCAGTAGAAGAACAGGTGAGAGAATACCTATCCTCAAGGTTAAATTGTTTAACACTTCCTTTAAAGAAATAACACTACATACCTTTCTCTTTAATTGAGTAAAAATAGATTCTGTCTAACTTCCCGACACGCTTGTAATGCAGACTAACCTAGACTATTCTGCTAAGGAAATGACAAACTAATTCCCTACACTACCCCCTAACTGACTAACGATATGCCTCAGTATTCGTTGATGAAGTGCGCGGCTCCGAACTCTGCCGACGCACTTCACTGCCGAGTCTGTCCTCGCGCCTTCAAAGACTTGAGAACGACCAGACAGGCAAACTTAAAAGTCTTCCTCATGCACCCGCAGAGTTCTCTCGCATCCCTGCAGTGGGCGCCCTCTACTCTGGACTTCAGATAACCTAATCTGCGTCCCCCAGTCTGACTGCGATAAATTACGCCCGCACTGTGTGCCGGGTGAACAATAGGATGGGGAACCTTGACAGTACCCCTCCACAAGGCCAAGCCTCCCGGCTTGGGTTTGTGGGGATACTGACGATTAAAGGCTTGTATCAATCTAGGAGCATGAACATCAGGTTGCTCCTCCCAAGATCTTTCTTCGGGTCCATAACCTTTCCAATCGATCAGATAATATGTCTTTCCTCTAACAGTTTTTTAATCTAAACTCTTTTTAACCTCATATTCTTCCTTTCCTTCGATTGGAGGTTTTGATTCTTCAAAATAAGGTGACACCTTTTTTAACAAAGACACATGAAAGACGAGATGTATTTTGACCTGCGAAGGGAGTTTTAGTTTGTAAGTCACTGGATTTATTGCCTGATCTACAAAACGGGGCTGACATTTTCTATTTCCTCTGAGCCTCAGATTCTTAGTGCTCAACCAAACCTTATCTCCCACTTCAAATTTGCCCCTGGACTTCTCTTTTTATTTGCACTTAATCTATAACATTCCTTTGCAAGAGCCAAATTTCTAGTTGCAGATTCTTGAACCTTTGTTAGATGTTGAACTAAATCCTGTACGGCAGGCATCGTCACATCTTGGAATGCTACAGAAAAGTTTGGGTGCCTCACATAGTTTAAATAGAAGGGAGAAAACCCAGTGGAACGATGTCTCGCATTGTTGTGTGCGAACTCAGCTATCCAAAGGAGATCTGGCCAATCACCTTCCTGATCTAACAGAAACAACCGTAAGTATTTCTCTAACTCCTGATTGGTTCTTTCCGACTGACCATCAGTTTCTGGGTGAAAACTCATGGAATATCTGGTTTCTATGCCCAGTCTTTTAGTAAAGGCTTCCAATAATGGGACAAGAATTGAGATCCTCGATCAGTAATCAAGACCATAGGAATTCCATGAATCTTAATCAAGTGCTGATGGAACGGCATGGCTAGCTGTTTAGCATTTGGGTATCCTTTTAAGGCAACAAAGTGAGCCATCTTTAAGTAAGCATCCACCATTACTAATATTGAATTGTACCCCTGGTTGGAAGGCAACACCACTATTAGATTCATGGTGATAGTGTGCCATGGGTGAGGAGGAGTTGGCAAGGATTGTAACAGACCCTGTGGGGCCCGTCGATCCGACTTTCCTCATGCACAAGTCTCACATCCTCCCACATATTGTTGAACATCCTTTACCAAGCTAGGCCACCAAAACTGCCTCTTCAGTAATTCTTCTGTACGATGAATTTCTGGGTGATTGGCTAAGGGACTATCATGACAGTCAAACAATGCCTGCTGTTGCAGGTCACGGGTAGGCAAATACAAAGTTTCCGTGTGGTAGGGCAATTGTTGGCGAATCTCTCTCACTGGACTTTCTCCTACTCACCTTTGCATATCCTCAAGCGTCATTTCTTTTCTGATCTTTTCTTCAATTGATTCCTTAACGATGGCCCCGATTATTTTGTTTTCTGGAATGATTCGCAGCTCCTCTACCAATGTCTTCTTTCCTTCAGTATCTATTCTGGACAGTGCATCAGCCTTTCCATTATTCTTGCCGGGTCGGTATGTGATGACAAAAAATCACAGTCAGCGAAGTATAAAGACCATCGAAGTTGTCGGGTAGTCAAGGTCTGGCTGATTTAAAAATTGCAAATTCCTGTGGTCCGTAAACACAGTCACTACATGCTTTGCCCCTAAAAGATAGTGTCGCTGTAGGAGAGTAGGATCTGCTTCTTATAGTTACCCCCACTTTTTGCTGATGCATCATTGTTTTCAACTTAGATTGACTGGGATCCTGCTATCCAGAACCCCAGTCTAGCTGCTTTCTCCTCTAAATTGATTGCATGTACTTTAGGTACACTCCAGATTGGATTATGGGGTACCCTTATCAGTCCCTAGTATATGGTATACTATGTACCCAGGGCATAGGTACCCCAGAGGCCTCTCAGGGGCTGCAGCATGTATTATACCACCCCTGAGAGACCATTCAAACTGACACCACAGGTCTGCTACTGCAGCCTTTGTAAGGTGGTGCATGCACCCCTTACTTAGATATAGGTTCACTATATCTGTTCTAAATCACTGCACATATAAACCTATCAGTCACCCCTATGGTAGGCCTTATCAATACTGAAGGTAGAGTGCTGGGTTTTATGTGAGAGGGTGCACCTGCATGAGCAGAGCCCCTCTGCAGCCTTCAGAACCTATTTTCCGGGGTTGTTTGTGATGCAGCCAATCATATATATTTAAGTGCACTATAACCTCGTGGTAAATGCTCATTTTAAAACGGCTGCTTAGAAACATGTCGTGTTTGGTGTCAAACACCTTGGAATCATTTTTTCCCTGCCAGTACCTGGCGGGGCAGGTGTGATTCCACCCTTCTAGAGGGACATATGTGACACACCGGGCTACCTGGTACCAGCTTTCTCGACCTGGGCATCACAAAATGGATGCTGCCAGCCACAAACACGAGTCTGCCCTCCTGCTGCTGAGCCAAGCTCGAGCAAGGGAAGGCTTCACAATAGGTTTCCTGTCACAGGGAGGTGTGACCACCTCCCAGACAGGATTTAGTGTATTGGGGCTGGATGGGTGCACTCTGAGAGTGTTTGAAGTCTGCACTGGGGGCACATTTGGTGTCCCTGTGCATAGTCCAGTTCAAACCGGTTGCAGGAGCCATTGGCTCCGGCTCTGGTGCGAAACTGGACAAAGGACATGGGTGTAGCCACCCCTCTGTCCTGACCCTCCAATAGGTGGGTCCCCAGAGTTTGTCCCACCCCTTCCTTGGGTATAAAGTCGGAACCCCTGACTACAGGAATTTAGATTTTACCTGGACTAAATGCTGCTACAGAAACCAAGTACTTCGATGATCTACACTACGCTGGATGACTGAAGAATCTCCCTTGGAGTAAAGGAGTTACTCCCCTGCAAGGCAGGCACCTTTAAGGCATCTGACCGGTTTGCATCTCTAAAGCTCCTGAGGACTCCGAAGATTTCTGCAACACAGGACATGGGTTTCCGAGCGTCCCTGAGGTTGATCTGACCTCTCAGCAACTCTGACACTAGTATCCCTCGTGGGGACTGTGCAACCCGAACCCCTGTGCACCATGTACTTTTGCAGCAGCATATGCTTTTCGGCAATCCCTGAGGCTGTGCTTAGGGCTACTTGTAGTCCTGACCCGAGCTGTAATTGTACTGAAGATTTCTGGCCTACACTCCACGAGTGTTCCATGGGCTGGTATTTTGCGATTCAGCTCGAGGTCCCTTTGTGATCCCTGGTCCGTTGGCCTGTGGGTCCCTGTGAAGGTAACTTTGACTTTCAGTGGGCTTTCCTGGTTGCTTCAGATGTGCCCTGACTCTCCTTAGCTTGGAGAGTTCCCAGGACCTTGCTAGTCTTCACCGAAGCGTATTTACTCTTACTGCATGGGTTGCATTTGCCAAGGCTTGTTGGTGTTCAATCCAGACACTGACCCCCCAGAACTCGATATCCTTTGTGGGACAGCTCACCTCCAGACTTTGGTTGTCGTCGACGTCTCCTGGTGCCCGTGGCTGCAGAGTCAAGCATCGCATCTTTTCACCTGAAGCACCCGACATCGGTGGGCATTCGTCTATCGTGCCCTGGTCACCCCGAAGTGACCCAGACTCTGTCCCCTCTGCTTTCAAGTTCTTCTCACCTCGGATCCAGGCTTGGATTCCACCGGACACTTTTCATCTTCCCGGCAGCAGCACTTTTCCGCATCACGCCATTGAAAACGACGAAGGTTCCCGACATCACTTGACCCCTATACACCCGGCTCCTCTGGGATAGGTAACATGGGTATCTCAGTACTCTCAAGGGTGCTGGCCTTAGAACCTTCTATGTTTGAAAGGGTTTGCTTAAAGTCCTATCCAAAGTGTCCTTAATCTTTAAAATTCCAACCGCGACTT
This sequence comes from Calotriton arnoldi, assembly GCA_963921515.1. Lineage (NCBI taxonomy): Eukaryota > Metazoa > Chordata > Amphibia > Caudata > Salamandridae > Calotriton > Calotriton arnoldi. The sequence goes on along the minus strand of CAWUFW010014850.1, from coordinate 62,952 downwards.
TCCCATAGGATTGTACGGAGCTCGCGCCTGTGTTCACACACTGCACCCGTCCTCCGTGGGTCCCCTGTGTCACTACTTTGGGTGGTTCCTTGGGGTCCCAGTGATTCTACGTGCTCTAGGCACTGTGTCTAGTCAAGTTGTGGTTGTTATACCACTTTCTTAGTATATGGTTTGGTCTCCCCCTGGAGCCCACTTTGTATTGTGCTATTTACTGTTCTTCTAGTGATTTAATATTGTGTGCTTTGTTCTCTAATCTAATAAAGAGGTTAGTAGAGAGTGTTTAGTAATAAATACATATATTTTATATATCTCTTGTGTGGTTCGCCTTTCATTTGTTCATTCAGGAGGTTCTAATCTGGTAACACAAGCTGCTTTACATTCCTTCAGGACTTAGCCTGAAGGCTGCTCTCCATAGCTACCACTAGGATAGCTTTCAATAAAGGTTGTCTTTAACCTAATCATCAATAAGGGTTGTTTGGACTGCTACAAGGTGCCCACTTTAATTAGTGGTCAGCATATACCAGGCCAACTTCTCACAGTCGCCATTCCTGAAACGCATCCTTGATGGCCAATAATTATTTTTCCGTGATAGTGTAGTTGATTTCCGCCGGAAGCAGTTTTCTTGAACGATATGTGATTGGATGCAACTGTCCGGTATCCTTATGACGTTGCGATAAAACTCCTCCGATTGCTTGTTTTGAGGCATTGGTTTCTACGTAGAAGGCTTGACTCGGATCTGCATGAAGTAAAACTGGTGCAGTGGTGAAACTTTTCTTTAGAGACTGAAAGGCTTCTTCTGCCCCTGCTGTCCATTGGAAAGGAGTTCCCTTTTTAAAAAGTTTGGTGATTGGTAAGACCTTCTGAGAAAAATTCTTAATGAACCTCCGGTAGAAATTGGCAAAGCCAATAAAGCTTTGTATTTCCTTCACAGTAGCTGGTGGAGGCCAGTCAAGTACCTCTTCAATCTTCTTCTTGTCCATGGTCAGACCTTCAGGAGCGATGATGAATCCTAAGAAATCCACTGATCTTACTCCAAAGGCACATTTCTCCAATTTAGCGTACAGACTGTTTTCTCTTGATTGCTTTAATATTCTTTTGACTTGTAACTGATGTTCCTCTTCAGTAGACAAATAGATCAAAATATCATCAATGTACACAATTGCACACTGATCAATAAATTCCTTTAACACGTCATTGATAAAGTCTTGGAAAGCTGCTGAGGCGTTAATGAGACCATATGGGATTACCTGATATTCGAATAATCCATATTTGGTTCTGAAGGCCGTTTTCCACTCGTCTCCTTCACACACTCTGATAAGATGATAGGCACCCCGCAAGTCTAATTTCGTAAAGATCTTTGCACCTTTCAGTTGATCCAGTAAAACTGAAATCAAAGGTAAGGGGTAACGATTCTTGGTGGTTACCCTGTTCAGTGCACGATAGTCCATACAGGTCCTCCACTCGCCATCCTTCTATGGAATGAAGAAGAGTGGCAAAGAGACTAGAAACTGTGGGGGTCGGATCAAACCATTTTCCAAACATTTGTGCAAATAATCCTTCAAATACTGATTCTCCACTTCAGTGAGAGCGTAGATTCTACTGCAAGGTAAATTAGCCTCTGGTTCCAGATCAATTTTACAATCATAAGATCGATGCAGCAGTAGTTTCTTAGCCTCAGTTTCATTGAACACATCGGTGAATTCTTGATATTCTTCTGGGAGTTCCGCTGTTTGAACTGCACATACCATCAGCTTGTTCTCGCACAAACGGGTAGCAGGACTCTCTTTCTTATTCTCCATTCTTTCATGATAGCAATGTTCTGTGCAATATTCCGAGTATAACACCACGATTCTCTCACTCTAATTTATTGTAGGGTTGTGTTCTGTTAATCATGGTAGTCCCAAAATGAGTTGGAATTGAGGGGCGTCAATAAGATTAAATTCTATCTCTTCACGATGGCCCTCAGAAGTAATTAATTCCACCGACTCAGTGTGGCTTACAATTGGACCAGACGATAAATTTGTCCCATCAACAGCCCTTACTGCTTCACTTTTGACTTTCCGAATTGCTTCTAACCCCACCTTGGAGGCAAACTTGATATTACAAAAATTCCCTGTAGCCCCAGAATCCAACAACACGGTGACTCCTGGAAGGGTCTTTTCTCTAAATTTCATGGTTAAGAAGATTGTGAAGTATTTGCGACTTGATGACCTTTTGGACCTGTTTCCTCTTTCGCATCCACCAGTCCAACTCCTCCTACTGGTGGTGCTGCGAGTTTTCCTTCATGTAGATTTTGGGCTTCTTTGGGCAGCCTTTAACAAAATGCCCACCAGTACCACAATAAAGACAGATTATTTAGCCTTCTTTTTTCCTTCTCTTCTTTGGACCAATTTGCATTGGTTCGACTCCCAATTCTTTCTCCGATGTTTTCGTGAAGTCTGTTCATCCTCGATCAAATCTAGGAATACTCGGGTGAAATTCTCTTCTTTTCTCTCCCTTTCTCTCAGTTAGGCGATAATCGATTTCCAGGACTAAGTCAATCAAAGCTGACACCTCAGTGGGACGATTGGGGATTTGCGCCAAGACTTACTTCAATTCATCCTTCAAACCTCTATAGAATAAAGCTGTTCTCTTGCATTCGGGCCATTCAGTCTCAACCACCAATTTATTGAATTGCGCTAAATAAGTTAACAGCTCACAATTTCCCTGTTTTAATTCTAGCAACTCATTATCAGTTGCCTGAGCCACCTTTCTTCGATCAAAGATTTGCAGAAATTCCTTTTTGAACTCTTCGAAATCATACAATATTGGATCATCTTGCGTGACCAACGGCATCGACCATGAAGCAGCATCTCCACTGAGATTTGATGAGATGATAAAAGCAATTCGAGACTGCATCTGGAAAGATGGTTGGACGGCACATGAAATGTAATGAACACTGAGTAAGGAAGATCTGAGCTGTTTGGGGATCCCCACTAAAGCGTTCTGGTGGAGCTAGGGGAATGACGGGGGCCAATGAATGCACTACTTGTGTGGTACTGCCAGGATTTTAGGACTGCACTGGTACCTGACGTAGCTGTACTAGAAGAGGAAGGGTGAAATTTAGCTCCTCAACTCTCACTCCTCAACTTTGTGGAAGAAAAAGCCTTTTAGGGGCTCACTGATGCAGGGGTTCACCCTTATCTGTCCACCGGTCCTTAAACCAACAAAGAAGAGATTGGCACGGAAGCTGGAATATCAAAACAAGGAGTTTATTAATCACTCATGAGTGTGACTACATCGATACAACACCCTCGGGCACTGTATGAGGCAGTACAAGGAGTACAGAAACCAGGGGTCTTTTATACCATATTTGTTGCATAGTCAGCATGGGACCAAGGGGAGGTACTGGCACATACAAGAATAGTTATTGACTAACATGGGCATACAAATATGTCTTGGTCAGCAAAGTGGGAGGGGAGACATTTCTGCTTACATCAGTTAAAACAGCCTGACAGTTACAAGTCTAAGACAGGTGCATTCTAGCAGCTACAGGCCTTTCTGAGCATGTGCAGTGCTCTGGCTGAGCACTGAAAGAAGTTAACTATAGTTGATGACTCAAGCGAAATACATGGGCAGGCAACAGTGAAGATGGGAGAAGCACATGGCTAACACATGGCTAACTAAAATGGATGCCACAAACAAAATGGCTTCAGCTTATGCTAACGATAATTCCAGCGGTTTCTTCAGACGGTCCTTTTAGCATTAACTGAAGACATCACTATGCAATAGAGGATACATGAAAATGATCTTCCATATTAATTAGCATTAACTGGCTAATCTCTTGATCAGTTACTAGTTGGGCATTTACTTTTGGCACATTACGTTTAACTGGTGTACAGGAAGTGCAGGTGGAAATACATAGCGAACAGAGCATTGGGCCACATTGAATACACAGGCAGCAGGAACAAAGAAACTCAATAAATATACATAAGGCGGAAAATAATTTCCAGCCCCAAGCAGAGAATAGTGTCCAAAACCAACCAGTCCAAGTCCATGTCCCTGAATCAGGGTGGATTTCAGTGGCTATTTTGTGTAATTTAGAAATTGCTTCAAAAACAGAAGGGGCGTGGTCTGGGATGTACACACAGCAGCTGCTCCCAATAATGCGGCATGCTCCACCACGTCGGCTAGGATGACATCAAGGACCATCCTATTTTGGAGCGCCACAATTCTCGCAATTTGTAGTTCTTCCGTGATGTTTCCAAGTGCCATGGCTGTCTGATTGGTTACAGCCTCCACAACACGTGTCAAGCGCCTGATTTTTCTGCTGTTTAAGGCTGCACCAACAAAGAAGAATAGCCCCAAATTGAAGTCAACATATTGCTGTAGTGCAGTATCAGTTTGATCCACCTCATCATGATTTATTGTCCTCTTATATCAGTTCTTAGAAATGTCATTATACAGTTTATAGTCTTTTTGGTAGGATGCAGGAGCCAAAAACACAGGTGGCAATAAAAAGGACACATAGCAGCTACCTGACCACCCAATAGGTAGGTGGTAATACCCTTTACTTCCGCAAATAAAATATCTATTATGTGATGACAAAAAACTACTATTGTTTATTCCAGTAATGTTTAGTGTTTTAGTGCAATCACTTTTCCCCACAGGAATCCTACCAATACTGCTCACACATAAATCAGCTCGAGCTCTAGTAACAGCTATAACAGGAGGTCCATTTCCTTTGGTTGTTCGAGTGTTAGGGAAAACATAGTGTGTAGTGGAATTTCCTTGACGATACTCCTCCATTTCCCATACAGTTCCTTTAGCCTGTGGATCTCCTTCCTCATCAGGATAGCACACCTTGTTGAGCTGAAAATATAGTTTTCCTACATCAGCATGAACATTGTTAGCAACTTCAGAGGCCCATAATAAAGCGAACCAGGCCTGGCAAGAACCATTGTGTGAAAACGGCAGAGGAATGAAAGGTGTTCCTCCCTTTTTCTGATGAGCTGGCATCATTCCACACACCCAACAGTTGGTGATGTTTGTAGCATTATGGGTGTGGTGCAACATTTGAATGAACGTATTATTGAGGTAGGATTGTCGGTGCTTCTGCTCATGATAAGGAAGAGTGTAATAATGATGTTCAATGGAGACAGGAGTAGTGACAGTCAGCAAATTTCGAGCCGGAGTTACTCCCTCTATAACCCATGTTATCGTAGCAATGATGATAACAATGGAGGTGAGTCCAACAATAAACATGGCCTTTCTGTCACAAACTCTCGCAGCAGTTGATCTCTTTTCTGCAGACATATTCACCTCGATGTTGAAAAACAAAACAGATGGAGTCCTAAGGTCCTGGGCAGCCGTTGGTTTCTTCACTGAGGGTTGAGACGGGTATCAATACAAGGTTCCCCCCTTTGTAGCTCAGCCTTTCACCAACACAGGACGGCGACTCAACCAGTCTTTTTCAGCAACGCGGTCTTTGTTTTTCGGGGTCGCAGCTGATATCGAGATGCACCAGGGATCGTATGGTCCAGGAAGACTTCCTCAGGTTCTGTAGGTGACGCAGCTTGGCCTCTCTCTGTGTCCAGGATGTCGTGATGATCGGTCAATGTATCAGGTTCCACCAAGGTGGACGGCACCCTCTTGCAGTGCGTGGAGTGTACCCAGTTCTTTCGGTTGGTCACTCGGACTGCAGTTCTGGTGGCCAGGAGGACCTGCTCAGGTCCTCGCCATCTGGGTTCCAGGCTGCTCGACCGCTGAAACACCTTGATCATCACATAGTCACCGGGCCGTAGATCATGAACATCACCTTGCGACCTGTCAGGAAGAGCTTTTCGAACCTGTTGATGAATAGAAAGCAAGCTGTCAGTCAACTGAGACAAGTAGTCGCTCATCAACACATAAGGTACATCATGTATAGGGCGTGGCTTAGGAATCCCCCAAATATTCATTGACCTCCCAAATACCACCTCATACGGTGTGAGGCCAGATCGTGTATGTGGTATCGATCTAATGGAGAGCAGCGCTAAGGGCAGTGCATCAGGCCATTTCAAAGAGGTGGAAGCCAGGATTTTAGCAAGTTTCAATTTCAACGTGAAGTTGTAACGTTCCACCAAACCTCCTGACTGCGGATGAAAAGCTGCATGAAACTTTTGCTTAATCCCCAATCCTTTCAAGACATACTCAACAACTTGCCCAATGAAATGAGGTCCGTTGTCACTCCACAGGACTCGACAAACGCAGAATCTGGGGAAGAACTCCTTTAGGAGCACCTTTGCTGTAGTAAGAGCTGTATTATCTTTCGTAGCGTACGCCTCGATCCACTTACTAAAGGCACAGACCACCACTAAGATATACTTCAGATTATGACAGCGTTCTAGCTGGATGTAATCCATTTGCAGAACCTCAAAAGGTGCAGTTGGTGTGGCAAACCCTCCTGTTGGAGTTCGTGTTCCCTTTCCAGGATTATACTGGAGACAAATCGAACAAGACTGGACTAACTTTTTAGCCGTGCCGGCAATATCTGGATGGTCCCAAACCTGCATAAGTAGCTTTGCTATTGAGGATGCTCCAACATGTGCCGCCCATGTGCCATGTGAACCATAGGATGTAAATAGGCTGTGGGCAATCTCCACTTAGTCATGTCTTTATTCCTCCAACAGCCCTCATCATCCAATGTTCCCTCCTTAGACCATTGGTCTAATTCTTCTGCAGAGGCAAATCGCTGCCTGTCCAGCACCTCTTGGCTGGCATCATGCCAACGTTCAGCCTGTGACTTAACCACGTACATAGATGTAGTGCTTCGCTGCATTGCAGTCTCACGGGCTGTGTGATCCGCAAAGGCATTGCCCTGTCCTATTTTATCAGTCACTTTCTTGTGTGCGCTACACTTAACAATCGCTATTTTTCTAGGATATGTCAAAGCAGTTAAGAGATTATGCACTAGTTCTCCATGCACTATTTGTGTCCCGTGTGATGTAAGGAAGCCTCTTTCCTTCCAAAGTAGCCCATAATCGTGAACCACTCCAAAAGCATACCGGCTGTCAGTATAGATATTAACAGACAAATCAGTGCTAAGCTCACATGCTCTTGTGAACGCTATCAGCTCAGCTGCCTGAGCTGACTTCTGTGGAATACAAGCTGTCTCAACTACAGTCTGAAGTGTTGTATTTGCATTAGCAGCAGATGTTGTGCCATCGGACAATTTCACGCAAGACCCGTCAACCCACAGTTCCCCATCAACACTAGAAAGGGGCGTATCTTGTAGGTCAACACGATCCTTAGTTTGCTCTTCAGTAAGGAATATACAGTCATGTGACTCTTGTGACTGAGGCTGAGTAGCTGGAAATGGTAATAGTGTAGCAGGATTTAGAGCCGAACATCTTTTCAATTTGATATGAGGGGCCAAAAGTGTCAATTCATAACCTGTCAAGCGAGCCCTAGTCAAGTGCTGCGTTTTCGTTTGGTTCAAAAGGGCATCAACTGCATGGGACACTAACACAAGCAATCTGTGAGACAAGACTATTCCCTCACTCTGACGTATGGACACAGCTGTTGCCGCTACCGCTCGAAAACACCCAGGCAACGCATGAGCAACTGGATCAAGGACAGCTGAAAAATAGGCACAAGGATGCTGCTTATCGCCGTGTGTCTGGGTTAGGACAAAGAGAGCGCAACCGTCCCTCTAGTGTACATAGAGTGTGAAGGCCTTAATGTAATCTGGAGTTCCTAATACTGGTGCAGAGCAAAGAGCTTGACGTAACTGCTGAAAAGCATTCTGGCATTCAGTAGTCCATGGGAGGGGCATCGGGGTATCTTTAGTCAAAAGGGCCAACAAGGGATTAACAATGTGAGAAAAGCTACGAATCCACTGCCTACAGAAAGAAGTAAGGCCAATCAGTGCAGGAAAATCCTTCTGAGTACAGGGCACAGGCGTGTCCAAAATAGCTTTAATGCGGTCTGGTGTGAGTGCACGTCCCTCCTTAGACAGGAGGTGACCTAAGTAGGTAACCTGCTGTCTACAATACTGCAATTTCTTTCGAGAAACCTTGTGATGACGGGATGCAAGAAATGAAAGCAATAACAATGTTCCTTCTTCACACTGTTCAGGGATATCTGCTGCCAACAAGATGTCATCGACATATTGAATAAGAGCCACCCCTTTCGGTACAGGGAAAGAATCAAGCTGTCTTTTCAATGCCTGGCTATAAATGCTAGGACTCTCTGTATACCCCTGTGGAGCTCTACAGAATCTGAAGGATCGATTATTTAAAGTGAAGCCGAACAAGTAACGGCTGTCAGGATGAATAGGTATCGAGAAGAAAGCATTTTTCAAATCGATCACACTGAATGTAGTTGCAGTAGGAGGAACCATAGTAAGAAGTGTTGTGATGTCAGAGACAACTGGGTATTGGGGCACTAGGATCTTATTAACTTCTCGCAGGTGAATGATAAATCTATAAACCTTAGAATCAGTGTCCTTTTTCAAAATGGGAAGAATAGGGCTATTACAGATATTATAGGGGACTTCTTCCACAACCCCCACTCCAATCAATTCCTGCACAATGTGTATCAATGCTTCTTCACCTTCTCGAGAGATTTTATATTGGGGTAATCGAGGCAATGAAGCACCTTCTTTTACTTGAATATGCACTGGTGGGATAACCATTTGTCCCACATCGGTATCAGATGTAGCCCACAAAGTGCTAGGTAATGATGCCAGAGCAACATCCTCTTTAATGAGACAAGACCTCTCAACCATGGGATAGTTGTCATTTAAAATAATACACACACCTTCTGGGAAACAACGTATTGTAGCACGAAAATGTTTGAGCATATCGATACCCACAATATTATCCGGTGTGTTAGGGGAAAGCAGAAATGGACATGCTGCAGTGAATTTATCAAGACTGAATGCAAGTGGCTGTGACAGTGGGCTAAGGGAAGGTATCCCATCGAATCCTATCGATGTTATCATTGCGCCAGACAGGGGAGCCCTAGGAACCAATTCTTTAGACAGAGCACTACGAGTAGCTCCTGTATCAACCAGAAAGCGATCAGTAGAACCCAAGACGTTTGCATCGACATAGGGATCCCTCTGATCTACTGGGACTTCAACCGGTTCCTTACCCCATCCTAGGCATTCCTATGCATAATCCGAATCCTTAGGGCCATCAGCCAAATAATCAGACATTTGGTATTGGTTTCGTCTGTCAAAAGAATTAAAAGAAGTAGGATTAGCTCCAGCTGGCTCATATCTGGTACGATTATCCATGCCTCCCCTATTTCCTGTGTTGCCTGGGCAGCCTCTCATACTACCTCTACCTCACTGATACTGCTGACCTCGCAAAAGAGGGCACCCAGAACGCCAATGTCCAAACTCTTTACAATACGCACATTGATCAGGAGACAAAGTTGTTTGAGGGAAAGGGGGTACACCAGGGTGATACATCACACGTCCACCTCTCGCGCTACCTTTAAATGGTGGACCATAGACTTGAGCCAACATAACTTTCGTTTTCAAATCCTTAACCTTTTTATCCTCCTTGCCTTTTGCTTCCAATTCCTGATGCTCATAATACTGGGCCATAGTCAAAAGGGAGACGGGGGAGGACGTAGTCCATGAACTCTCACTGGCCTTTAGGCGATTAGCTATTTCTGGCAACATGTTAGCGACAAATTTGTCGACGAACAGATGCTTACCCGTGTCATCTGTCAATGACTGCCCACTAAAGTCATGGAATGTCTCTTCGAATCGTGTAAAGAAATCAGAAACGTACTCATTCGCTTTCTGCTTACAAGACGCTAATGTAGTCCAATCTATTTTCTTAGGGGGTATAAGAGTTTTCAACTTAGTTACAATAGCTTTGGGAAGATCTAATATCACTTGTTGTGATTTCTGCGCAGGCTCTCTAGCAGTATCTATTCCCTCTAAATTCACCCAAGTATCACCATAAGCTACATTATCATCTATCTTCCGAATTGATCTCCACATGTCAGGGGGTAAAATAAGTCCAAAGAACATGTCAATATCAGGCAATGTCATAGTAAAAGAACTAATAGCTCCTTCTACCTCTTCATAAAAAGCGGCTGGATTTTTGCGTGGATCAGGCAAAGCAGCTTTAAGAGCCATATCATCTGCTCTACTCCAAGGGGTATAGACCCAATTATAAATAAAATATCGTTTTGCATTATCTGAAGTTTTATCGTCACTTGTTCCCGCGCCCTTTGGAGGAACATACAAAGGCGCAGCTTCACGAATCGGTTTTACAGTGACTACAGGATTACTAGTATCTGTTTCTATCCCTGTAGCTCCTTTTTGGTGTACTGGGATCTGAACTGTTTGCTCAGCTGCTGCCTTCTCAGCTGCCTTTTTCTCCTCTCGTAATCGAAATGCATCAGCGCGCAACTTAACCACTCGCCTAATTAGATCGGACACCTGTGAAGGAAGAAAGGTGCCATCGTATATCTGTTTATAATCAGCATTTATATCAGCAGGCTCCAAAGTATCGGAATATTTCCTAACTCTGGCTATTATCTCGCAAGTAAATGTTTCTGAAAAATATACCTGCTCTAGATCTGACCATTGCTGAATCATTGCAAGAATCTCTGGAATGGAGTCATGCCCATAAGCTGCTTTACGGGCAGCAGATCTAAGAGTGGCCTTACGATCAGTGGTCAAAGTAGAGCGAGTTGTCTGCCCGTCTAATTTATCCTTATCTTTCTCGTCTGCAGACAATTGCTCTTCATCGGAAACTTCACTCTCAGGGGCACTAGGGAATTTATATGGGGGCGGAGGTCTATCTAACAAAATAGAATCATCTTGTGGTTTATTAAGCATGGGATAAAGGGGGTGCCGAATAGGGCACTGGCCAGTTACCTCTAAATGACACTCCCTTTCTTCTTTCTCTTTAATTTCCCTCATCTCTTTATTTTTCAATTCCAAGGCCTTCTGGAAGATTTTCCTGCGCTGTTCTTTTTCTGCTATAGCTTCTTCTCTCCTCACTCTCTCATTCACCTCTTTCACCCACATTTGTACACAATCGAACATAGCCTGACGGCTTTTCTTTTTTAACAAACACTGCTCAACATGCTGAATCTTTTTAAGGTCAAACAACCCATTTACTGGCCATCGTAGATCAGGATCCTTTTTGATGTATTTGTTCCACAGTGTACTATACATTATGGAAGAAATACTGTATTTAAAGTACATAAACCTATTAGGTGTCCCCTCTAGGGGAGCTGGCTGAGTACTTTCTAAATCCATATTGGTACCACCAAGACAGCAACGCATTCTACGAAGTGTGCTAGGAGCAGGCATTCCAAAAATATTACAATGCGATATAATATTATAGTCAAATCGTATTTATCCTGAGAATTATCAAAAAGTAGAGAAAAATCTCCTCATTACCTGCCTTTATTTGCTGCAGCAAACAAACCAGAATCTTGGCCAAGCTAATCCAAAACAAGAGTGTTGCTACAGCGAACCTTACCAAACCAAAGTCTCCAACCTCCACCTGCCAAGCTCTGGGTGACCTAACGGTCTTCTTAAGATACTCACGCCAAAGGAGATCTCAGTCGGGACCGGCCATCACCTGGAGGGTCAGATCAGGAAAACCGGAGAAACACATCGATCTGCAAAGACAAAGGGTCTCCTCGTGCAGTGTACCTCCTCAGTGGATTCCTGCCCTCCATCACGACCGCACTTTCGGATGGCCGCATCTCCAATGAGTCCCTGTTCGGGTGCCAATTTGTGGAAGAAAAAGCCTTTTTAGGGGCTCACTGATGTAGGGGTTCACCCTTATCTGTCCACCGGTCCTTAAACCAACAAAGAAGAGATTGGCACGGAAGCTGGAATATCAAAACAAGGAGTTTATTAATCACTCATGAGTGGGACTACATGGATACAACACCCTCGGGCACTGTATGAGGCAGTACAAGGAGTACAGAAACCAGGGGTCTTTTATACCATATTTGTTTCATAGTCAGCATGGGACCAAGGGGAGGTACTGGCACATACAAGAATAGTTATTGACTAACATGGGCATACAAATATGTCTTGGTCAGCAAAGTGGGAGGGGAGACATTTCTGCTTACATCAGTTAAAACAGCCTGACAGTTATAGTCTAAGACAGGTGCATTCTAGCAGCTACAGGCCTTTCGAGCATGTGCAGTGCTCTGGCTCAGTACTGAAAGAGTTAACTATAGTTGATGACTCAAGCGAAATACATGGGCAGGCAACAGTGAAGATGGGAGAAGCACATGGCTAACTAAAATGGATGCCACAAACAAAATGGCTTCAGCTTATGCTAACGATAATTCCAGCGGTTTCTTCAACTTGACCGCCAACTCTAAAGTTTCCCTTCTAGAGGCTTCCATTTCTGTCTTCAGGGCCTTGTTCTCCTCTCTAACAGCTATTAACTCTTACTGTATTACTTCTAGAATTTTACCTAGACTCTTCAAATCATATCCTTCTGCCATTCTGCTCAGGTGAGTTTTACAACGTGGGCACTTCACTCTGTCAAGGCCCAATTTGCATGCTCACAATCTTCTGAACACTCACGGGAGCAGAATGTTGTGAATTCTAAATTCCCCCCACAGACCTCCAAACAGGCCCTCAACTAACAAGCACTCATGTGAACCCCGTCGAGGGAAAGGGGAAGGGGACAGAGAAGAGACTGCCTTGCTTCTGGGGTTCACTTCAGCACCACTCGTAACACCTTCGGTTACTTCTTCTGATGTAACACTTCCATATGAACTGCAATTAAAATAAAATAACATCATTAAGACTTCTAAAACTCCTTGCTTCTCTTGTGCACTATATTACACCTCTTAAAGCGCTCTCTTACCCCAAGCTAGCTAAGGCTTAGCCTCTCTTCTTATTGTTCTTTTGTACTTTTTGACATATAACAACTGCGGTTTTCTTCACATACTCAATTATGCTAAATACATTTTTATCAATCTCTTTTAACTATGACTTTTCTTTTCTTTCAGGTACTTGCGGTTTTGAAGACTGGAATACTCTTCTAATGCGCCGGACTTCCAGAAGAAGAACAGGTGAGAGAATACCTATCCTCAAGGTTAAATTGTTTAACACTTCCTTTAAAGAAATAACACTAAATACCTTTCTCTTTAATTTAGTAAATAAAGATTCTGTCTAACTTTTCAACGCTCTCATAACACAGACTAACCTAGACTAATTCTGCTAAGGAAACGACAAACTAATTCCCTACACTACCCCCTGACTGACTAACGATATGCCTAAGCTCTCTCTCTCTCAGTATTTGTTGGTGAAGTGCGCGGCTCCGAAACGCTGCCGACGCACTTCACTGCCAAGTCTGTCCTCGCGCCTTCAAAGGCTTGCGAAAGACTAGACCGGCAAACTTCAAAGTCTTCCTCACGCGCCCGCAGCGTTCTCTCGGATCCCTGCAGCGGGCGCCCTCTACTCGTGACTTCAGATAACCTAATCTGCATCCCCCAGTCCGACTGTGAAAAATTGCCGACTTTGGACTAGAACAAACCAAGTCAAACTCACGAGGAGGAAACCGGGAGCTAAAAATGAGGAGATGAGAATGTGTACTGATCATGAGGCAGGGCACAACCAAAACCAGGAAAAACAAAGATGCACAAAAGCACTACTGGATACAGGACCTTTAAATATTTCAAAGACCTTTTAGACACCTCTTCCCCAGTCACTTCGCCAAAACCCAAGCTGCGAACAAGACTGCCATCCTATTCTGTCCTTCTAATATGGCTCACCATATGCAACACAAGCAATGCTTGCCACTGTGATGGTTCAACTGAACAGACAATATGGGAACACAAATATGTACAATTGACAACATATCTATGTTTAACAAATGTCTTTACTTAATATTCTTTTGCTTCTATCATTGTATGGTTTAAACAGAAACCTTTGTAATTTGGGACTAATGACCACACTGTAAAAATTGACTGATTTGATTAATGTGTGCATAGAACTTTCTATATGAAAATGTAAACTATCTGCCTAACTTTCTCTTACACAATCAATGCAGACTGCTAGACTGACGATTACAACCACCTATTTGTCTTTTTGAATTTTTTAAGGTTATCACTCCGCCAACTTACTCACTCTGGCTAGTGCTCCACGTCTTTGGGTATACACCTGTCCCGCACTGGAACGCCCAGTTCAAAAGGCTACAGTATATCATTATCTCAATTGATTTCAAGCTATAGACACTACAGTCACGTACCAATCCCAACATGGCTGTCATATCCACATGTGTGTCATTTATCCTTGCTTCCTTTTGTAGACTGTATTAACCATATTTCCCATAACCTAAACACATTCTGATCCACTACACATCATTTACCACCCCCTTATTTGACCATGTTTCTATAGCCTTCACAGAGATTATGCCTATCATCATATACTGTCCTCATTATAACAGAGTCCCCAAGTGAGCATACTTTTTGTTTTACAAACGCAGGACAGGAAAAGCATGTATCATTTTACATTGGCATTCTATAAGGTTCATGGCAACTTGATTCTCCCCACCCACCACCTCCCCTGCTGCACGTCCACCCCTCAATGACATATCAAAATCATTATTAATCATTTACAGAAGTACGAATTTCGATGTCCAATGATCAAGAGGTCTATAAATGTGGCTCCAATACAATATGCCTATATAAATTGATCCCAGTTCTTCCAAGTCCTTGTTGTCAAGTGTTTTTGAGGGCATCCTCTGGCCATAAAGACTGGTCTTTCATACATTGATCAAGACCCTACAGAGAGGTGGGATTTGGATCATCTCATCTTTGTTAGACCTGTCAGCCTTAGGGTGGTTTTCCCCCACACGTTTTGCCTTACTCCTCCATTTTTGCTGATCTTGATTTCGTTGGCACTCTCTGCAGTTTAGCACCGCAGATAAATGCTAAAGCAAGAGCTCACCCCCTAAAACATGATAAATTTAGCTTACGTCCAATTGGCAGATGTAATTTAGTTATAGGTCGCTAGTAACTTGGTACTACAGGCACCCAGGACCTGTAAATTAAATGTCACTAGTAGGCCTGCAACAAATGATGGACGGAATGCTGAATGATTCAAACATTCTCCCCCAGTCAAGAGATCTGGGTTAAATCCATCATTCTTTTGCCCATTACGCCACCCCAGTTTGGACCCAGCCATATGCAAATCAGTCTTGACCCTGTGCATCATGGGAACAGTCCAGATGGAACTGCCAAGCCAGGTCCTCCCTGGACCGGAAACAAGCATCCTGGGACCGGTTTCGGGGTATGTCACCCTTCATCAGCCTGGCTAGCTTGAATCCAGTGGCACAGTGAGCAAGGGACCCACGTCTGGGCATACTGATGGAGCAGGGGAAATATATATATTTTTTTTATATACCCCTTCAAAGTTAATGACCTCATAACTTTAATAATACTAATTGTTTGAATATATGTATTAATCAACAATTGCACCTATACACTACACATGGGGAAACTAACTGGCTTTGCAAAAATCTAATTTATTTATAAGTATGAGTTAATAATATAGTTTTGTGCAATTTACGAGATAAATAGAATAGATTGCATGTATTTGTGTCGTATAGTAGAATTGTATTGTCGCAGAGAATGCAGATGGTAAGTATAATGGCTTTACATGTTGCTTATGCTAGGTAACACCTAATGTGGGTCATTAGAATGGCGGGTGGTAAACAGAAAGGCTTATTTTCTATGTCTAAAACTTGTTATGTTTGTTTCTATGATAGTTTCGTTTTCTATCAACTGACTCTACTAGTTGGTCCCCCGACCAAAGAGCGCAGTACCTTGATGTTTAGAACTAAATTCTTACGAGTTTTATGTATATAATGTATATTCAGCTATTTTAATAAGGTAGCCCGTTCTCCATGCAGCTCGTCTACTTATCATTAATCCAGGAACGAGTGTAAGTTATATGATCAGTGTTATGGGCCCCACTGATGAAAGTTTTAAAATTGATAATGTGTGAGAAGTTTTCTTTGATTCTCCTGGGTTGATGTTTTAAGAGAAAAGATTTTATTTGCCGCGCTGCATCAGATTTCGTGGTAGCAGAGTTATGGTTTCTATAGGTCAGTTTAGGAATTATTGAATATTGATTTTCTATGTCTAACACTTTATGTTGAGGTCATATTATGTTATATGTAGTCGGAATTTTTGAAGCTTCCGGGAGGTAGGAAGTGGATTTGTGTGGCAAGAGAAGTCACATGGAATTGTGCATTGTCTGATTTCAATTTGGTGATAACACAGGATTGTGTTATGATAGGGACATTTCAGGTATGAATTGTGTTGAGTGAGATAGCAACAGGTTTTCTTGTGAAACTCTGGCCTTAATCCTCAGGAGCTGAATAGTCTCCACATGTGTTTTCTCCCCAGAGAAATGGGTTTACCTCTTGTTTGAGAGAAGGGTAAGGTAGAGGGAAGTGCTACGCTTATCGAATGAAAAGTATTCTTGAAAGTTTGAATAAACTATCTCTTTTGTCTAGAGAAACAGACAATGGAAATGTGTTTTATGTCGTAACTAATTTATTTTGGAAAATAAAACGAGTTGAGAATTTTTGCCGATAATTTTTGTAAAGGAGGGGTCAGCAGGAGTAGAGCTGACGTCAAGAAGACCGCGCTGGGATTGGACAGTTGCGGTATAGCGAAGAGCTTTCTGATTGGTGTGCTTAGCGAAGAGACGCGCTGGAATAGGTCAGTGAGAGAGTGACGTATTGCTTTCTGATTGGTGCGTTAGTGTGAGTCTCGCTGGGATAGGACAGAATAGTCGAGCAGACTGAAAGAGAATAGTGTGAGTTTGTTTTAATAAAAGATAGTGAATTATGGCTTATTACGATGATTGGGATAAAGAGAAACCATCATGGATCGCAAAATTAAAGAATCTTTTTAAGAAAGACCAAAAGGTTGTAACGAGGGAAGGGAAAGTACTTCCTCCGCCGAAAACGCCAGCATCATATATGATGATGAAATATGGCTATCATACTTGTATTTGGTTGGAAAATTGGGTAAAGTATACCAAAAACGATGGAGCATTGGCATTTCCAGAGACGGGTTCATTTAGCACAGCTGTACTTCAAAATTTGAGAAAGAAAATGACGAAACTTGAACCGAGACCCAGACCGACACAGTTTGAAGCTTTAGGCGAATGGGAGGATGAGATGTATGAAAGAGAGAGATACAGGGGTACAAAAGATTTTGGGTTTGTTCCTGGAAGAGTATGGGGTTTGAATCATGAAGATAGGATGAGACGATGGCGTTATGCTAATATGACGGATGGTATGTTTCCTGTCAGAACAGTTGAGGAAGGAACAGGGAGAAAGTGTACTGAGAAAAAGAAGAATACAGTGTCAGAAAAGTGTGGGTATGGAGGTAGTGATACAGATGATGAGCTGCTGGAGGATATTTTGAATAGAAGACCCCCTCCATATCAACAGCCTTCTGCAGTGGTGACACCAAATGCACCACCAATGGAGACTGTGATGAATAAAAGCCATGAACAGATTCCAGAAATAGATAGTTCATTTGATAAACAAAGAATGTCAAGAACTACAGAGCCTGATAGCCAAAATGTGAGTGAGTTAACAAGAACGACAAAAGAGTTAACTGAGAAAATAAGAGAATTAACTAAGAATGTAGAAGCAGTAACCGTACCAGTAACTATAGGTCCAGTAATACCAGTATTTGAAAATCAAAAGATTGATGAACATTCCTTAAATATTCCCTTAAATTCCAGTATGCATCAAGTGCGAGAAAAAATAATCCCGGACGTTAGGGAGGTAAAAGATTCGGTTAGATCAACACCACCTATGAATTTAATAATGAACCAGAGTCCAATAAACAAAATTCCTATGGGTACTGAGTCAGCAACAGAAACCCCAGAGCGAAGCACAAGTAGGATAGAATTGAATACAACCCCAGTAGGTCCAACTATAGAAGAATTAAATGATTGGGTAAGGAGTTTGCAAAAGAAGGACACGGAATCACAACCTTTGGATGTGGTTAGGTTAAAAATAGATATGGAAGAATTGATTGTAGGGACAATTGGCACAGAACGACTAAAAACCTATCAGGATGACAAATTAATGTTTATGTGCAAAAGTATTACATGGAGAGCTAGGAATTTGCATGAAAAACTGGAAGAAACAGCAAATGAATTAGGAATGGATTTTACGAAAGTTAGAGGATTACAGAAACCGTATAGAGTGGATTTTGTTGAGAAAGATATAGAAAATTTAAACACTTCAGGATGGTTAACACAGATAAAAGAATTAATTGTGTTACTGAGAAAATGGGGAGACGTAGACAAATGGAGAAGTAGGTGGATAAAAAGGAAAGAAGAAACAACTGACAAGGCAAAATTAGCTTTCACTGTAAAGGAAAAGGAACAAGTGTTGGTAGAATGTCCAATGAGAGAAATTCCAGGAGGAGGTTATGTACATGTTCCATGGACAAGACAGGATATATTGTCATTTATGAATGATTTTCCAAGATTGAGAGAAAAGCCTGTAGAATGGTATAGACAGGTGGATAGATTTGTGAAAGTTTCAAAAGTATTGTGGGAAGATTTAGATGGATTATTTGAGATTGTAGTTCCTGCTGATTTATTGACAGAATGTAAAATTACAGTTGACTGGCCGAGAGAAGAATATCCTAGGGATGCAAAAACAGGAGCTCCCGGTCCAGAGGTAATGAGAAAATATGAACAAGTAATCACATTTTTAAAAACAAGATTCCACCTAAAGAAACAGATTGGGTAAAAATTGATAGAACGCTTCAGGAAAGCAAGGAGTCTGTGCATGCTTATTATGAAAGATTGCTTTCAGTTTTTAAACAATACAGTGGATATGCTGGTCTTAGCCTTTCATCTTCCGGATAACGGGTCCAGTAGCAGGTGAATGACTCCCCGACCTAAGATGCAATGCCACGCATTTCACTGTGATTACTCTTGTTACTTGCGGGATTGCGGAGCTTGACTTCCGGCGCCTGACTTCCGCCTGACCTCCGCTGGTGAGTTGCGGACGGTGGCTGCTGCTATGGCCGCGAGGAGAGAGGAGTGGCAGGGGCAAAGAGGAGCTGACCCAGTCACCGTGAGCGGGAGGGACTGGCCGAGGGACCTGACCAGAGCCCGCGAGAGCTCGCAGGAGTCTGCACGCAGGAGTCTGCACTACTGCACCACTGCCAACTGTGAGGCTGCTGAGGCTGTTGTAGGGCCATTGCCGAGGTTGCAGCGGCGGCGGCTCGGTGGTTTGGGCAGCGCTTCGGTCACAAGACGGGGTGAGTCAAGGCATCACTCCCACTCCCATAACACTGCACGCTAGAGCCTGCGCCTCCCAGGCCGACTTTAGGCAGCCCGACCCTAGGCACCTCCCGCCAAGGCAAAAACACCTAATAAACCTCAGCTCCAGTTATAGTTACAGCCCCAGTTACAGTTATCACTTAAACACAGCAATTTGTACTGAGCACAAATTCAATCATAGAGAGCAGTCCCAGCAGGGGGCGGTATCAGATTGTACCAGAGACTATTGCTTGGTGGGGTCTTTGAACTTGACAGTGCGAGGATCGCTGTGCCGTTGCCACACGCCCTGGGACGAAGCAGGTCACGTATCTCTGTTTTCTCTGGGAGAGGAGGAGGAGGAGGAGTAAGCAAGTAAGCGAAGGAGGCGAAGCGAAGCCACGAAAGCCGCAAAAACGGAGACCTAGCGGTTTGCGGTTCCGGTTTGCGGTTTGCGGTAGCCTGAGCAGCCCAGGGACTGGAGTCTCTCGACCCGTGGACGGCGGTCGGCGGGTCGCGGCAACGGATTTGAGCCTCGGACCAAGCCTGGCGTCCTTTTGATAGCCATTCGGCCCCGGGCGGCGGTCGGTGGGAAGGTGGGCGCGGGCGGGTGTGGTGTGAGCAGTCACGGGAGCGCGGCCCCGCTATCGGAGGCCGCTGAGTGTTGTGCCTGGGTGCGCCTACTGAGGCGGCCCAACTAGGTTGGGTGCGGCTGTGGCGCCCCAGTGTGCCCTGCTCTGGAATCTAGACCATGACCCTGACCCCCCGCCCCCCCGCTGCCACCCCGCTGCACTCATTTTAGAGTTAGGCAAGAATTGTTACTTCTGACCTTTTGATATCCTGACCGTCTAACCGATTGGTCATTGCTGGGCCATTCTTACCACTGCCATTACTGCTTTCACCAAGAAGTCAGTTCCTCTGTTGTTCCAATTACATACTACATCTTTGCGACTGCCAACTGCCATTTGCTTAGGCGGCCTAAGACGCTGTAAGATTGAGGATCAAAAGGACAATTTACTCAATTTATTCAAACTAGTCCGCTTCACCCAATGCCATTAGATATCGACCAACGTAAGAAGGGGAACAGGAGGCTTAATTTGTCATACCGCCCACAGTGTTGGAAATTGCCTTATAAACTAAGACATACACTCCCTACAAACTGGGGGACAGATTGGCTAAAAGCCACCATTGGCACAGCAACTATCAAACCGCCTCACAGTTGGGGGAACAAATGACAAAGGGAAAACTCAACACCAGGACGGGGAAGCTAATTAATATAGGCAGTGGAAGCAAGCCAATAACAAGGGGCAGAAAACGGGCCGAGCTTATAGCGCAACTACCATTCTCAAACTCAGCACCAAACTCCAAATTAAAAATCAATACAATCCGCAAATACTTTATGTCAACAACACCTGGTCGGACACTCGGCCACAAAAAACAAGGAATGAGTGACACTAACAGCAGGGCATTAATACACTCAACACCACACGTCAGCAAGGGAAAAGAGCAATTCTCAGCCGGGCAGGATTCTCCAGAAATTCTGGAAATTTCATCAGTACTAGGCCATCCGGACTCCAGGGGCAAAACGATAGATGGAACAATCGATGGAAAACTGGAAGTTTTGGAGATTTCGTCAACACTCGAGCAAATAAACTGAGATAATCAAAAAATTCAAGAGAGGACCACAGAGCCCACACAAGTGGACTGTGGAACTTACCAGCACATTTTGCCCCCGTCACCAGATCAGCGACAAGGCTCATCAGTAATTAAAAGTCTCACTTTTAATCAAAGCTTGCAAGCGACGCAAGAGGAACAAGTAGAGAACAACTATTCAGGTGTACAAAACCTGCTGCACACCACGGCTGAAACAAAATGCACTCCATATAGTGGATGCCACAACCAAAACTCCCTGTTGTCTTCAATAAACTCCACACTAACAACAGCCATTAATGCGCTCATGTGGCAAACACAGAAATTGGAAATACAAATGGACACAATGCAGGCGCTAGCAATAGCCATGATTAATATTGAGACTAAAATCGATGTTTTAAATGATAAACTGGAACCATCAACGTCACAACCAACCATCAGCTGCATGTGCCTTCCAATTGTGGAGAAGCTCAGTTCATTACCTGAGGTTTTAACATCCATTGTTGCAGAACTAAAGCAAAGACAGCAGGCCACTATAACTCAACCTCATCAAAGTATAATCGAAAGCCCTTCAAAAGAGAGTGGAAAAAAAGGAATGAATAATCCCGTGGACGTGGCCAGCGCTCCCATTGTGATACATCAAAAGGCAATGGAAAAGAAGGGAGCAATTCATTTTGTGGGCAATACTTGCCCAGTAGAAAACACTCCAACAGGCACCAACAAACGTACTTTGTGCTTGGATACACCCCCAACTTCTTTACAGTTGGCAGCAACGTCTAGCCAAAATACAGCTGTTAATGAGAATAACATAGCAGGCAACATCTGGCATAACAACCCAGACGGGGTTATTGACTTGGAGTATGCCATAGAACCCTCCAAAACCCTTTCTAGAAGGGCAAAAAAACGCTTGAAAAAACACGCTAAAAATATTTAAAAAAACAACCGAGTAAAAGAATTATTGCCGGGCCTGAAGGTTCCAACTGACATCCAGTGCCAAAAAATAAATGTCAGAAAAGGAATAACACAAAGTAACCAGGAACCACAGAAACTCTTTCCGATTTTCCAAAAGGATAACCAAATAAATAACAAGTATGCACCCAAAGTAACTGCAATCCTGAACATCGAGGAAATCTTAGTTAAACAAAAAAGGAACAACCACAGCAAGAACTAAAATTGGCTCCGCCAATAATTATCCTAGACAGTCTTAGGGTAGAGCAGTCACAGGGGACACAGCATGAAAACCGGCATGAAGCCCTAGAGGGAGGAATGCCACCAATAACATTAACGCTCGACAATGTGCCTCTGGGATCTCAAAATGTTATCAACGATTTAGGAATAGAGGCAACACCTATACAAAGTGGGGCAACACACTTTTCAGTCAATAGACAAACGCCACAAGAATATAAGAATGTGGAGAATGACACCATAATTTATACACCAGAATACACCTCACGTGGAATTGCAGATACGCTAAATAGGACCAACATTTTACAAATTCTAAAATATATTCCAGAACTTTCATCCGTCACGACGGAAGATCTCAACCAAGTTCAATTTAAAATGGTAGGCAATAACACATCAAGAGAATCAACCATACTAAAATGGAATAGCGCATCTATACCACAAAGAATTATGAAAGAGAGAGAGCAACTCGCGACTTGGGGAATCAATGTTCACATGCCTAAGGTGGAGAAATATCCATTTATGCTAAAAAGGGCACTCTACCCAAAACCAACAAAGAGTCCACGAAAGTCCATCTTAAAGGGGGCAAATTATGCTGCCCGAACCACAGCATTCTCCAATTTAAGGATATACTCCTCACCTAACTCCAGACAAATAAGGCAAATGTGCTCCTAGCACACAAGGTAATGTTCATCCCAGCATCAATTCAAGAAATTCACTGAAAGTAATATCATGGAACGTTTTTGGGCTAAAATCGACTCAGAATGAGAATACTTTATTGTTTGATTATTAAAAATCATTACAATGATGGACATGCAATATAAAATAAGAAAACAAAAACGTATATCAAATATTTGCTAAAATATTTACACATAGAACAAAAGACAAATGTTATCTTAGTCCTGGGTTTTGCTTACATTATTTCCTCTTAGTATTTTAAAATCCACAACAAATAATTAAAAAAAATAAACAAAAACCTGGAAGTCTATATTTATTCATATTAGTAAAATATTAACTTCATCTAAACAATAAGACTTTTTAAAATACGAATAAGAAACAGTCAAGAACCATAATTGTCCGTTCTAGTTTGGCGTCTACTAAGGCCACAGGACAAGACATTAATTCATGAGGAGTTGATGACAAGTACCACTAATAGTGCAATTCCGTTTATAAAATGAGAATCCCTACATACAATAATTTAAAATCCAAGAATACACAAGAAAGCAACATAGTCCATGTGCAAAAGGCCGCAATCAACTGCTGTCGAATAGTACGGAGGAGTGAGTAAATCAGCATAACATCATTGGACTTAATCCTCCCTTTTGTGAATAACAGCTGTTGACTTGCTGGCTCTCACTATTTATAAATCTTTTTACTGTTCTTGTAACGAACTTGGTGAACCGGATATTAAGCAATGGGTTATCCGGATTCATTGATGCAAGGATAGCTTGTCTACACGTACGCGTGCCAAGTTTGTTCCATTCACTCTTCAGCAAGATCTTTCGGTCGTCAAGGAGTGCAGGACAAAGACATACCACATGCTCGATTGTTTCCTTGCTGCTCCCACACCCCCTGCACATTATGTTGGTATTTGTGCGGCGCCAACTTGGCAAGTAATACAAGAATGGCCATTCTCCCATTCTAAGGGCCAAAAATCTTTTTTCCACAGTACTGAATAGGTGCATGACAAATAAGTTGACACGGTCCCTGGCTTAAACCCTGATACGATTGTCCAGGCATGCTTACGTTGTGCCAGTTGGGCTCTGTCCGAGTGGAAAGACCAGAGGCGAACTTTTCTTTTAATGTGGATTTTAAGTGCCTGCTGTGATGGATTAGAGCTCCAGATTTCTTCTGCATCCAAGAGTTTTAAAGAGTCCTGTAAATAACACCGGAATGATCCACCAAGCTGGCCGGCTGAGATTTCCTGCCACAAAAGGCCTTCCAGGCATCCTTCTCTGGAGGTACGCAACTTATTACAAAGCCTAATAAATGCTCCAGCCCCTACCGCTTGGTGATCTTGGAGACCAAATTCAAGACGTATTTGAGCAGGGGATGAACTTTTTGGAAGGCTCAGCACTTGTTTGAAAATTCTTGTTATTATTTTATTCACATGGCTCTTGTCTTTCCCTTGCATAATCTCCTGGCTATAGGTGAGGAAGTTAATGATTTTTGCCTTCATGACACTTATAAGTGGGGTCAAGCTTGGACCGGACAGTTGCCTTGCGAGGGTCTTAAATGCCACTTGGATCGTCAAAGCTTTGGCTTCTACCTCATCTCTATGTTTGGCGAATGAGCCCCTTCTATCCATGTGGACCCCCAGATACTTATATGAAACAGCTCTATCAACGCTTTTACCATTGTATTGCCAACCACCGCCTTGATATTTCCTTAGCCCAAAGGTAATTGCCCTTGTCTTTGTTAAATTCAATTCCAGTTCATTTTCAGTGGTGTAGAGAGACAACCGATTAAGTAGTCTCTGCAGGCCGACCCTGGTGTGGCTAAACAGGACAAGGTCATCCGCGTACAGTAAATTACTAACTCTTACCCCGGCGATTTTTGGGGGATGAGAGTTGACTTCATCGAGTGACTCCGACAGATCGGAGATGAAGAGATTAAAAGGAGGGGCGCCAGCACACAACCTTGTTTCACTCCGCGAGATGTTTGTATTTTCCTTGAGATATACGATCCATCCCCAAGTTTTATGCGGATCCATGTATTAGTGTGCAGCGCAATTATGGCTTGTAGAAGCACTGGTGGAATCCCCCATTTCCGCAGTTTGAGCCATAATCGGCTTCGGGGTACGCGATCAAAAGCGGCCTTGAAGTCGACAAAACAACCATGCATTAACATTCCTGATGCTACCACTTTATCCAACAGGACAGATATTGCAAGCAGGTTTGTTATGGTGCCTGATTTTTGCACAAATCCTGTCTGGTTAAAGGGTATGAGATGGCCTTTTGTAACCCAAGACGCCAGATCTTGAAGGAGCAGCTTGGCATAGTATTTCGATTCCACATCCAATAGAGTAATCATCCTGTAGTTTTTCGGATCTGATCTCTTACCACCTTTATAAATTGGATGTATAATAGCACCATGCCAAGATTCCGGTAGTACCTGGTTAGTCCAGCAATAAGAAAAAAGGGGTGCCAGTCGATTGGCCCAAAATTCTGTGTCCTGTTTATACAGAGATTGAGGTAGACCATTTGGCCCAGGAGCTCCATCTGAGCGACCCTCAGTTATTATTCGTGCTGTTCTTTCCGTAAGAATTCCTAATGTTGTGGATGCCCATTGAGTCGATTCTTCATGCTGGAGTGGTGATTTGGTATCAATTACAGATGGAATCCTTATGTTTAATTCAGAAGGTTTCTCGGGTATCCCAACATAGTTTGTACCTAGCAGGTGGCATAAATTGGGTTGTAGGGCCATAGCTGGAAGTTTGGCCAATAGATCATCTTCCTTTTCTGGTTCTTTAAAATGGGTTGTTAGATAAAATGCCCATTCGGCTTCAGAGATGTTAGCGCTACTTTGTCCTCCTTGTTTGTATGTTTTGGAATTAACAAGTGACCAGAACGATTTTGAGTTGTGACTTTTGCTTGCGTGTATCAATTTTAACCAGAACTGCTCGGAACGCTTGTTTTTCTCAAGAAATATTGCTTGTCGGAGTGATTTTTGAGCTTGCTTATATATATTGAATCTGTAGTCTTCCCCCGGGTGCCTACGTACTTGTCTTAGCGCACTATTGCGTATTGATTTTAATTTCTTAATTTCGGCTGTTATTATTATTGAATTGCCTTTATTGGTTTTTCGTGTAGTACGTGGAAAGTTTTTAAGCAGTTCCCGGGAGAAGAGTTCCCATGCTGTAGTAAGCGGGAATACATCGATGCTCCTTAAATCTTGCAGGGCTCTACATTTGGTCATTATTGTTGGTCTAATTGGATCTGACCATTTCAACCTTTTAAGATTTTCAGTGTGATTTCCTCCTGAAGTCAGGCTTGTCGCGGCATGACGTGCTATATGAAATGACATAGTAGTCACTTGGGGACGATGATCACTGTCTCCTCGTGCGGCTATGGTATAATTCTCGATCAAAGGGAGAATTTCCTTATTGCAGATGGTATAGTCTAAAAAGGAGTAAATGCGACCATTCGATCTTGTCCAATTTGGTGGATTATCCTTAGGGAAGCGACCATTCAAAATTGTATAGCCCAAAACACTGAGTTGTAGCACCATGTATTCACCGAGTTTGCTGTATTTGTTACCGGTGGGTTTTGTTTGTTCCAGAATGTCTGGCCACGGTGCATCGTACTCTTCAGGTAGTTCTTGAAAGAGATTTGTGTTATAGTCACCAGATACTAAGCAGGCTGTTCTTCTGAGATTACTTTGTAATTTACACAAGATCTGGATTAGGTAGTTGAACTTGGATTTTTTCTCCCTGATGCTTGGTGAAATATAGACATTGATCAAAATCAATTGTTCAGTCTGTTTGGGAGTATCGATCCTTATGCCAAAAATCCAGTCTTCCTCGAATGACAATTGAACTATATTAGCTTTTAACTTGGCTGAAATGTAAATTGAAAGACCACCGCTGGGTCGACCAGACTTGTGCAGCTTCTGAGCGGGAATTCTATATTCCAAGTATCCTTCTATTGGAAGACTAACCAGGGACCATGTTTCCTGCAATAATATAACCTCGTGTTGTTTTAAAAACTTTATCACTTCTGGAGATTGAAGTTTTGGGGTAAGACCGTTGATATTCCACGAACATACTGAGAGACCGGGTTGAATACCAGTTCAATTGTAATTTCCCCCGTTCAGGGCCGCTGGCAGCCATGCCCAATCAGTCGCCATGATTTTGGGCTCCTCTATTTCAGGGTGAATAGCCCTTCCGGGGGATCGGCCTTTAGCTGATCTTAGTATTGAAGAAGATGGTGGTCCTAGTTTATCTAATATGATAGGAGATTTTGCAAGAACCGATGGATACCGTGGTTCAATTTGGGGAGCTATTTTAATACCCCATTTGTTAAATAGGTCAGACCTTGACAATACCTGCTCCTTAATTGCTACACTTGAAAAGGTGATCAATGTTGGTTCGGTAAGTTGATTACTTCTGATTGGTTTAAATTCGATTGAAATTATATCATTGGATTCAATATGACGCAGTTCAGAGGTGGATTTAAAAGTTTCAGAATATTCCCTCTATTCAAAATATCGTGTGGTCCTTGAGTGATGTATTCAGGAATAAATAGCAATTTAGCTTTTATGTTTGTTGTGATGGGATCCTGGCCAGGGATCATGTGATTATTTTTATTCATTGTCCCGAATGGGTCAATTCTCCTTTGAATATATAATGGATGTTGCTTGTGTCCCGCTTGTCCGCCTTGAGATTGGTGGTCCACTATATTGGAGAGATGTTTGCCCATTTGTATTATATCCGGATTCTTAAGCAGTGTTATCTTAAAATTCTCATTTCCTCCTGACCCATATTCATCCTCATACTGTTTTATGACTTCCCTGTTTTGGTTTTCCTTTGGTGTATTTACCATATTTGTTGGAATTGTCGGATCTTCTAGTCCAGTTTTGGCAGTATTATGTAATGTTTCTGACTTAGTGACCTTTTCCAACTCATCTAAAATCAAGGGCTGTGGAGACTTTGCTGAAACCTCTCCCCTAGCCCCGAGTGGATCCTTGAGGTCTTTACAGTGGATGGAAACTGATGGCACCCTACTAATTGACTCTGTAGTTAACTGTAAAGGTGATTTTTGTGATGATGAGAAATTGCTATCAAAACTTACAGAACTGATTGAGCCAAGTCGTGTGTTGCCCTTTTCAATATGGAGGGGGTCACTAGTCATGTTTTTTATCACTGTGCTGCGTTTATTACGTTTTTTCGAAGTCTCTTTCTTTCCCTTTTGCTCAGATGTTGATTTTGAGGGGATTTATTCATTATTCCCGACCCTGAGCCGACATCTCTAATTTCGGCACTTTGCATTGTTTCGGACGTAAACAAGGTTTCTGTTTTTGACGTAATTTTATTTTTATTAGTGGTTTGAAAAATACCGTACTCCTTAGGTGCCACTTGATTGTCTGGAGACGGAGCTGCAGCTGAGACGTCAATCGGTCGAATATCGATTTTTACTGGTGAAGCCTTATGTCCTTTACTAGTTTTGTTACGATTTGTATTTTGATCTTTAACTTTCTGGGTGGTTACATTGATTGAATGTGAGCATGGGGGATACGGTTGGTCTTGCTGCCATGATGGTAATTTCCTTATTTCTGTCAGGACCAGGGCAAGGAACTGGGGAAGCGTAGACAGGCTATCGATTATTGGCGAGCAGCAACATATCGCTTGGGTCATGTTGACTTTGGATTGTGCTTTTGTGATTAAGGCGTTCAAGCCTTCCAATTTATTGTCAATCCCTGCCGTATATACTGCTAGTGTATTTAGAAGATCGACTTGTAAATCAAGTTTATCTGAATGATAATTTAATGCAGACACTGTAGATTGTAGAGTTTGTAAAAGCTGGGGCCAAGCAGTAGTGAATTCAAACACTGTTAGGTCATGACCTTCAGTCGCATCTTTTGTTTTATTAAATTCTGTCTTGAAGAAGGATAAGTCCAGGAGAGAGTGATCATTGGGCTCTCCCAACTTTGTTTCAGGGGATTCGTAATGGGCCAAGACAGGAGGCGTCTTTGGCGTTAGCGGTTTGATGTTACCTGGGGAAATCCTGGTCCACTGTGCTGCATGAGGGGTGATGTTTATTTTGTTTCCAGGAGAGCCTATGTTATTTATGTGAAGGTTGGTTTCCTGCTGTAAAGGTGATCTATGATTGAGGGGAGAGTCATCACTTGAAATAGATATTGGCGGTGAGCTTTGTTCCTTGTTTAATTGATGAACTTGTTGTAAGAGAAGAAGCGTGTCTCCGGACCGAGTGACTGAGCTTGTCCTATTTTTTCCAGGAGTGAGAGAGATCATCCCTTGGAAAGTGGCCATCTGGGGATATAATTGTGACCTGGTTATCAAGCTGTTCGTGGATCAGGGCCTGCACTTTAGTCTGGGCTGGGTCTGTTTTAAGAAATGATTGAGAGGGCTGAACTGATGGAAACGATGTTTCGTTGGGGTTGGTTAAAACTTGAGCTTTGGTTCCAGGTTTCTTAAAAAAAAAATCTCTGAGAGTCCTCTTTTTTACTTCATTAATCATTTCCTCTTGCATGTTATGCTGTTGGATTGATGGCGCTAGAGGTGTTGTTGTTTCCTTCTTAGTGGTACAGCCTGAAGGGCCAGATCCCTGTTCAGAGTACTGCAGGTGAGGGGGCGATGACATCGAAGGGTGGAGTTGCACTGTCTCTAGTTCCTCAAGTGATTTTATATATTCTTTATTCAACTTCTTGCGGGTTTTTGCTGTTTCTTTCCTAAGCCTTCCGGACCGCATTATAATGTAACTGTAACTTGAAGTGGCTGCTCCCCCTTTCTTTGATACTCTGGCTTCCTTATGGGACGGAGAATCACGCCTTTACACTTATTTATTGCGGGTATTGGCCCCAGTAAGCGGCAGCCAAGCTCCGCTCTATTTCAATAAGCGAGCGTGGGGAGCCGGGGAACGAGAAGGGTTACCGTCGCTGCGCTGGCCTGCGCGGCTCAACCCTACTCAACCCCTCTGCACTTCCAACACTAGCCCCAATCACGGGCCTCCTCCTCGTTCAAGATAGCCGTGATTTTATCGCACTGTTGTCTGTCTTTCTTTTTGACCTTTCACACTCTACGTTAGTGAGAGACCTTTGACGGTATGATACCTACTGGAGCTATTATCCAACTCCCAGTAGCTTATTTGACTTGCTTACTTGTCTGCAGCTTGTTCGTGGAGAGACCATAAGCAGCTGAAAGATTAGAGTCGGGGGAGTCCATATACGTGCACGAAGCAAAACCAGACAGCCCACTGGTGGCCCGCAACTGTCTTTTCCGGTGGAAACTGTACTCACTCAAACCTGCTTGCCAACCTCCCCTCGGCTGGACAGGCAGGACTGCTGGACTGCAGGACTGCTAGGCTGCTCCGTTCACTGTTAGCAGAGAGTAGCTCTGCGCACCTGCACCTTGCAGTCTGGAAATCTGAAGCCAGCGGAAATAACAGCTGAGGCTGAAGCTGTTGCGGTGACTGTGGTTTTTTCAGTATGCGAGGGAGGAACGAGGGATTGGAGCAGGATTAATATCACGGTGGATTTGAGGAGCAAGCCACACTGCACTGCACCATCCCCACCCGCCGCCTGAAAAACCAACAAGAAACCGCAGAAACCGCAGAAGAAGCCGTGAGTATCGTGCAAGAGCCGTGCAAGAGCCGTAGTAAGCACTTCAGCCTCCCGCTGCTACTGCCTCTTGCCGCTGCTCTCAACCCAGTGGCGTGGCAGTTACCTCATGTGGTCTCCTCGTAAGCCCTCGCCTCCCAATGCTACCGCTTACTCCATGCAGCAGAGGCAACGGCAGCGGCGGTGGCGGCGGTGGTAGTCGCGGTAAACTGCTTGACAAGCCGACAAGCTGGCGGAAAGGTGAGCTGCAAAACCAGGAGCGGATACAACAAAGAAGCATTCAAATTCTTACAGTCTGGGGACCTTTTATGCCTCCAAGAAACCTGGCTGTTAGCCCCTGAGGTGATTCCGGGGTTCATGGAATTTCAGCAGCCAGCAAAAAAATGTAATATATTCGGAAGACCTTCGGGGGGCCTATCGACATACATCCGTATTAGCAGTAATATAAAAACAAAATCTCTACTCAAAACGGACATGGTTCAAGCAGTACTATTGGAAGGTATGAAATTAAACGGACGCCCAATAAAGATTGTACTCTTGAACATTTATTTCAATAATAAAGAGCTCCCTAGACTGAGTTACATGAGAGCACTAGTGGATACGCTCGAAGAATTTCTTAGTAGCAACCCAAACTGCGGGATCATAATGGCTGGTGATTTCAACACCCAATATCTCGGGATGGAACTGGACGAAAGATGGCCTAAAGATAAGGTGGGAACTGTAATGAATTAATTTTTAAACACGTATAGACTAAAATCAATACAAACAAGTCATCAGACGGCAGCCACCCCGTTTAAAGACCCGCAGGGGAGGCTCAAATCAACAATTGATTATATATTTGTGTGCTGTAC
Organism: Calotriton arnoldi; assembly: GCA_963921515.1. Taxonomy (NCBI): domain Eukaryota; kingdom Metazoa; phylum Chordata; class Amphibia; order Caudata; family Salamandridae; genus Calotriton; species Calotriton arnoldi. Next base: position 31,689 of record CAWUFW010014850.1, on the reverse strand, counting down.
CTTGTATGGCCAGGTGAAGGAATTTCAAAAGCCATTTATCCAGAGCAGCGATCACTTGCCACTGGCTATCGCCATCACACTACAAACGGTCAGGCCACAGCCCACCGCCCTCTTGGGCAAAACAAACGGGGAAGAATTATATGTTCTACCACGGAGAATAAAGTGGAACAAAATAGATACATTAGCCCTAAGCGGGTGGAAAGCGATTGGCCGAGAATAGCAGAGGAATTCTCAAGAGGTAATATCACCGAGAACTGGATTAAATTAGCAGCCAAGGTATACTCCCTTCTGATGGGAAAACAAGGAAGGCATCTATCAAAATCCAGAGTAAGCCCTTGCAAAAAACAAACACAGTGCATAAAAGTAGAGCAAAGTAAGAGGCAACTTAGAACAGCTACACGCACCCATAAGCAAGAGGGAAAAAGGAAACATACCAGAATCTCCTGCTAGCCAGGAAAACGCACAGGAGAAATATATGGGATCATAAAAGAAAACTACAAGACGCAGAATGGCTCCACGTTTTTACTTTGCTGACTCCGAGCAAACAAGCGGAGTTCTGGTCATATATCAACCGGCTTTCAGGGTGCGGACACGACCGACGGAATGTGGTTGCTAGCGACATATGGATAACGCACGTAACCAAATTATACCATGGAGCCCCTAATTTAGACACACCTGGTCCGCAAAAGCCCCCTATATCAGCTGGCTCCCCTGACAAACATCCAGCACTAACAGAAGATACACTCGGGCCCGGGAGAGAGGGGAGATCGGCAATCTCTGAGGGTACGTCTGAGCCATTGATCTTGGGAAACCGTGTGACTGCAACCCTCGAGGAGACGTTTGAGCCATTGATCACAGAAAACCGTGTGAGGGCAATCTTAAAAAACATAAGAAAAGATGGGGCCCACGGCCCCAATGGCCTACCAGGCCATCTCTTCAAAGAAGACTGCGACTTTTGGGGATCGGTACTCACACCACTCTACCAGCATTGTCTGATGAACACCACAGTTCCGGAGAGTTGGAAAGGCTCTATATTGCAACCCATCCACAAAAAGGGAGATCACGTGGACCCTGCGAATTACAGGCTCATTGCCCTCCTGGATATCGAGGCAAAAGGCTATGCCAGCCTTCTTCTACAGGACCTGCAGGACTGGGCTAATGAAAATGAAATTTTACCTGCGTATCAATCCGGATTCAGACCAGGAGCATCCACTACGGACAACATATTAGCTCTCTCATATCTGATAGAACAGTCCACGCAGAAAAAGGTGCTTCCCCTCTTCGCGTGTTTCGTGGACTATACTGCGGCTTTTGATGGCGTAAATCGGAGTCTGTTGTGGCGTAAACTGCAAGACTGGGGGATTCCGGCGAGCCTGCTGAAAGCAATAGTCAGCCTTTATACTGGAACTTGGGTACGGGTAAAAATCACGATGAATTCTGCCACCAGAAAGATTCCAACAGTTAGAGGGCTAAAGCAAGGCTGTGTATTGGCCCCTTTGCTCTTCAACCTATATACGGCAGACCTCGGAAAAAAGATATTTAAAGCGAATCTCTTACCCCCTAAAATAGGCTCAAACAGATTACCTCTAGTCCAGTACACAGACGATATGGTGTTATTAGATCACACTAAAGTGGGCATACAAAGATTATTAGATGCTTTAAACATCTACAACAACAATAATGAACTTCAAGCAAATGCAGGAAAGACAAAGGTAGTTATATTTGGAAAATACACCAACAAACTTAAACAACAATGGAGATTGGGTAATTTAAACATACTAACAGTGACGAAATACAACTACCTGGGAGTATGGCTGATGAGCAATGGGAAGCCAACAGCGCAAATTGCGGCCGTGGAAACAAAAGCTAAAGCAGTGACGTTTGCCCAGTGCAAACTGCATTCCAAGCTATGCAGCCCATTGACGAAACTAATCAGAAAGGTCATAAACGCCAAAATGCTACCATCAATCACTTATGGCCAGATAGCATTTCCAGCGGCTTTCACCAACACTATGGAGCAGCTCAACTGTCGCGCATTTAAGCGTATATTTCAGATCCCCGCCTATGCCCGAAACTCTTTGGTGCGATTGGAATTTGGACTGAATAGACAGAGCTACAAGCACTGGGCTTCCATGGTCCGGTTTTATCGTGGGGTGTGCGCTGCACCTCCGTATTCAATGAAGGCAATTTTAAAGTTAATCTTTATGGAAGGAAACAACTCATGGAGCAAAGGCCTGCACACAGCTTGCTCCGAATTGCGCCTCGATAAGTCTAAATTAACGGACTTCATTCATCAGCCTGGTATCCTAAAATCCATATTGAAAAAACAAGTAAGACTTTTATCAAAAGAAGACGATATGAAGGAACTGAACGCTTCCAGTAGTAATATTAGGATACTTGCAAGCTCTTATGAAGATCAATCATGGCAGCCATATCTTGACGCCCCATTAAATAAATCGATTTTGAAGCAAATCTTTATAGCAAGACTTATGGTTCTGCCCATTAAGGATATTAATAGGCGCTGGAATACCTTAGCGGAAAAAACAACTTTGTCATCAATATGAGGAATCTCTGGTCCATATAATTTGCACATGTCAATGTTTATCATTTGCATGACGCACTTTATTGAAACCTCTCTTTTTCAAATATGGAGTGAGGACCTGCGCTGAAGCTATGAAAATCCTTTTTAATTTGGAAATTCCAATGGATTTGGCACGGTTCGCTAAGTTTGTACACAAGGTCAAGGACCTCTTAAGAAAAGAAGTATAGATCTTAATCGTTTTAAATGAATTCACTTAGTAGGAAGTACTTGTGTTTTACCTAGGATTGTATATTGTGTATTTTACTGAAATGGTACTGTGCTGTCCACTTAGCTTTGGTATCGCATATGCTAATACCTTTAATATCATGAACGCATTTCTAATTTAAGCGGTCAACTAGACTTGCACAAAACCACTATATAATAGGAAGGATTCATTAGTATTGAACTGTTTCATTGGTTCTATACTATCTCATCGTTTTTATTCTGTTTTAAGCTCAATTCATAAAAAAATATTTTATTTAGCGAATATACATAAGACATTAATTAACTAGGCATGCATTTGTACGAAATAGGCACGTTTTGGTGAGATTTTATTGGAACTTTTGTAACAATTTTTGTTAATTGATACAATAAAAAATTATTCATTCAGTGGATATGAGACTTTGAGTGAAAAGGATATGAGTCATTTTGTATATAGATTTGTGTATGGATTGAGATCTGAGATAAGTGAAATGATTAAGCAGCATATGATGTGTTGGCAGTCTAGTACTGTAGATGAGGTATTACGGTATGCAAAATATTGTAGTGATGACATTGAAGCTAGACAACGTAAGCTCAAAGAAAAAGCAATGTGGGCACAAGTAAAAGTTGCAGAACAGCAAGTGGCCCAGATAAGCAATCAGAACAATGATTCAGGGCAGACCAAGTACAAACCTAATATTGGAAAAGGAAAGGGTCAGATGAATATAGAAGAAGCTAAAAAGAAATGGCCATGTCATAATTGCGGAAAATTAGGGCACTGGAAAAACGAGTGTAAATTACCTCCAAAAGTTAATACCGAGAATCAATCATTAAATCCACAGGTGCGGAATGAGGTGAGTTACCAACAGCCGCGACAGCAACAGGTAGTTACTCAAAAAGGTCAGGTGCCGCAGCCACCTCTCCCACAGAGTGTAAATCCTCAGAGATACAGTGCAGAGACAGGATTCTACGGAGGAGAGCAGGTAACACAATTGCCACGCGCAGCTGCTGTTTCCACAGTATTGGCTACGACCGGATGGAAATGAATCGGATGAAAGTTTATGACGATGCCTAGGAGAGGAAGAGGAGTGCGTACTTGGCGCAACTCTAGAGGTAGATCAGTCAGGTCCATTTGTGGATGGGAAAGTGAGTGGTGTAAATGTTACTTTCCTAGTGGATACTGGAGCTACCCGTTCTACTGTAAGGTCAGTGGAAATTCCAAATCTTCCTCTCTCAGGTGATTCAATCCAAGTTGTAGGTGTATAAAACAGACAAATTACAACCCCTCTTACAAAACCAGTAGAGGTAGAAATTGGCCCCTTTAAAGACATGCATCGATTTGTGGTATGTGATTCTAGTCCTGTAAATTTACTAGGACGAGATATATTATGTAAAATGAATTGCACCATCTACTGTACCCCAGATGGTATTGCTTTTCAGACACCAGATGATGATGTGCTGTATAAAATGACTATGACAGCCATAGAATCAGAAAGATGTGATATGTTTCTTGTGTTTAATGAAGAAAATATCCCTGATGAATTAAAAGGAGTAGTAAAGACTGATGTGTGGGATTTCACAGGTGAGGATGTAGGTCTAATGAAAGGAGTTGACCCAGTAAAAATAACTTTAAAAGAAGGAACAAATTTTCCAAACAGTCCACAGTATAAATTGACACCAGAGATTATTGAGGGAATAACGCCTGTGATTGACAAAATGATCAAACAAGGAATTTTGAGGGAGATAATGAGCAGTTCCTGTAATTCACCTATAATGGGACTGAAGAAGCCTAATGGAACATATAGGATAGTGCAAGACCTGAGAAAAGTGAACAAAATTGTTGTACCTTGTTGTCCAATTGTACCGAACCCAGCTGTGATACTATATCAAATCCCTCCTGATGCAGAATGGTACACAGTTATTGATTTGTGCCACGCATTCTTTTCCATTCCATTACACCCTGAAAGCCAACCAATATTTGCATTTAGGTTTGGCAAGCGTATTTTGGCATGGTGCCGAATTCCTCAAGGGTATACTGAAAGTCCTTCCATTTTTATTCAAATTTTGAAGAAACCACTAGAGAGTTTAAAAATGCCTGGAAAATCCGTAATGGTCCAATACATTGATGATCTCTTAGTAGCGTCAAGGACAAGAGAAGCATGTGTTATTGACACAATTGCATTGTTGAACCATTTGGCAGAAGAAGAACATAAGGTGTCCCCATCAAAATTACAGTTTTGTCAACAAGAAGTACAGTACCTAGGTCACAAGATTGAAAAAGGACTGAGAAAAGTAACCATAGAGAGAATCAGAATTATTAAAGGAATGCGACCCCCAATGACACAGAAAGAAGTGAGAATGTTCCTAGGAATGGTTGGGTACTGTAGACTGTGGATAAGCGGATTTTCGTTGATTGCAAAACCTTTATTGCAATTGACAAAAAGTGATGTAAAAGATCCGATTGTGCTGAATGAAGAAGAGATGAAAGCTTTCGAGCAACTGAGAACAAGTTTGTGTGAAGCCCCAGCATTAGGAATGCCTGATTATGAGAAAGAATTTGAATTATACTGCAGTGAAAGAGATGGATGTGCACTCTCAGTATTAGTGCAGAGATATGGAAAATTGAGACGACCAATTGCCTATTTTTCAGCTGTTTTGGACCCAGTAGCAAAAGCGTTGCCTGGATGTTTGAAAGCTGTAGCTGCTACTTGTGTGAGTCTGAAACAGAGTGAAGGCATTGTGATGGGATATCCTTTACGGGTATATGTTCCCCATTCAGTTGAAATTCTCCTTACGAGAACGAAAACACAATACATGACACATAGTCGGCTGACTAGATATGAAAAGGTGATTTTGGGTGCTGATAATGTGATGATTATAAGATGCATAAATGTGAATCCTTCCACTTTGCTGCCTGATGCATTGAATGCGGAAGTCAAAGATGACGTTGATCACAATTGTTTGAATGTGCTCGAATTCTGCACAAAGCTGCGTCCTGACATTAAAGATGAACCCCTGAAAGAGTCAGATTTTGTGATGTTTGTGGATGGGTCATGTTTGAGAACAGAAAGTGGAGCTTTGAGCGCTGCGTATGCGGTATGCACAGTAGCAGCTATAAAGGAAGCGTCTTGTTTGAAAGGGATACGTTCAGCCCAGGTTGCTGAGCTGTTTGCCCTAATTCGAGCATGTAAATTGGGAAGAAATGTCCGAATCACTGTGATCATGGATAGCCAATATGGCTGCGGAGTGGTCCATGATTTCGAGCAGATTTGGTCCCAAAGGGGATACCTGACTTCCTCAGGGTCTCCAATTAGAAATAGTGAATTTGTAAAGATGTTGTTAGAGGCGATACAGCTGCCTAAACAGATTGCAGTAGTAAAGTGTGCCGCACACAAGAATGGAGATGACTACATTACAGAGGGCAACAGATTTGCAGACGAAGTAGCCCAATACTGTGCTAGAAATGCGACTTCAATAAATCGAAAGAGGGAAAAAGAACATGTTTCATGTCCATTGCTGTTTACTAATGTAATTGAAACAAGGGAAGAAGTGAGGCAGTTGCAAGAAGAAGCAGATGATGAAGAAAAAGATGGATGGATAAAAGCAGGTTGTAAACGAAGAGAGGAAGATGAGGTTTGGGTTTATAAGGATGAAAGACCAGTTATGCCTAATAGCATGATCTCTAACATGGCACGGATGTACCTTGGACAGGCACACGTAGGCAGAGATGCAATGATCAGACTTTTCAGACAAACATGGTATAACACCAAATTCAGAGTTATTGCTGAAAGTCTTTGTCAGAGATGTCTTATATGTCAACAGTTAAACCCTGGAAGAAAGACAGTAGTGTGTTTGGGAACAATAGGACGGGAAGGAGGTCCTTTTACCAGAATGCAATTGGATTTAATTGAAATGCCTATGAGCAACAGGTTAAGATATGTATTGGTGATTGTCTGTCTGTTTTCTCATTGGGTGGAGGCCTATCCGACAAGAAGGAATGATGGAGTTACTGTTGCTAAACTCCTACTGAGAGAATTCATTCCCAGGTTTGGTTTCCCAGTAACGATCGAAACAGATAGAGGAAGTAATTTTCAAAATGAAATTATTCAGCTGATATGTGAAGTGCTGGATGTTCAACAAAAATTGCACTGTGCCTACAGACCAGAGGCGTCTGGAGTGGTAGAGCAAGTAAATGGCACTATCAAGAACAGACTGGGAAAGATGTGTCTGGCCACAGGACTAAAATGGCCGGTGCTCTGCCACTTGTGCTCATGAGTATGAGGAGCACACCAGACAGAAGAACAGGTTTAAGTTCTCATGAAATCATAATGGGACGAGCAATGAGACAAGCACATGTACCTGTCAACAAACTGCTGACCATAACTGATGATCTCATTTTGGACTATTGCAAAGGACTTGCTGATGTGGTCAATTCTGTGTTTCATCAGGTTGGACCAGATGCGACCACTCTTGAGAGGAAACCAGCCCATGATCTAAGTCCAGGAGACTGGGTCCGCATAAAAGTCCACCGGAGAAGAAACTGCTTGGTTCCTCGCTGGGATAAGCCATGACAGGTAATCTTGGTAACTACCACAGCAGTGAAGTGTGCTGGTGTCAAAAATTTGATCCATGCCAGTCACACAATCAGAGTTCCAGATCCTGAAGATCGACCTGTAAGTCGACATCTGGAAATATCGGATACCAGTTCAGCATCCGAAACAGAAACTGAAACAGACAAAGTTCCAGTTCCTGAAGATCGACCTGTAAGTCGACATCTGGAGATCTCAGACCCCAGTTCAGAATCTGAAGCAGAAACTGAGACAATAAGAGTTCAAGATTCTGAAAATCAACTTGAAAGTCGACATCTGGAAATATCAGATATCAGATGGACATCTGAAACAGAACAATCTGAAGTTAATGAAATTCAAATAAAAGACATTGAAAAACAAATTAATGACGCCTCAACAGCGGAGACTGAACTAATTCCCAATGATGATGAACTGCCAAGTACCAGTTTTGGGAAAGCCCCTGTAGAAATAATTGAAGCAACAGATGAAAATGAAAACTCAGATCAAGAGTCAGAGATCATAAAATTCAAAATCCAAAAGGATGAAGTGAGATCTGAGACAGAATCTGAGGAAAGTGAAAAGGAGACAAGCTCAAAACGTGGATCAAGGAAAAGAGCTTGGAAAGAGGAACGTGAAAATAAAGATAATAATGAAATAAAAAGGCCTATGAAAGGAGATAATTGGCCCAATGAGAATAAGAGACTGAGATATAAAATCGTAAATTTAAGCAACAATAAAGAAGAACAAGTGAATAAAATAACAAGTCAAGGAAAACAAATAAAAGTTATTCAAGGACAATTGCAAAGACCCAAAAGAGTGAAGCGACCAAACTTGAAATACAAATCACCTGAATGGACATATATAGCACTACCTGAAATTGAAGCGGTGGTTAGCTGTTACGAGAATCCAAACGAGAATGGTGAACAAAGTGAGTAAAAAGTGAATTTGTATTTTAATTGAACAGATTTACAAAAGCCAGAAAAGACATTTGTTCATTTCCAGAGGATTTGATTAAAGACATTTTGAACATTTCCAAAGGATTTGATAAAGACATTTGTACATTTCCAAAGGATTTGATAAAGACATTTGTTCATTTCCAAAGGATTTGATAAAGACATTTGAACATTTCTAAGGGATTTATAGAGACATTTGAGATTTCTAAAGAAATTATTATTATTATTTTTTTTAAAGAAATTTTTGTTTGGGTTTGTGAAAAGGTATATTGTTTTCTTGTGTATATATATATATATATATATATATATATATATATTAGATTATAGTACAATATGACTGATACTCGGACTAAGAGATCTAAATGTGAGTTTTTCCGAAGATGGTGTAGAATGTGTTTCTATTGTACAGGATTATTGATGCTTATTTGGTTTATTTTAGCAATAGTTATTCCTATAAAGTTAGTCGAAGAGAAAACATCTCAATTCAACAATGACACAGATAGTGATAAGAGATCCAACATAAAGGGCACCACCACACTGATAGATAGAACAGAACTTCACAAAGATAAGTCAATAACTGATTTTTCAAAGAATGTTTTTACAAAACTTTTGAATGAATATGTAGAGACAATGGATGTAAGAGACTATGTTTGCATGCAGTTGCCTGCGTCTGTGTCAGAAGGCGTAACTTATCATCACCTTCCTTTGACTTATGGAATAACTTGCAGCGTCTTAGCAAGTCTATTTTATAGAACAGGTAAATTAGAATAATATTACACTGACATAGATTCTATTTTTGCTAAAGTTTCTGTAGTACCTGAATTGAATAAGGTAAAGCTAGCTAAAGTTTTGGGAGAATTTTTCTTAGAAACAAAAGAATTAACACTAGAATATGCCTTTACACACAACCTTACCTGTAGATTAAGAAAAGAAGAGAAGATTTTTCTAGACATGGTAGAAGAAAGAAGGGTTAAGTTTCCAAGAAAGGCAACAGGAGAAAAGATGAAAACACCACCTTGGGTTTTTGAGGAAGAAAGTAAAAAAGAAGGTGAAACTAATAGTGCAATGAGTATAGATTGGCCACAACAAGGGAAATTGTGTATTACTAGAGAAAATACCATGTATGACAACTATTTCGTGGGTTCCAGTGAATGCCGAGACACATACAAAATTATAGGTGGATGGGGATTCAAAGGAGGAAAAGATCCAGTATTTCCAGGGATCTATTATATATGTGGAAACAAAGCTTATTACAGATTGCCGGACCATTGGTATGGAACATGTTATTTAGGCCTGGTCTTTCCAAAAATATTTCATGTAGAAAGAGGAACTGAAGGAATTCATGAGATAGGTAGTGCTTTAACCCGTAGAAGAAGAGAAAGTTTTTCTGAAATAATAGGTGATATTTTTGGAGCATTGATACCAGCAGTGGGAATATCTTTTAATGCATACAAGATTCGGAAATTGTCTACAGTGGTAGATCGTTTATCAACGAGTACTGCTGGAGGGTTCTTAATAGTAAATACCGAAATGGTTGCTATGAGAGCTATTGTGATGCAAAATCGACTTGCCCTTGATATTCTTTTGGCAAAAGAGGGTGGAGTCTGTGGAATGCTGAAAGTGCAACATTGTTGTACTTACATTCCAGACGAAAGTCAAAATATACAAAAATATATAAAGAATATTACTGAATTGCATAGAGAACTTGTCCCACTGGAGGTTGAAGGTGTTTGGGAGAAGCTTGGTAAGAGCTTTTCCACAATAAAGAAATGGTTTGCTGAAGTAGGTAGTACTATAATTGGGAAAATACTAATTCCAGTGACATTGGTGTTAGTAATGATTTTGATGTTGAGATTAGCATGTTTATGTGTTAAAAGGAGGAAAAGAGAAAATAAAATAAAAAGAGAAACTGAGAAAAAGAAAGAAAGAGAACGAGAAATGGGAGAAATTGAGTTAGAAGAATTCAAAGAGAACTTGTATAATGAATCTAAGAAACAGGATTAAAAGAATACAATAGTCTGAAATAACAAATGCAAATGGACAAGAAACATGATTCTAGATAAATTTGTGAAGAGATGGTTTAGTGGTGATATTAAAAATCACCAAAGGGGGAATTGATGGAGCAGGGGAAATACAAATTTTTTTATATACCCCTTCAAAGTTAATGACCTCATAACTTTAATAATACTAATTGTTTGAATATATGTATTAATCAACAATTGCACCTATACACTACACATGGGGAAACTAACTGGCTTTGCAAAAATCTAATTTACTTATATGTATGAGTTAATAATATAGTTTTGTGCAATTTACGAGATAAATAGAATAGATTGCATGTATTTGTATCGTATAGTAGAATTGTATTGTCGCAGAGAATGCAGATGGTAAGTATAATGGCTTTACATGTTGCTTATGCAAGAGATGTCAAGGCCAGTCTGACCTGGATCGAAGGCTGTGCCAAGTATTCATCGTGAAAGCATGAGAATGGATGGAAGAATCGAGCTGTTGGAGCTAATTATTGAACATTGTTTCCAAATAAATTTTGCTTGGGACATTGTGGATCATGAGACCCCTTTTGAATGAACTATTATATTAGAATACGGAGGGCGATGACGTGACCATCACCACCTCTCCAATGGACCAATTAGAATGTTTGCAGCCCCGAAAGATTGCAATTTTGAATGTAGCAAGCTAGAAAAAGGGTATAAGTACATCTGGACATATATTGTGTGGGTGTTAGTTCAAGCTCGAGCTGGAGAGTCCGTTTGTGTGATGGTCGTGTGGAAGATTCCATTATCCTGATGCTGTGAGAGACTTTGTCGTTCTGAAAGGAGGTTTGATGGGACAATCAGCTAGCATTGGGAGACCTATCCTGTGATCTGCTGTTCATTCTCTTTGATGAAACTTTTTCCTTCAGCGCCCCTTTGGCCAAGGGTAATGAATATTAAAGTTTTATTTCTTATTTTAAAAATCCATGCTTAAATGTTTCCTATTAAAAGATAAATGCAGTTGCTATTAAAATTTACTTAATTTTCATTCAATGAACAAAGATAAAGTATATTCTAATCACAAGTTGTGAGTTTGTAGTTTTTCCGATTAAATGAATAATAAAAGTTAAAGGTTCTAATGTAAATTGAGCTGGTCTTAATTTTCTATCAACTGACTCTACTAGTTGGTCCATCGACCAAAGAGCGGAGTACCTTGATGTTTAGAACTAAATGCTTACGAGTTTTATATATATAATGTATATAATGTATATACAGTTATTTTAATAAGGTACCCCGTTCTCCATGCAGCTCGTCTACTTATCATTAATACAGGAACGAGTGTAAGTTATATGATCAGTGTTATGGGCCCCACTGATGAAAGTTTTAAAATTGATAATGTGTGAGAAGTTTTTCTTTGATTCTCCTGGGTTGATGTTTTAAGAGAAAAGATTTTATTTGCTGCGCTGCATCAATACCCATCCCACTTAGGGCGAAAAGTGTAACTGCAACAAATGATGGAAGGAATGCTGAATGATTCAAACATTCTCCTGCAGCATTTATTGTGCCACCCACTTAATTAGCCCTGTAAAATACATCTCTGATCTGCCATTGCAGCTTGTGTGTGCAGTTTTAAACTGCCATTTTGCCCTGTCAAAATAAACCTTTTGCCAGGTCTAAACCTTCATTTTTAAAGCATTGGTCACCACTACGGTAGGCCCTAAACTGCCCACAAGGCAGGGTGCAGTATATTTAAAAAGAGGGACAAGCACTTTTTAGTTTTACATGTCCTGGTAGTGAAAAACTCTTACATTTCTTTTCATTACTGCAAGGCCAGACTCCCCATCGGATAACATTGTTACCTTAAAGCATTTAATAAGTGATAACTTTCAATCAGAAGCAGGTAGAAATGTTGAGTTTTGTATCTAAAGAATTGTAATTTAAAACCCTCTTTAATGGTAAAGTCAGATTGTAAGTCACAATTCTGAAAATTCTACTTTTAGAAAGTTGGCATTTTCATGTCCCAAACGTTTGGTACCTGCCGCCTGTTCCTGGGTCACATGACTAGGTGTAGTTGACTGTTGATCTTTGTGTATTCTTCCACGACAATGAGACAAAGGGGGAATAGGTGGTGTTGGGATGGTGCATCTCTTTCAGGATTAAGAGGAGCTGTCTTCTGCCTCCCTTACATTTGCAAGCCACTGCTGCAGCACACCACATGGGTCTAACAGTCGGCTATTTTGACCGTAGACAAACTGAGGCCAGGACAGGGAGGAAGGAAGGAAATTCCAAACACCTCTGGGAGTGTAAGCCACTAGAAACTTCTTCTACTTCAAAGCGGTCATCAGGTATAAATATTGGACTCTCACCCCCAACTCTTCCGTACACATCCTGACCTGTGGAAGACTCAGAAGGACAGCTGTGCTGATCTGCTGCAAGAAGGACTGCTGCTCTGCTACGCCACTACCCTGCTGTTCTCCTGTCTGAGTGAGAAGGACTGAACTTGCATCTTGAACCCAGGACCACCAGAGTGACTCCAAGGTCTGGTTGGCTGGCCTCTTGGTCCGAACCTCAGTGACAAAAAGGCTCCAACCACCTTGAACCCTTCAAATACACTCTGCCTGCTGTGAGTTTACCCATTTGGTGCCACCCCAGTCCTGGACCCTTGGAATTGGGTCTGAAGGTGCTCTGCCAACTATGGTCTCAGCAGAACGTACGAAGCACAACGCATCACCAACCTCTGCATCGGAACCACTGTGCGACCCATCAACGATGCAGGAACTCACACCGCCTGCTTGCAGCTCATTAAAACCCGCTGTGCAATGAATCTCTGAGGCATGGCCTTGCATCGCCAAGCAACCAGGACTTCAGGTACTTTGTTCAGTGGGCCTAACGTCATCCTTGTATCCGGCCCACGCTCCAACACGCTTAGACTGAACTTGTGACTTTGACTGATGCCTTTCCTCTCCTACGCAGCAAATCTCCAGCAGAACTGATGCAACTCCTGTGCTGACTGATGCATCTCCTCTGCTGCGCAATGCATCCCCAATGCGGGACTTCATCTCGCAGGCCATCGGAAAGGTTGCTGCAAGACACATATCGATGCAAGGACCTCGCATTGCCCATCGCAGCTCTCCAGACACAACATTGCGTGACGCATCTCCACACAGACATTGCATCGTACATCAAAGCTCCCCAGAACCGCCAATATGCGATGTATCTCCCCACAAGGACTTTGCATCACCTCTACTGCGCGACGCATCCTCGGACTTCACATCGCTTCACAACAAGTAATAAAGTATTTTGTTCAGGGTGCCTAACTGGATCTATGTAGCCAGCTCACACTCCATCGCGGTTGGCCTGAACTTGTGACTTTGTCATAGTACAGGGCTACCAGATAACCGCAGTTGGAGCTTTGTGCTGTTTTGGTGCTGTTTTCACTTGCATGTTAAAAATTACTTATCTCTAGTTCTGCCAGTTGGATTTTTGTTGTTTTGGTCTCAAATAATTAAATACAGTTTACTCTTTTTTTGTGTGGTGTTTTCACTTTATTAGTGTTTCAAGTGATGCATAAGTACTTTACACATTGCCTCTAAGTCAAGCCTGGCTGCTTCTGTGCCAAGCTACCAGAGGGTTATGCACAGGTTAATTTGGGGGTTGCTTGTGTCTTCACCCTGACAAGAATTGTGGTTGCTGCTTGAGTAGGAGTTCACCCCCTCATCCATTAGTCTAATTTCTTACAATCTTTGAGCAATGTCTCAAGTTAGTAACAGTTACAAACTACCACCAATCCACAGTAGTGGCAGTTTGTAACTTACTATTGAGGTCAAGGGAAATATTAAGCAGAGTCATCTTGAGGTCCTGAAGAAGTATCCAACTAGGGCACTGCCCCAAGTGTTGAAAGAATCTCCTCCCACAATGTACTGACCACTGTACAGCTCCAAACCATGTGCAGGTCACTGTTATTAGACAACATTTGAGGCACTGTGGGGAAGACCCAGCCCCATTTTCTACAATCAATATTGAGTAAGCTAATCTTGGTGTAGGTAGTTTACCTGAGTGACCCTAAATTGTGAGGTGATAGGTGACTCCCCCAGCAGCTCATGTCTCCCAACCAGTTATATTCCGCTAGTAAGCTCGGGTCTCACTCTGATGTCTCCCACATAAGGAAAGAGTCAGTGGAGTTTTTTTTTACCAATTTTCTATATTTATCAAACCTCATGCTCTTGAAGTTCGTCCACCAGAAGTATGGCGTCTAACAGACGAAAGTCAGGAAAGCCTTCCATCCCCCATGGCATATGGCCCCAGAGCATGACACAGCTGCAGATGTTTATAAAAGTACCTCTGGTGCAGTTTGAATTCTTCCTGCAGAGCCATAAGGGACTTCTCACCATCCCTGACATGACAGTGCCCCAAATAAAGATAGCTAGAGGGTCCCATTGCCGGAATTCTGGCAATCCTACACCTGTCTAAGCCAAATCTCTGTCCACAGAGATGTTTCTTTAGTAAGTTTGTGTCTCCATCCAGGCCTTTAAGTGTATCAGGCCATATTTGAAGCATGAGGTTGGTAGTGGTGGCAGAGAAAGAGCAGCTGTCCCGCCATACAATAAGTGTAGCAACTGGACCCCCATGGCCCATTTCTCTGTTGCATAAACCGGATCTCTCATGTCATACCACCACCCATTTGGAATCGCCAGGTGTGCTGCCCTCTAATAGGAGGTAACATCAGATGTTGCAATGCCCACCTTGAATATGGATTTGAAACACTTTTGCAAAGCTAATCGAGGTCTATTAGTGTACCACAAAAATCCTCTAAGTAAGTTCATCTTCATAGAGGAAAAATGGAGGATTGCATTGGGGGTGGTTCTGTAACTGATAGAGTAAGCGTGGCAAGGCCACCATTTTAACATTCATGGAGCAACCCAAGAATGCCAACCGGTGGGTATCCCAAAATTTTACATCCCCATCCTGTCAATTTATGGCTGGACAGGTCTGGTCCATTTACTCTGAAGGTAGCGTTGCATAGACGCCCAATTATTTGAGCACCCACGAGTTGACCGGCAAATCTCTTGCCCATCTTGGGTCTTGAGGGGATTCTGACTAAAAACACAGAGGATTTGGTTGTGTTGATGTGGAGCCCCATAAGACTGCCACATATCTGCAGCACCTTCAGACATGACCCCTCCAGATCCCTCACTAAGACATCATTGGTGTATAGTGCCCTTCTATCAGTGACCCCCGGTGCCCACTCAAACCCCCGGGCCTGGGCATTGATCCTGATCCAGGAACAAGTGGTCCCATTTCCAATGAGAAGAGCAATGGGCACAACAGAGAAACCTGCAGCGTGTTCCTCTGCATCAGAAACAAGCCTGAGATTACCCCACCTAATGTGACCCATTCTGTAGTAGTTGAACCTAGTTTCTAATTTTGGGACCAAACTTAAGTTTCTGCTGCAGGCACGCCAGATAGTCCCACTCCACTGAGTCAAAAGCTTTTTCAAGTCCACTCGTAGACGTTCCCCTGAACCTTGTACCTTGTGCACCAAAGCTAATAACCATACATTTATTGAGTATGTACCTACCATTCCATCTACTTCTCCAGAGAAATAATTAATGTAACATCTTCCTCATTCATTGTATTCCTTTTATTAAAACACCCGTCTTCGACCGCCTCCTTGACCCCTTTAACATTTCTCACAGAGATGCCTATCCTTAGCTAATGTTTATATGGCTGCTGGAGTGGTTCGCTAGTAGCCACTCCCCCTGGTGGCAATTACAGATAACTTCTGACTTTAAAAGTCTCCCACCCTTAGCATAGCCCTGGCTTGGAACTGAACAACTCCCGAGCAACACGGTTTCTAGGACCGCTGTGACTTTCTTAGCCCGCCACATTACAGTAAGTGCAGTTACCGTAAGCCCTGATCAGCAATTAAGACCCATACACATGCATATATATAGGCCCCTCCTAGTACCACCAGAGGACCACAATCATTTCCTTCGATTAACTCCTAAGCGCCTCCCCCCACCACCTTAGATGCATGAATTCTACGAATTATGAGCTCCATGAGGTTTCCTAATACAAAACCTCTTTTCTGTATTTGCTCTTCTTGCAAACCATTAACCATGTTCGATTCTGTCTTGTGCATCTGCACCGGCACCATTTCACAAAACTTTGGGAATATTTGAGGACCTCCCACTCCATCACGTGCGCAGAGCTTCAGAGAGCGCTTTGCTCACAAACATGACACAAGTGTACAGTGTCGACTATCAAGTACTTCATATATTATATTTCTGAGAATTGAACTGATTTATTATACTTTTTCCTTGTTTTTCCCCTGCTTTCTTTATATATTCTAAGTTTTAAATGTATGTATTTGATGAAATTGTACAGCCTTGAAAAAGAAAAGCTCCACGCCTTCGAGCCATGAGGGACTAAACACGTGTTGGCTGTTTTTGTAGGTACAGCACATATTGAGAAAAATGAAAATATTATGAATAAAAGACAAAAAAAGAAAACACAAAGATCCCAGATCGATTTTGTTTTCTATTTCATTCTTACCTATTGTGATATATGAATCATATTTTTATGATATTGTAAAGTACTGATAGGTCCTGCGCCTTTCCTTAATTCTTGTGGTTAGTTTGGAAGGTGGACAGGTTTCAGAGTAGGAAAATGTGCAAGGTTGTTGGGCTGAGGCTTTCCTCTAGATGCATTCCAGGCTTTGAGAGGGGATTACGTCTACTACATGCAAGACTGTAACTAATTGATGTTTTCTGTGGGATGTTGATGAGTTTGCTTGGGTTGAAGGTGTGTGGGTGTTGTGCTGAGTTGGTTTCTGTGCTTAACATGCTTGAGATGGTGGTGATAAGAGTAGAAAGACTGGACAGGATGAGGTAACCTAGTGTGCTGTGTGAGGTTAAAGATGCAGGGGATTTGGCCCTTACAAAATCCTAATTTATCTAAAAAGAAGATAGTCAATGTCCACCTCTATCCTCTGATTTGTACATCCAGGTGAGGATGTCCTATAGGATTTTCTTTTGCCAGCTTGGTCAAAGGAGGGATGATTTTAGGCCTCACTTAAGAGGCTATTGAGTGAAAGGTGGTGTGTGTACGTGGCATGATCTATGTCATGTGAGAAACGCTGGCATAATGCTGGCTGGCTGGAGTTTGACAGGGTAGAGGAGGCAGCAGGAGGATATACATAGTGACCGGTGCCACAAGCCTCACTGGATACTTTTGCAAGTCTAGCAGAGACTTGGATAGCCCTCAGGTCAAGCCATACAAAGATGGACCCAAGTTTCTCTAAGCTGAATCCTAGATTTTCCTAATATGTCCCGAGCAAAGGCTATTTCAATATGGCACATAACGTGGTACAGTGCAAGATGGACTTCCATGGACCATTCCACAATTACCTCCAACCGGTACCATTCCAGGATACAGTCAGGCCGAAGGCTATTCCAAGAATGGCCCAGACCAATAGCACACCAGGATGCATTGCCCTAGGCCTGGATATCCAAGACTGCCTTTAAATCACATTATGCCAATATACATCAGACTAATCAATATTTGGCCCAAACCTAATCCAAGATCGACCCCAGACTATTTTTGCTTGAATCCCATACCAATCGTATATGGTTCCCAAACCCTCACCATTCCATGACGCCTCCAGGTCATTTCAAGATGGCCTTCAATCCAACCCATTTCAAGATGGTCCATTTCAAGGTGAATTTCAGCCCTTTAACTTTTGACCCGTGGTGCGTAGAACCTCTGACAAGAGGGCACACAGCCAATATCCTGTCGATCCTACGCAATGTGATGGATTGCAAAGAGCCATGCATTGCGACAGAATGCAACATTTCTTAGCTAAAGTGAAGGAAACTTTCAATTCTCTTAAGCTCTGAGGAGAGTCCGAAAGGAAGGTTGGAAAATTTGTGCGCCTGTCCCCTCCAGGTGAACTGTAGGAACTGCCTGTGTGGCAAAAAGATGGGGATCATAAGATATGCAACCTTTAGATCCATCCTGGTGAGCCAGTTCAGTCTTAGAATATCTCTGAGGAGGTACATGCCCTCCATATTGAAGTGTTGGCAGAGCAACCAACCATTGAACTCCCTAGAATGTATCACCTCCCCCTTTTGTACCAAAAAGATAATGCTAAGAACCCCTTTGGGTGCACAACTGTTGACACTATTGCACCCTTGTCTAGCAGTGCCTGTACCTCTGCATCTATTGTCATTGATTCACTGTTGTAGGAGAACAAAAGATTGGGTTGCTGTGTTACATGATGGTCCTGTAGAATTCTGTTTGAAACCCTTGAGTTGCGTGCAGGTCCCACACATTCCCCATAATCTTCCTCCATTTGTGAATAAACTGGCTTACCTTGTACCCCACCTTTGGAAGAGAAGAAAGGCTCACCTGATGTGCCTTCCGGCGCATTAGAGGCTTCTGGTACCGTGGCCTCAGCTGCTACTTTGTCATTGAGAGCAGGTCATGGACATTCAGCACATGCCCAAAGCCAAATTTCCTCCTGTCTTGGTTCTGCATGCCAAGAGGTTCTCTGACTCATTCTCTATTCTCAGAGGGATTGGAGTCAACCCTGTGTTTTTTTGGGAGTCTCCTTGGTCAGCTGGGACCAGGATCGCCTTTGGACTCCTCATTCTGATTCATGTTCTTCTCTGGTCTCTCTATCTTCATTATAAGGATGTTTGTCACATACTACGGGGTATCACCAGTGTGGAAAGCAATGCCTGTTTCCTCCAAAAGGCTAGCACAACTCTTGAGGAATTCACTTCGTAACCTTCTGAAGGCATCCACAGTAGGAGACAACTAGTTGCCACATTCCTGCCCTTCCCCCGGTTATGCAGGGTCTCCGACAAAGGGGTTTTGTCCTTTCCCCATTGTGAAGTTTATGTTCCTCTGCGTTACCAGGCAGAGGATTTATCTGCCCAGCCGTTCAAGTGCAGCAGAGACAGCCTTCTGGAGCGATGCATCAAAGACATTGACAAACTCTTTGGCCATGGGGAAGAGGGCCTTTTCCAATCTAGCCTCAGGGATGAAATCCTCCCTCCTGGAATGGTTGCTCCTGCAGCTTTTGGAAACATTGGATTTATTAGTGTGACAATGCCCTTGGATATACTGAGCTACAGACCATCACAGTCATGAGGACTCTGGATTAGTAAAAACTGCAGGCCCTTCTGTAAAGCTTGATGAAGAGAGTGGAAGACCTAACTGCTGCAAGATGGTGGCCTTATTTTAGGATAGCTCCAGTGGGAGACTCACGATCCTTCAACACCCTCTGCCATCTGTGCTGCTGAGACCCCACTCTTGGCGGTTTCAAGGTGGGCACTAGAGACCAGCTTATGACCTCAGGGACTTCTCAGGCATAGGAGGCCTGCACCGCTGACACGTGGTCCCTTGGGGCTGTGTCGCGCTCCAGATGCATGGGTTGCTGTGGTGAAGGACGAATAGGCGGCCACGACAATAGAAAGGCAGGGGACAAAGACTTCTGTGATTGCCTGAATCCTGCAGAACTCCCCATTGATGTACAAAAACGTCTGAGGCTTCCCGGACCCTGCAGGACTCCCCCGCAGGGGCCACTTACGGTTGGCACACTCATGGAACCGGTGTGCATCCGGGCTCCTGGAGACGAATATGCAATGTGGCTGAGAGCGTGGTGAGTGCTAAAAAAAGGACAACAATCAGCTGCACAGCACAAGACCCTCTCCAAATAGAGGCGCTGCACAGTGCATAGGACTGCTTCCATGCAGTAAACAAAGAAAATTGGGGTGAACACCAAGTGGCGGGGGAAGGCCGTACTAGGTGCTAGGCGGCCTGAAATGCACACACCCTCAGCACATACAAGACTGAACTACATGGGTGTCTGCCCATCACTACACCCCCTGACAGAAGGCTATACTGCAGGGAAGGGGTGGTGGCACTGAGCATCAGGTGTCCTAAAAAAAACCTGATACCTCCATGTAGATACAGAGGTGGGTAGCAAGGGCCTACAACTGTGGCCTTCCGGCTAGAGCGGTCGACCTCGAAGCTGGGGAACCAGGTTTGAGTCTCGGCAGGGACACTCAATATCCTGTGATTCTGGACAAATCACTTAATCTCCCCTGCCTAACAAAAACAAGCATTTGCAATGCAATAGGTCTCGCATTCATGCAAGTTTGAGCTATTGGCATTGTAAATGACAATGCCTTTTATTTACATTTTGGGTTTTAAAACATAAATAAAAGGCATTGTCATTTACAATACTAATAGTTTAAACTCTCTCAAATGCGAGACCTATTGCATTGCAATAAAGGGCCTTCTCGACATCTTGTTAGATTGTATATATCAGAGGAAGAGACTGGCCTGCGACTTCTTCAAAGTAGTGATAAATAGCGCAGTGAAGAAGATGTGTAAGTGTAGTAAATTAGACAGGCACAAAGTGTGAAGTGAGAGTTACATATGATCTGAGCTATAAACACTAACAAAGCGCTCCAACACCTTTTGCTCTGTGATTACACTGTCACGGCTACGGAGGAAGAGCTGGAGGGGGGCTATATCCTGCCCTCTCCATGATTTGATGTGGATTCACCTCCTGGTGCAGGGCGGGCTGTGCTTTATGGCAGGCTTGGAGAAAAGCGAGGAATGGTCTTGGCTGCAGCTCCGGCCTCGTACAGCACCCCTGCTATTACTAGTGAGCGAGAGGCGCTGAGGTGGTGGTATTGGTATTGGTGGTGGTGGTATTGGTGGTGATGGTCGTGGTATTGATGGTGGTGGTATTGGTGGTGCTGGTATTGGTGGTGGTGGTGGGATTGGTGGTATTGGTATTGGTGGAGGTTGTGGTATTGGTCGTGGCGATATTGGTATTGGTTATGGTGGTATTGGTATTGGTGGTGGTATTGGTATTGGTGGTGGTGGTGGTACTGGTATTGGTGGTGGTGGTGGTGGTGGTGGTGGTATTGGTGATGGTAGTGGTATTGGTGGTGGTGGTGGAATTGGTGGTGGTATTGGTGGTGGTATTGGTGGTGGTGGTATTGGTAGTGGTATTGGTTTTGGTGGTGGTATTGGTACTGATGGTGGTGTTGGTATTGGTGGTGGTGGTGGTATTGATGGTGGTGGTGGTATTGATTGTGGCGGTATTGGTTTTGGTGGTATTGGTAGTGGTGGTAGTATTGGTGGTAGTGATATTGGTGGTGGTGGTGGTGGTATTGGTGGTGGTATTGGTGGTGGTATTGGTGGTGGTGGAGGTATTAGTGGTGGTGGTGGGGTATTGGTGGTGGTGGTGGTATTGGTGATGGTAGTGGTGGTGGTGGCATTGGTGGTGGTATTGGTGGTGGTATTGGTGGTGGTGGTATTGGTGGTGGTGGTGGTATTGGTGGTGGTATTGGTGGTGGTATTGGTACTGATGGTGGTGGTGTTGGTATTGGTGGTGGTATTGATGGTGCTGGTATTGGTGGTATTGGTGGTGGTGGTATTGGTAGTGGTGGTAGTATTGGTGGTAGTGATATTGGTTGTTGTGGTGGTATTGGTGGTGGTATTAGTGGTGGTGGTATTGGTGGTGGAGGTGGTGGTATTGGTGGCGGTGGTATTGCAGGTGGTAGTGGTGGTAGTATTGGTGGTGGTGATATTGGTGGTGGTGGTGGTATTGGTGGTGGTATTGGTGGTGATGGTGGTATTGTTGGTGGTATTGGTGGTGGTATTGGTGGTGGTATTGGTGGTGGTATTGGTGGTGGTGGTATTCGTGATATTGGTGGTGGTATTGGTATTGGCAGTGGTGGTATTGGATTGGTGGTGGTATTGGTGGTGGTGGTATTGGTGGTGGTACTGGTGGTGGTGGTATTGGTATTTGTGGTGGAGATATTGGGGTGGTGGTATTGGTGGTGTTGGTATTAGTGGTGGTGGTATTGGTGGTTGTGGTGGTATTGGTGGTAGTGGTGGTATTGGAGGTTGTAGTGGTATTGGTGGTGGTGGTGATATTGGTGGTGGTATTGGTGGTGGTATTGGTGGTGGTGATATTGGTGGTGGTGGTGGTATTGGCAGTGATGGTGGTATTGGCTGTGGTGGTATTGGTGGAGGTGGTGGTATTGGTGGAGGTGGTGGTATTGATGGTGGTGGTATTGGTGGTGGTTGTATTGGTGGTAATGGTGGTGATGGTGGTGGTGGTAGTGATGGTGGTGGTGTTGTTAATAAAACAGGCTTTTGAAAACAACCCGTCGGGTGGCTTTAGTACAGATGACATGTAACGCAGATGTGCTGTTGTCAGCTTCAGCCCATTAGCACAGGATTGTGTGCTACCTGGTATTCACATGACTTAAATTGCTAAACATTTCTAAATCCATTGTACTTTGGGGGGGGGGGTTTGAAACAGACATAAGATAATGCCGGGTTAAAGT
Source organism: Calotriton arnoldi (assembly GCA_963921515.1). NCBI lineage: Eukaryota > Metazoa > Chordata > Amphibia > Caudata > Salamandridae > Calotriton > Calotriton arnoldi. Next base: position 9,015 of record CAWUFW010014850.1, on the reverse strand, counting down.
GATTGAAAGCAGGCACCCGTGTTACGGGGCGGCCATGCTGCTTAAACAAACACAAGCGGTTTCGCATTGTCGGCCTGAAGTAAGAGAAACTCAATAAAGTTAATAGCGCTTACAGAATAAATAACAGGTCCCATGAAACAACCGAAGTAAAGGGGCCAGTCGCCATGGGAGGGTACAAATGAAGACAAGGCCGTCCTAAGGAGGGACTAACAAGCCTATTAACAAATCCGAAGGCAACATTTACGAAAGACAATGACACAAGCCAATGAAAAGTATGGGAGGAGAGTGGGCGTGGCTTCTCTCCCATACTCTACTACAGCAGTCTCGCAGAGCGAGCAGCGCATGCGCGCTGCCGCTAGGCTCAACATAAAATGAAGGCGTCTTTCTGTAACGCAACTGATACTCATGTAAAGCGCACTGATACCTTTGGGTCTAGTTCGCACTATATAAAACAAAAAAAAAACAACCTGTTCTCCTTCCTCCATCCTAATATTTGCCTCATAATGCAGCCTAATACTGCAGAGAGGAGGAGGCTGAGAGTTCTGCACTGCATGCCATTCGAGCTCCCAATGGGTAGGCCGCTCTGCTTCCTATCGGCCTGGACTGCGGGAAGGCAGTTGAAGATAAGGGCATAGTAGTGCCTAGTAAGTCCCGAAATCAGCGGCTTCACTGACCTGACGCATTGACTTGTGAGGGGGGTGGGTATAGGAGGCCTTCCTGCATGCGGATGGACAAGAACCATCCTCGGTGTGGCGTATGACTGCTCCTGCCCCACAAGAAGGCATGGTAACTTGACCCAGTTGAGAGGTGGGTCCAGCTGAGTGGTCTCACTGCAGTAGAGAGGAGACCTACCCAGAGGGCAACAGGCCAGAAGCTTTGAGGAGGAAAGTAATGCCTATGTCCTCTTGAATCTACCCTGCTATAGACCTGAAATTAAGCACCGGAGGGCTGGAGTTTCTTCCCTGTGGGACTGCTCGTACATCCCCTCTGCTCAAACTAGTGAGAGCGTTCTGGGGACCAGGCAGGTCCACGACAGCTCTACGGCTTGATTGCTGGGACCCCCGAGTGAAGAGGAGTTGGATCACGAAAATTAGACCAACTTAATGACGACGACTGACCATGGGGCATCGAGGTAGAGCAGGACCCCAACCGCAGGGGGGCCCAAGTGCTGATGCAGCGGTCCACTTCGAATAGTAGGCCCCGGCGAATGCCGGATCACTGATGCACACTGACACCAAACTGGACAAGATGCTGGAGGCCATACCAGATACGAGGCAGGATCTGCGTGCCATGGTGGTTGCTGTGGAAGTTGAGCTGAGCATGCTGAGGGATGATCAGTGAAAACCTGCGGACTGCATTACGTACGATAAAGGAGCTATGGCCATCGATAACAAACTTGGCAGGCCAAGTTCGCACGCATACCACTAAGGTCCAGGAGCTGGAAGCTGCTGAAGATGGGCAACACATTTTTTACATTCTCCCCATTGTGAATCCTCCACCTGGATTATCTGTCGATTGGGGCAGGTATGCTGAAGCCATTGCCACACTTCAAAGGAAATATTCGGAAGAACCCAGTATTCTTTTGAGTGTTTTGATTTCTACAAAAGTAAGCAAATCCCAGAGGAAACTGTAAAGAAGAACATTTCCTTCTAGTCAGGGTAAAGGGGATTACACAGATAAAATAACCCCTGCTCACCTCCTTGGTAGCTTGGCATGAGCAGTCAGGCTTATCTCAGAGGCAATGTGCAAAGTATTTGTACAACACACAAGGTAACCCAGTGAAAGCACTACAAAAGGACACCACACAAATACGACAAATAGCCAATATTTATCTAAGCAAAACAAGACCAAAACAACAGAAATCCAACATACACAAGTAAAGATATCAGGACGAGAGAAGTGGAGAAAAAGGTCCCAATCCCTTACTGGCCTGGGGCTTCCTCAGGGCGTTTTAAGATTCAGGGAGGACAGATATTTGACGCCGACTGCCATGATAGACCGTTCCCGGGCATTCCGCCCTTTATTCACGAGAAATACGATAGTGAGAACCGGACCATTCGGGACAAATATCTGTCCTCCATGAATCTTAAAACGCCCTGAGGAAGCCCTAGGCCGGATGGCCATGTAAAGGGGCGAAACACGTGTTGGCTGTTACCTCTTGTTACTCACCTGAGAGGAAGTCTCAGCTTTAAAACACTGCATATATATAAAAAATACTGCATATTCGTCGTCTGGAATTTTTTTTTCCGTCTTGAACCACAATTACCTTGAATTTGTCCTGACACTCTCTTGGAATAAGTAAAGATATGAATTTTGCAAGAATAAACCAAAAATGAAGTTGACTGCGCCAACCAGGGCTTTCACGGCGTTGTGACCAACAAAATCCACAGTTCCGGCCAACATCGATGGAGTCGGTGGCCGGCTACGGCATCGGGGAAGACCCGCAAACAGTACCTTGGAAGTTGAAGAGGCCTTGAGGCCCTTGCGATGAAGTATGGTGATGAGGCGTCACTGGAGTGGCGAGGCGGTGCCACACGGCGGTGCAGAAGTTGGTGAGTCCTTGAAGTCACACGCATTGTAGATTGAACTCCGCAATGTCACGGTCAGAGGCGCTGGTCGGCGGGGTCAGGGCTGCAATGCAAAGCATTGTGCTCTTCTCGAGTGGTGCCCATGAGTCACGGTGCAGACAGCGGCGTCGGAGGCATAGTCTGAGTCAATGGCATCGGGGAACCAGAGGCTGCAAGTTGGGACGAGGTTTATGTGTCATGCTCCTCACAAGCGGTGCCCTCAGGCCACGATGCAGGCAGCGGCATTGATGTTGGTGTGAAGATTCATCATCAATGAGAACAGGGCATAAATTTCATCACAGTTGATACACCAGGCAGTGAACATGGCTTTGGTGCAGGCAGCAGTGTCGGGAATGATTTTTCTTGGAGTTACAGCCCAGCAAACACCTCCAATGGCCCAGAGCTGGAATTGACACCACTTGGCAGGTGAGGACTCCCAGTAATGGAGTCCAGGTGCTGTAGGTGAAGTCTTTGATGTTCCAGAGACTTCCAACAGAGGGCAAGCGCACACAAGCCCTTGGATAAACTTGGAAAGCAGGATCAAAACAGCAAAGTCAGGTCCTTTCACTGCCCAAGACAGAAGCAGCATCTGCAGACCAACACAGCAAAGCAACAGAGCAATCTGGCAGTCCCCCCTGACAGCTCAATAGCTCTTCATCCTGGTAGATTCCTCAGTCCAGAAATATTCTAAAAATGTGGGGTCACAGGTTCAATATGTATACCTTTGAAGTAGGCATACTTCAAAAGAAAGTTTTTGTAGTGCACAAGGCCCTGCCTTGCCCTGACCTGGTTCCAGACACACTACATGGGGGCAGAGACAGCACTGAGAGGACAAGCACAGCCCTGTTCAGGTGTCAGTGACAACTCCTACCACCACTGTAGCTCAGGAAGGCTCATCAGCATGGTGAAGGGCAATCAGGATTTGCAGGGCACACCTCAGCTCCCTTTTGTGTGACTGTCTAGAGTGAATGCACAAACAAACGTTTATTCCACAGGCAGCTAGAGACACAGAATGGTAAAGCAAGTAAATGTCCACTTTCTAAAAGTGGCATTTTCAAACACACAATCTAAAAACTAACTTCACTAAAAGATGTATGTTTAAATTCTGAATTCAGGGAACCCAAACTCCAATTCTCTATCTTTTTCCAATTGAAAGTTACACTTACAGGCAGCTCCAATTATAACCTATGGGTGAGATAGTTCTTGCAACAATGAAAAACAAAATTGGCAGTATTTCACCATCAGGACGTGCAAAACACCCCAGCACATGTCCTACCTTTTACATACTGTTGGAAACGGGGTTACCGAGTCCGGCACGGTAGCATGGCGCGAGGCGGGAAAGCACCCGAAGGCAATGTGTAAGGCAGTTGTGCAGCACACTCTTACTTTGACTCAGGAATGCGGACGCAATAACGTGACACCACACCAGGCTTGTGTATTTAAAAAAAACAAGATCTTTTATGTAAATCAATGCAGCATCAGATGAGGCAGATTAATTCAGGTCAACATTTAAAATCATTGCATTACTCAAATGGTGCGTATTTTCATTACAGCATCATAGCTCCTCAACATTGTAGGCCACTAAAAGGCCGCAGGAATCATCTCCTAAACGTAGCACCAATAAGGATCACAGGGCGCAATAATAAAACATGGGCCTACAACATGCAGTTCACCTCATGAATATTCAATCCCTTGTACATAGGCATTTCACGTTACATTTCAAACAGGGCCTGCATTAATCTAGGCGCACCCACATTCAGTACAGTGGGCGTCGCAACTCCGGTACACCTGCAACATAAAACACTTCAACTCTTGGCTGTGTACACTTCAGCTCAATTCAATTAATCACCTTCACACTAGGTAATGACTTTGCAATTATAAGCATAGGCCTAGACAGTAATCACAGTGGCGGAACAATGAGGCTAGTGAATAGTTTCAGGGAAACCCCTCAACATGTCCTTCTCTCTGGGGCTTCCCTGTCAATGGGGGCTTCTGTGTCCCTCAAGGGTTAATTCAGGCCAGGCCCACTCCTCTCCGGGGCCTCGCCTCGTGGGGATAGTTACGTGGATTAATGGTGGCCCCCGGCCCCCAGTGGCGTCTCTGTGGTCCCTAGGGGCCTCCTGGGCTCACCTGTTGTGGTGGTCGTTGGTCGCTCTTCAATGCGACTGTCGGGCTCCCGGGCCGGCCCGTGTTCTGGAGGGCAGGGCCTGGTCGGGGTTTCTCGGCCTTCCGGCTGGAATTGCGGGTCGTTGCGGGGGCCGGTATCACTCTCCTCCGGCCCCCGGGATCAAGTGAGGAGATTGCGGGAAGGGGAGCGGGAGCCGGCAGTCCTCTCCGGCCGGCTTCCCGTCTCCCTCTGCTGCTCCGGAGCTCTTCTCCGGCCTCCGTCGGCGCTGGGGGGCGTGGCGGGAGCCGGCGCCCAATCGCTGCGCGGCCTTCCCGGGGGCACGGCCGATGACGCGGTCGGCGTCCCCGGTCGCCCAGCAACGGCGTCGGCGGGGCCTGGAGGCCTCGTGGGTCCCGCTAGGCCGCAGCTTCTTCATGCGGCCCCCCTGGGCTGCGGCGGTGATCTCTACGGGCCGCGACTTCGTCGGTGGGGCTCCCGGGCCCGGCGGTGACCTTTGGGGTGATTTTGGAGGCTTCGGTGAGGGCGCGGACGGCGCGCCTCACCACCACACACTCGGAGGGGCCTCCCTCGCCTCAGCAGTTCTCCTCACGCGGCGGCGGCCGCGGCGGCAATTCCAGTCACGAGGTCAGTGACTTGGGTGGCAGTTTCTCCTTCGTGGAGATATAGCGCGGGGCGCACCGGCAGCCTGTGGGCAGGGCTGACTGGAAAGGGTTCTTGGGGGGCAGCCCAGCAGCAGGCAGGAGTAGATAGGGGGTGAAGGTCTAGCGCTTCAGGGCACGGCGCTTTACCTGGTGATCCCCAGTTTGGTAGTTCAGGTTTCTGGCCTTGCTGGTCGGTCAGGCCTCACAAATTTAGGTTTCTGGCGGCTGTTCTTGTTTGGTCGTTTCTTATGAGTTTCTTCTTAGGAGTTTCTTCTTAGGAGTTTCTTCTTATGAGGGGGGGGAATGAGTTGGTGGTTCTGGGAGTGCTGGATGTTACTTCCCAGCACGCTGAAGGTGGTTCCCTGGGTCCCCTCACGCTGGGCAAGGTCAGTGGGTGGTGGGCGTTCCTCAGCTAGCTTACTACAGCAGTGCCTAAGCCTTGTCAGCAGCAGTAGTGTAGGTCTCCCCCCTAGGCCCTACAGCCTGTACTCCGGCAGAGGTTCTCCCAGGATCAGAGGTGCCCCAACTGACTAAAAGATTTCCCTCCAGAACTCTTATACCCCTAGGTCAGGTGACCCTCCTAAAGGCGGCAAAACATAACTCCTCCCACAGCCCGGAAGGTTCTGGAACCTTCCACCATGTCTGGCTATGTGGCCCAGAGGCGGGGACGGAATGGATACTGTATCCCTATGTCCCAGCCTGACCCTGGCTACTAGTGTGTATGTGTGCAAGGCCCCTCTGCAGTAGCAGGGACCTGTGGCAGCCATCTTGAGTGAGAGAGCACCTGCACCTCAGCACTGGTTAGCAGTGGTAAGGCGCCCGGAGACCTAGGTCCAGTAAAAATACGGTGGCAAAAATGAGGCGATAAGGGAAAAAAACAGGGCAAGACCACCCTAGGGCTGACAGGTCTAACACATACACTGCACCCTGCCAATGGGGCTACCTTTGGCCTACCTTAGGGGTGTATTACATATAGAAAAAGGGAAGGTTAGGCCTGGCAAGTGAGTGCACTTGCCAGGTCGACATGGCAATTTAAAACTGCATGCACAGACACTGTAGTGGCGGGCCTGAGACATGTTTACAGGGCTACTCATGTGGATGGCACAATCAGTGCTGCAGGCCCACTATTAGCATTTAATTTTCAGGCCCTGGACACACACAGTGCACTTTACTAGGGACTCACCAGTAAATCAAATATTCCATTCATGGATAACCAATCATAATAGTAATTTACACAGGGAGTATTTGCACTTTAGCACTGAAGAGCAGTGATAAAGTGCCCTGAGTACAAAAACCAGCAAAAACAAAATGCAGCACACTGTCAAAAACAGGAGGTCTGAAGCAAACAGACGGGAAAAACACACCAAGGATGCCAGGTCTAACAGCTTCTACATGCAATTTTGAGATTGCTTTTGATGTGTACACTTGAGAACCATTTGTCTATTTTTGTTTTTCATAAAAAGTTCAATAGACACTTCTATCTTGTGTAGATCTCACTCTTACAAAAGTCATAGACTTTGCAAAGAACATTGAACGTTCCATAATTTCCAATAGGCTCATCACTCAAGAGTGCAATGCAATGTCGTCTGCAACAGTGGTAAATGCTGTCTGAACTATTGATGCAATTTCTTTGAAACAGAGAGGCGGTAAAAATGCTTCACAAGCATCAAATACTATATGTTTTAGGTGTGGTTCTAGGAATTACCATTGGTAATAATGCTTATTCCCGAGCTCAAGGCAAACACTGTGTTACGTGCAAAAACATCTGTCATTTTCACAGCGTCTGCAGAAGTTCCAAAGCATCTTGAAAGTTTAATAGTTAGGATGCTGCTTTAGAGGATTGGTCTGTTGATTTGTCTGGTTTAGTGCTCACTTTTGATGTTGTTACTGAAATGATGTAAATCCTTTATGTGAAGTCACCCTTCACGTTTACGCTCACTCTTAACATGCTAGCTGATTCAGGTGCTCCCATTACCACCATTTCTGATTCTTTCTTCTTTCAACAGAAGGGGGGAAGCCAACCACTCCCTTACAGTTCCTGGTGTTCACCACATGGCATATGGGGAGCAGGACATTGATAAGCTTGGCGATTTGACAGACAGCCTAATGTGTCTTGATCGCACCATCACCACTAACATATATGTAGCCAGGTAGGGTTGACTCACAGTTGGCTGTCAGGATCTCACCAAATTAGGTCTCATGCGTGTACCTGGTGCTGACCCACCAGTCAGGGTAGTGGATGCTTCTATTTAACTTGTTGATGACATCACTTCTAATTCTGTTACACACATATTTGACAAATTTCCTGACATCCTTAATAAGAAAATCAGGGCTATCAACAAATGCGTGCACATTATAAGATTAAAGTAAAATTCAATTCCTCTGGTACACAAGGTTAGAGCGGTTCCGTTGAGTGTTGGGAATGAACTCAGGCAATGCTTGTTCATCAGGTTTCCGATGGTATCATCCAACCCACCAACTCAGCCAAGCGGGTCATCCCAGTTGTTATGTGCAAGAAATCAGGCAATATTCGCCTCTGTGCTGATCTTCTCACACTTATCAAAAATATTCTCATTGATTGTCACCCATTACTTAAAACATATGTGCTCCTAGCCAACTTAGGATAAGCCAACTTCTTCACCCTGCTCAATGAGAGGACTTCCTGCCATCAAATTACTTTATCCCCAGAATTTTGAGAACTTACCACATTCAACACACCTTTTGCTGTCTACAAGTACTGTACATTTCCTTTTGCATTAGCATCAGCCACCAGTGGTTTCCAGAAACTGATGTCTCTATGTTAATGAATATAACTGAAGCACAAGCCTTTCAGGATGATGTACAGATTTTTGCGAACAGCATACACAAACATACCGCAACTCTTGACAAAGTGCTTACTGTTTTCAAGCAATACGGTATCACTTTACAACATAACAAATGTCAATTATTAGCACAAGAAGTTGACTACCTAGGTCACACTATTAGTGAAAAAGGTATACAACCTAAATTTTCTTTAGTCAAAGCTATTCAAGAGCAGATGCACCCTGGGACAAGAAGAACACTCTTTGCTCCTTTTTGGGTCTCAGTGAATGTTATTCGCAATTTATGCAAGGCTATGCTTTTATTGGACAGCCTCTGAGCAACCGACTCAAAGAGGAGGAGAAGTATGTTTGGTCAGACCATGTTGCTGAGGATTTTAAGAAAATTAAGCAACTTATTATTTCTGTCCCTGCTCTGACTCCTTTTATAGATGGTAACAAATGTTTGTTGATGCACGTCAAATTAGGCAAGGAGTTGTTCGGTCCCAATTTGTAGACAACAAAGAGTGTACTATCGCTTTGCTTCAGCGCTCCCTCAAACAACTTGAATCTACTTACAGCTCTATTGAATATGAATCACTTACATGCTGTTGGGCTGTAGCGAAATGTAAAACTTGCCTGTGATGTACACACTTTGATCTCTACACTGATCACAAAACACTGTTACATCTATTTAATGTCAGTGGTAGTGATAGAGCTTCTGTTAGACTGGTAAGATGGCTTTCACAGCTGCAACATTATTTCTTCAAAGTCAAATAAATGCCTGGTGGCAAGATTTTCAGGGCCGACTGCCTATCTAGGATGCCTGATGATAACTGTTCTGATATCACTGGTGATGAAGTTGAATGTGTTGTGGCTTC